>JABFTP020000165.1:11983976-12310299 GCA_013387265.2 Cryptolaemus montrouzieri
GAATGAAATGCTTTAATCATTTTGGAATTCAAAAAACCTTTCTGAAGATATGCCACTTGAATTATTTGTATGATTTTCAAGTTGGGGATGCTGAATGGAAGGGTTGATTGCAAAAATTTTATAACCACACAAGAAAGTCCTATTCTCGGATCAAACATGTTCTCGTATACCGAAATGAACCAGTTTCAAAAGTTATTTGGGTTTTCAGTGTTCCTGCTCCGGGACACCCTGTATGCTGATTCTGAATTTCGAAAATACCAAATTCGAAGAGAAAATTGAAATACCTTTCCAACGAGGTGCCACTTGACCCATTTTCGATCGAATGATTTTTGAGTTGGGGATGCTGGAAATAGGGGTTGATTGCACCAACTCCAAATTCACAAGTGTAGGTCGTTTTTTAGACCGAGCATAAACCTGCGCTTGCACTATGCCAAAATAAATCTATTTCATTTAGTATTTGGGATTTCCAGAATTCAACTTCACCCTTGGTTGGGACACCCTGTATGTTAATTTAAAATTCTAAAATGACAAATCAAGGTGGAGAATTGACAGACCTTTTCAGTAAGGTGCCACTCGACCCTTATTCCCTATGATGAATTTCAAAGTTAGGGTTACTGGGGTAGGGGTTGATCTGAGAAGTTTCGAATTATTTCGAAAAATGCTCCCCCTCGAAACAAAAATCGACGTGTCTTGGTGTTTTTCGCTAATGTTACTCATTTCGGAGTTATAGGGGGGGTCAAATTTTCGTTGGAACACACTGTATTGGTGAAACACAAGAAACCATTCGAATATGAATCGGTTGTGAAGGAAGCATTTATTGAAGTGGGTGAGACTTTATTTGTAGATTTTGAAAATGAAACAGAAATCATGTCCGACTGTCACAAGGCGTATTGAAGACATGGCAGATAAACTAAAACATGATATCATGAAATGTACATACTTTTCAGTACAGTTCGACAAATCCACCGATATGACAGACACCGCCCAGCTGTGTATTTTTATTCGGATGGTATTCAATAACATATTGGCTAAGGAAGAATTTTTGACAATCATTGTTCTGACGTTTTCTTCAAGTTTGTAAAAAACTACAAGCTACCAATATATAAGTTAGTGTGCATTACAATCGATGGAGCAACAGCAATGACTAAAATCAAAAACGGTTTTGTGGCATTGTGTCGATCTAATGAAGATTTCCCTTAATTTTTTTCATTCCATTGCATTATATATCAGCGAGTAGTGAATGGAAATGATTTATACACGAAGAATAATTGTTTATTTATTTCATTCCCACAAATCACAGCTATACAGATCGACACAATTTTGACTACTATACTGAGAAAGAGAGGGAAGGTGAGTAACATAAGGTAGCGTTCCTTGATGCAATCAGGGTAAGCTCTCACACTCTCCCTCGCAATGAAAAAACTATGTTGCCTAGTTTTGCATGACGACTTATACATTAACTGTTAGTTTTGAACTTAATAGAAATACTAAAAATAATTTCAACTCTCAGTTATTGAACTTATTAACTAATGGTTCACCGCCTTTAAAAGCTACAACCAGAAACCTAGTTCTACATCACCACATTTTATCATTTGATTAATGTGTCGCTTCCAACTGGAACCATTTACATCAATTACAAAAGTTACACCTGGAATCGACTCATCAATTATTACGCCCAGAATCCATGGCCCATGCTGCTCACGGTAGTCCCTGACCATTACTTTTTGTCCAATTGAAAAAGTGACGGTTCTATTTCCTGAATAATTTTCTTTATATTTTTCCAACATTTCCTCACAATTTTCATAGGTAACTGTCGGTCTCAACAAGGAGAATCTATTTCGTAATTCCCTCCCCAACATCAATTTTGCAGGGGTGACCCCTGTAGTTTTCTGTAGTCGAATAGAAAAAGATTCAATGCTGAAGATATAGAATGACCACTTTGTTTAATTTTCGTGACATGTGACTTGAATGTCTCTACAAATCTACGAAAAGGTATATTTTATGTGGGCGGATTTACAAAAATTTTTGAAATCTGTACTCGTGAAGGAAGATCCATTGTCAGTTACTAATAAAACGGAAAAACCAAATCTCGCAATTAGATTGAATTGTTCGAATTGCAGTAATATTGTTCTTTTCAAAAACTTCTGGCCATTTCGAATAACTGTCGACAATTAGCAAGATTGTTTTATTTTAAAATGGACCAGCAAAATTTGCGTGACCTCTATACCAAGTGGAGGGAGAAACAGGCCATGGCTTCAGTCGTATTTTGGTGGATTTTTATGATTATTTATACATATCAAACAATTTTTCTTACTTGCTCTATTTCACGATCTAAGTTAGGCCATCAGAAATATGAACGCGCGATTTCTTTCATGCGGACAATTCCAAAATGACTTTTATGAACCTCAGTTCACGCAACACAGTCGGAATGATGATTATGTATCCCCAAAATAGGCACCCTCTATCCACTGATATTTCATTTTTCTGTTATAGTAGATTAGAATGACTTGTGGTATATATTTTTTGCAGGCCATCCATCATAAATGAACATAACTATTTTGCTAATGCCTTATTTTTTCAGTCTCAATTCGAATTAATTTATAATCTAAACTAACAATTTTAGAATTGTTCACATGAAATACATTGGTGAGGTCACCACTCAAACAAATACTATGTAATTCAAACATTTCACTATTTGCTTTTTGAAATGATCGTGACAGGAAATCTGCTGGATTTGTACTTGACTTAATGTGTCGAACTTTATAATTAAATGCAGATAAAAATATTGTATAATGCTGTAATCTTTATGCGTCTATTTTCGGAATAGCTTTTGTTGGCCCGAAAATACGTACTAAACCGCATTATCTATCTCCAGTTCAAAAATCTGCCATAAGTATAATTGTAGAACCTAGTTACGTCAAAATAATTGCAAAAGCTTCTTTATCTATAGCCGAATACTTTTCTTGTAGTGAATTCTTACGAGCATATGCAATGGGTCGAATGACTCCTTTTTGTCTCTATTAGATATAACAGCTCTAGACCTGTATTCGACAAATCGCAAGTTAAGATCAAAAGGCAAATCCTGATCATAATTTCGGAAGTATTCTACTGAAGCAACTCTTTATTTAATCGATTGAAATGCCCTATCACAATCTGGTGACCAATCAAATTTATTTTTTGTATATTCATTAAAGGAGAAATAATTGAGGACATATCTTCCAGAAAACATCAGTATTAATTAATTTTTCCCAAACATTATTTGAGCATTGTAAAATATACAGGAGGAAATGTATTCAACAAGGGCTCAACATTTGATTTGATTACTCCAATACCATTTTCATCAATTCTGAAACCTAATACGTCTATACTTCTTGAGAACAGTTTACACTTCTCTATTTTTAATTTAAATTCACATGCCTCTAATTTTTTAATACTTGACATAATATATTCATTGTATTATTTAGGTTTTACCTGGTATGTAAATGTTATCAATGAAGACGGACGTATTTGGAATATCAGATAATTTGTTACTCATCAAGCGTTGAAATGATCCCGGGCCGAGAAAAGTACGTGATTGGATATCTTGTTTGAAAAAAGAACAAACCATGTTCACAAGACCACCCAAACAATCAAAAGCTGCGACGATCACATCATTCAAAATATCTCATATATTGGAGAAACACAAGAAACCATTCGGAGAGGGATCGGTTATGAAGGAAGCATTTATTGAAATTTGTGAGAATTTGTTTGGAGATTTTAAAAATGAAACAGAACTCATGTCTGCTATTAAAGAACTTCAGTTATCTCACCCGACTGCCTCATACGTATTGAAGTCATGAGTCAGGACATGGCAGATAAACTAAAACATAATATCATGAAATGTACATACTTTTCTTTACAGTTCGACGAATCCACCGATATGACAGACACTGCCCAGCTGTGTATTTTTATTCGGATGGTATTCAATGACATGTTGGCTAAGAAAGAATACTTGACAATCATTCTTCTGAAGGAGAAGACCCATAGATATAGCGATATATATATATATATATATATATATATATATATATATATATATATATATATATATATATATATATATATATATATATATAAATATATATATATATATATATATCCAGAGACATGATTATTAATTAATATTTCCCAAAAATATACACACTCTCCTTCACAATAAAAAACTATGGTGCCTAGTTTTGCATGACGACTTATACATCAACTGTTAGTTTTGAACTTAATAGAAATACTAAAAATAATTTCAAATCTCAGTTATTGAACTTATTAACTAATAGTTCACCTCCTCTTAAAAGTTACAACCAGAAACCTAGTTCTACATCACCGCATTTTATCATTTGATTAAAGTGTCGCTTCCAACTGGAACCATATACATCAATTTCAAAAGTTACACCTGAAATCGACTCACCAACTATTACGCCCTGAATCTATGGCCAATACCCCTTACGGTAGTCCCTGACCATTACTTTTATCCAATTGAAAAAGTGACGGTTCTATTTCCTGAATAATTTTCTTTCTGTTTTTCCAACATTTCCAAGATTTCCTCAACAAAGGCCTCAATAAGGAGAATGACCATTTTGTTTAATTTTTGTGAACATTAATTTTGAAGGGTAACTCTGTAAGTTTTCTGAAATCTGTAGTCAATAGAAAAAGATTCAATGCCGAAGATATAGAATGAAAACTTTGTTTAATTTTTGTGACGTTGCACTTGAATGTCTTTACAAATCTTCCCGCAGCTCCGTTCGTTGCCGGATAGTATGAGGCGCAAAAGGTATGTTTTATGTGGGTGGATTACAAAATTTTTGAAATCTGTACTCGTGAAAGAAGATCCATTGTCAGTCACTAATAAAACGGGAAAACCAAATCTCGCAATTAGATTCGATTGTTCGAATTGCAGTAATATTGTTCTTTTCAAAACCTCTGGCGATTTCGAATAACTGTCGACAATTAGCAAGAATATTTTATTTTAAAATGAACCAGCAAAATCTACGTGACCTCTATACCAAGTGGAGGGAGAAACAGGCCATGGCTTCAGTCGTATTTTTGGTGGATTTTATGATTATTCAAACATATCAAACCATTTTTTGTACTTGCTCTATTTCATGATCTAAGTTAGGCCATCAGAAATATGAACGCGCGATTTCTTTCATGAGGACAATTCCAAAATGACTTTTATGTACCTCAGTTCACGCAACACAGTCGGAATGATGATTATGTATCCCCAAAATAGGCACCCTCTATCCACTGATATTTCATTTTTCTGTTATAGTAGATTAAAATGTCTTGTGGTATATATTTTTTTCAGGCCATCCATCATAATTGAACATAACTATTTTTGCTAATGCCTGATTTTTTCAGTCTCAATTCGAATTAATTTATAATCTAAACTAACAGTTTTAGAATTGTTCACATGAAAAACATTGGTGAGGTCACCACTCAAACAAATACTATGTAATTCAAACATTTCACTATTTGCTTTTGAAATGATCGTGACAGAAAATCTGCTGGATTTGTACTTGTCTTAATGTGTCGAACTTTATAATTAAATGCAGATAAAAATATTGTATAATGCTGTAATCTTTATGCGTCTATTTTCGGAATAGCTTTTGTTGGCCCGAAAATACGTACTAAAGCCGCATTATCTATCTCCAGTTCCAAAAATCTGCCATAAGTATAATTGTAGAACCTAGTTACGCTAAAAATAATTGCGAGAGCTTCTTTATCTATAGCCGAAAACTTTTCTTGTAGTGAATTCTTACGAGCATATGCAATGGGTCGAATGACTCCTTTTTTGTCTCTATTAGATATAACAGCTCCTAGACCTGTATTCGACAAATCTTGAGTTAAGATCAAAGGCAAATCCTGATCATAATGTCGGAAGTATTCTACTGAAGCAACTCTTTATTTAATCGATTGAAATGCCCTATCACAATCTGGTGACCAATCAAAATTATTTTTTTTGTACATTCATTAAAGGAGAAATGATTGAAGATATATTTGAATTGTGGAGGCCGTTACTTGATGTAGATCCATTATAAAGATTTAATAAAAATACAGAACATTAAATTGCAATTTATTTAAATTTTTTATTTATTGTTTCACATGAGTATTTTTTTTTAATTAATATTTCCCAAAACTCAAGTTGATTTGAGCCTATTTTTGGCATAAAATTCATGAACAGGATAAAATAAATCTGGAAATATATTCATCTTTGAATATTACATATAAAATCAAAAGTTCAAATAAGATCTCCTAGAAGCATTAGAAATAAATAGATACAAACATTCGGACATTTGAATTTGATTACTACTTAACTTGTTTAATACCATTTGTACATCATTTTCCTGTTATTCATGAATTTGTTTACCTAATATTCGTCTATACGAAACGTTCTTGAATTAAAGTTAAACAGTGTTTTTTACATTTATGAAGATATATCTTCTAGAAAACATCAGTATTAATTAATTTTTCCCAAACATTATTTGAGCATTGTAAGATTTACAGGAAGAAATGTATTCAACAACGGCTCAACATTTGATTTGATTACTCCAATACCATTTTCATCAATTCTAAAACCTAATACGTCTATACTTCCTGAGAACAGTTTACACTTTCTATTTTTAATTTAAATTCACATGCCTCTAATTATTTAATACTTGACATATCGTATTCATTATCATATAGATTTTTACCTGGTATATAAATGTTATCAATGAAGACGGACGTATTTAGAATATCAGATAATTTGTTACTCATCAAGCGTTGAAATGACCCCGGGCCGAGAAAAGTACGTGATTTTATATCTTGTTTGAAAAAGAACAAACCATGTTCACAAGACTAGCCAAACAATCAAAAGCTGCTACGATCGCATCATTCAAAATATCTCATATATTGGAGAAACACAAGAAACCATTCGGATAGGGATCGGTTGTGAAGGAAGCATTTATTGAAATGGGTGAGACTTTATTTGTAGATTTTGAAAATGAAACAGAACTCATGTCTGCTATTACAAGAACTTCAGTTAAACTCACCCATGACATGCCTCATACGTATTGAAGTCATGAGTCAGGACATGGCAGATAAACTAAAACATGATATCATGAAATGTACATACTTTTTGACAACAGTTCGACGAATCCACCGATATGACAGACACTGCCCAGCTGTGTATTTTTATTCGGATGTGTATTCAATGACATGTTGGCTAAGGAATGAATACTTGACAATCATTCTTCTGAAGGAGTGGATCTAGCGAAGATATATATATATATATATTCCATTGCATTATATATATATATAATATATATATATATATATAATATATTAATATATATTATTCCCATATATCACAGCTATACAGATCGACACAATTTTGACTACTATATATGAGAAAGAGAGGAAGGTGAGTAACATATAGGTAGCGTTCCTTGATGCAATCAGGGTTAAGCTCAAAAATACACACACTCTCCTTCGCAATAAAAAACTATGTTGCCTAGTTTTGCATGACGACTTATACATTAACTGTTAGTTTTGAACTTAATAGAAATACTAAAAATGATTTCAACTCTCAGTTATTGAACTTATTAACTAATGGTTCACCTCCTCTTAAAAGTTACAACCAGAAACCTAGTTCTACATCACCACATTTTATCATTTGATTAATGTGTCGCTTCCAACTGGAACCATTTACATCAATTACAAAAGTTACACCTGGAATCGACTCATCAATTATTACGCCCAGAATCCATGGCCCATACTGCTCACGGTAGTCCCTGACCATTACTTTTTGTCCAATTGAAAAAGTGACGGTTCTATTTCCTGAATAATTTTCTTTATATTTTTCCAACATTTCCTCACAATTTTCATAGGTAACTGTCGGTCTCAACAAGGAGAATCTATTTCGTAATTCCTCCCCAACATCAATTTTGCAGGGTGACCCTGTAGTTTTCTGTAGTCGAATAGAAAAAGATTCAATGCTGAAGATATAGAATGACCACTTTGTTTAATTTTCGTGACATGTGACTTGAATGTCTCTACAAATCTACGAAAAGGTATATTTTATGTGGGCGGATTTACAAAATTTTGAAATCTGTACTCGTGAAGGAAGATCCATTGTCAGTTACTAATAAAACGGAAAAACCAAATCTCGCAATTAGATTGAATTGTTCGAATTGCAGTAATATTGTTCTTTTCAAAAACTTCTGGCCATTTCGAATAACTGTCGACAATTAGCAAGATTGTTTTATTTTAAAATGGACCAGCAAAATTTGCGTGACCTCTATACCAAGTGGAGGGAGAAACAGGCCATGGCTTCAGTCGTATTTTGGTGGATTTTTATGATTATTTATACATATCAAACAATTTTTCTTACTTGCTCTATTTCACGATCTAAGTTAGGCCATCAGAAATATGAACGCGCGATTTCTTTCATGCGGACAATTCCAAAATGACTTTTATGAACCTCAGTTCACGCAACACAGTCGGAATGATGATTATGTATCCCCAAAATAGGCACCCTCTATCCACTGATATTTCATTTTTCTGTTATAGTAGATTAGAATGACTTGTGGTATATATTTTTTCACACAATCTGGTGACCAATCAAATTTATTTTTTGTACAATCATTAAAGGAGAAATAATTGAAGACATATCTTCCAGAGACATGAGTATTAATTAATATTTCCCAAAAATGATTTGAGCATTATAAAATTCACAGGAGGAAATATAATCAACAAGGGCTCAACATTTGATTTGATTACTCCAATACCATTTTCATCAATTCTGAAACCTAATACGTCTATACTTCTTGAGAACAGTTTACACTTCTCTATTTTTAATTTAAATTCACATGCCTCTAATTTTTTAATACTTGGCATAATATATTCATTGTATTATTTAGGTTTTTACCTGGTATGTAAGGTTATCAATGAAGACGGACGTATTTGGAATATCAGATAATTTGTTACTCATCAAGCGTTGAAATGATCCCGGGCCGAGAAAAGTACGTGATTGGATATCTTGTTTGAAAAAAGAACAAACCATGTTCACAAGACCACCCAAACAATCAAAAGCTGCTAAATCACATCATTCAAAATATCTCATATATTGTAGAACACACAAGAAACCATTCGGAGAGGGATCGGTTATGAAGGAAGCATTTATTGAAATTTGTGCGAATTTGTTTGGAGATTTTAAAATGAAACAGAACTCATGTCTGCTATTAAAGAACTTCAGTTATCTCACCCGACTGCCTCATACGTATTGAAGTCATGAGTCAGGACATGGCAGATAAACTAAAACATAATATCATGAAATGTACATACTTTTCTTTACAGTTCGACGAATCCACCGATATGACAGACACTGCCCAGCTGTGTATTTTTATTCGGATGGTATTCAATGACATGTTGGCTAAGAAAGAATACTTGACAATCATTCTTCTGAAGGAGAAGACCCAGCGAATATATATCATGATATATATATATATATATATATATATATATATATATATATATATATATATATATATATATATATATATATATATATATATATATATATATATATATATATATATCTTCCAGAGACATGATTATTAATTAATATTTCCCAAAAATATACACACTCTCCTTCACAATAAAAAACTATGGTGCCTAGTTTTGCATGACGACTTATACATCAACTGTTAGTTTTGAACTTAATAGAAATACTAAAAATAATTTCAACTCTCAGTTATTGAACTTATTAACTAATAGTTCACCTCCTCTTAAAAGTTACAACCAGAAACCTAGTTCTACATCACCACATTTTATCATTTGATTAAAGTGTCGCTTCCAACTGGAACCATTTACATCAATTTCAAAAGTTACACCTGAAATCGACTCACCAACTATTACGCCCTGAATCCATGGCCCATACTGCTTACGGTAGTTCCTGACCATTACTTTTTGTCCAATTGAAAAAGTGACGGTTCTATTCCCTGAATAATTTTCTTTTTATCCAACATTTCTCACCATTTTCAAGTGACGGTCTCAACAAGGATTATTTGAATAATTCCTCCCCAACATCAATTTTGCAGGGTGACCCCTGTAGTTTTCTGAGGGTTTCTGTAGTCAAGAAAAAGATTCAATGCTGAATATATAGAATGACCACTTTGTTTAATTTTTGTGACATGTGACTTGAATGTCTCTACAAATCTTCCCGCGGCTCCGTTCGTTGCCGGATAGTATGGGGGCGAAAAGGTATGTTTTATGTGGGTGGATTTACAAAAATATTTGAAATCTGTACTCGTGAAGGAAGATCCATTGTCAGTCACTAATAAAACGGAAAAACCAAATCTCGCAATTAGATTGGATTGTTCCAATTGCAGTAATATTGTTCTTTTCAAAAACCTCTGGCGATTTCGAATAACTGTCGACAATTAGCAAGAATGTTTTATTTTAAAATGGACCAGCAAAATCTGCGTGACCTCTATACCAAGTGGAGGGAGAAACAGGCCATGGCTTCAGTCGTATTTTTGGTGGACTTTTATGATTATTTAAACATATCAAACAATTTTTTTTTGCTTGCTCTATTTCATGATCTAAGTTAGGCCATCAGAAATATGAACGCGCGATTTCTTTCATGCGGACAATTCCAAAATGACTTTTATGTACCTCAGTTCACGCAACACAGTCGGAATGATGATTATGTATCCCCAAAATAGGCACCCTCTATCCACTGATATTTCATTTTTTCTGTTATAGTAGATTAAAATGTCTTGTGGTATATATTTTTTTTCAGGCCATCCATCATAATTGAACATAACTATTTTTGCTAATGCCTGATTTTTTCAGTCTCAATTCGAATTAATTTATAATCTAAACTAACAGTTTTAGAATTGTTCACATGAAAAACATTGGTGAGGTCACCACTCAAACAAATACTATGTAATTCAAACATTTCACTATTTGCTTCTTGAAATGATCGTGACAGAAAATCTGCTGGATTTGTCTTAATGTGTCGAACTTTATAATTAAATGCAGATAAAAATATTGTATAATGCTGTAATCTTTATGCGTCTATTTTCGGAATAGCTTTTGTTGGCCCGAAAATACGTACTAAAGCCGCATTATCTATCTCCAGTTCCAAAAATCTGCCATAAGTATGATTGTATAACCTAGTTACGCTAAAAATAATTGCGAGAGCTTCTTTATCTATAGCCGAAAACTTTTCTTGTAGTGAATTCTTACGAGCATATGCAATGGGTCGAATGACTCCTTTTTTGTCTCTATTAGATATAACAGCTCCTAGACCTGTATTCGACAAATCGCAAGTTAAGATCAAAGGCAAATCCTGATCATAATGTCGGAAGTATTCTACTGAAGCAACCTTTATTTAATCGATTGAAATGCCCTATCACAATCTGGTGACCAATCAAAATTATTTCTTTTTGTACATTCATTAAAGGAGAAATGATTGAAGATATATTTGAATTGTGGAGGCCGTTACTTGATGTAGATCCATGATATAAATGAGATAAAAAACACAAGGTTTAACATTAATCTACACTTTATTTGAAAAAATTCGACGACGTTTCGCTGAAACAGCAGCTTTATCAAGAATCTATAAACTCAATTGCGGTTATGTGATAAAATTTAAATCGGTAGGACCTATAGGAGTTTTAATAAGAACATCTGAACATGAACGTAGCTTGATACAGTTAGTATGAAATAAAATCAAAAGTAATAAAACTAATTAGACAAGTTAATTAGGGATGAATAATTAACATCTACCTGTTCATTCAAAAGCTTGTCCGAATGCTTGTATCTAATATTTCTAATGCTTCTAGGAGATCTTATTTGAACTTTTGATTTTATATGTAATATGTCAAAGTTTTATTGAATGACTTAACTTTTTTAATTAGTTTTTATTACCTTTATACTAACTGTACAATGGCTCAGTGGATTTTCCTGTTATTCATCCAACTTGTTCTACGATTTGTTTATAATACCAAGAACCTCATTCTGTTTTTCATTCTTGATAAAGCTGCTGTGTCAGCGAAACGTCGTCGAATTTTTTAAAATCTTAAATAAAGTGTTAATTAAAGTTAAACCTTGTGTTTTTATCTCATTTATGAAGATATATCTTCTAGAAAACATCAGTATTAATTAATTTTTCCCAAACATTATTTGAGCATTGTAAGATTTACAGGAAGAAATGTATTCAACAACGGCTCAACATTTGATTTGATTACTCCAATACCATTTTCATCAATTCTAAAACCTAATACGTCTATACTTCCTGAGAACAGTTTACACTTCTCTATTTTTAATTTAAATTCACATGCCTCTAATTTTTTTAATACTTGACATATCGTATTCATTGTATCATATAGATTTTTACCTGGTATATAAATGTTATCAATGAAGACGGACGTATTTAGAATATCAGATAATTTGTTACTCATCAAGCGTTGAAATGACCCCGGGCCGAGAAAAGTACGTGATTTTATATCTTGTTTGAAAAAAGAACAAACCATGTTCACAAGACTAGCCAAACAATCAAAAGCTGCTACGATCGCATCATTCAAAATATCTCATATATTGGAGAAACACAAGAAACCATTCGGGGAGGGATCGATTGTGAAGGAAGCATTTATTGAAACGGGTGAGAGTTTGTTTGGAGATTTTAAAAATGACACATTACTCTCTGTCTGCTATTAGAGAACTTCAGTTATCTCACCCGACCGCCTCATACGTATTGAAGTCATGAGTCAGGACATGGCAGATAAACTAAAACATGATATCATGAAATGTACATACTTTTCTTTACAGTTCGACGAATCCACCGATATGACAGACACTGCCCAGCTGTGTATTTTTATTCGGATGGTATTCAATGACATGTTGGCTAAGGAAGAATACTTGACAATCATTCTTCTGAAGGAGAACACACGTAGCGAGGATATATATATATATATATATATATATATATATATATATATATATATATATATATATATATATATATATATATATATATGACGTTTTCTTTAGTTTTTCAAAGTACTATAAGCTACCAATATGAAAATTAGTGTGCGTTAAAACCGATGAGGCACCATCAGTGACTAGAAATAAAAACGGTTTTGTGGAATTGTGTCGAGCTAATGAAAATTTCCCTTACTTCTTTTCATTCCATTGCATTATACATCAACAAGTTTTGTGTTCAAAAGTTTCAAACACTGAGGAAATTATGGGCATCGCAACAAAAATTTGTGAATTCCATCTATGCACGTAGCTTGTAACGGCGGCTTCTAAAGTTGCAGTTGGAAGATAGGGAGTCAGCTGAACACACTGATTTTGTTCTTCACACAGACGTCAATGCACCCTGCATCACTGACTTGGAGCTTCAAGGTGAAGAAAAAACTATTATTGAGATGATTAGCGCAGTAAACGCATACAAAAGTAAATTGCAGCTTCTGATAGTTCAACTGAAAAGAAAGGATCTGAAACATTCTCCGTCTTTGAAAGCAAGGATTCCTCATTTGAATTATGATACGTATGAGGCTCAATTATCAAATATTTTGGGACAATTGGAAATGCATTTTTATAATTGCAATAGATTGGCAAATAAAGCATCATTAATGAGTTATCCATTTTTATGTAAAAATATTGAGGAACTAGTTACTGAAATAGCAAGTCAGTATAATATGAACTCATGTTCTGTTGAACATGAGTTGGTGCAGATTATATCAGATATACATTTCAAAGCTACAGAATCTGTTACAACTTTCTGTTACAATATCTGAAGATAAATGTCCGAATCTAAGGAAAGAGCCCTTCAACTGACGACAATGTTTGGGTCAACTTACTTGTGCGAGTCTGCATTTTCTGAAGTGAAGATAACTAAGTCAAAATATCGGAATCGACTAACTGACGATCATATGTCTTCATGATTGCGATATGTACTCAGTAGTTACGTACCATCTTATGAAAAGTATCCTGAGGACATGCAGTGCCACGCTTCAACATCCAAAGTCACTCCTTAGTTAAGTTTAACACCATATGTAACTCTTCTGATTTGTGACAACCAATAAATTCGCAATTTTGAATAACTATCCGTTACTGCATTGATATTATAGAGAAGAACCTAACTAAACCTAACCCAAACCTTGACTGAAATAATGTATATTGTGCGGAAAGCTAATATCTATATATGCTACGGTACACCCTATCTAGGTAGGTAGGTAGGTAGGGTGTATCGTGTATGTACGACAACCCTGCATCACACATACTTGCAGCCTCTCGGAGTCGATCGTAAGTAGTCTAAAAATATTGAGGTAGATCACCCGTAGTTCAAGTTTGAGAACCCACTGCTCCTGTTGTTTGTGTTTTTTTCCTTTAACGTGCTCTATTTCTGCCATTCGGCTAATGACACGCCGGAGAATTCTGTCACCTCACTAACCCGGGAATTTTGCCGAACCCCTCTCGTGTCAGTTGAAAGGATCTTCAATATCCATTTCATCTCTGTTAGACAAGACCGACAGCTTTACACATCCTCTGAAAGATGAACACTCAAGCGATTCCCAGAATCCGAAAAATCACACCGACTTTGTAGAGATCGAACCCAGATAACTCTGCGCAGGAGACGAGCATCATATCATCTACGCCAGCGAACCAGTCCGCTCCTATTGTAAATCTGAAGTATAAGTACTTCAAATTTATGTGTTTAACGTTTTCCGCCTGTTATCCCTATTCACTGTTTCTACTCAAAATCAGTTTATTTTAATTAAAAATGAAATTGTACCTTCAAACACAATCACAACGCTGTTGTTATAATAACTTCCTAACTTTCATTGAATAGAATTTAATACACAACAGGGATTTTTCTAAGAAAAGTTGACGTTCGTTTTTCCACCTATTTCTTTGAAACGCGTGAAAAGCTGGATCAAGCAAGGCACTTCAGACGATCTTCTGTAACTTAGGGACATGCAAATTCCTTATTTTTCCAGACGCCGAAGATGATATTTCGCATAAATTTGAATCTATCAACTGTCATCTGAGGCAAAGTTTTTGTATTTGAAACACGCGATAATAATAAAACTGGTTATTTATAACCAGTACAGAGAATGAAGTTTGTTTTTAACCGAGTTTCTTAGCGAATATCATAGAGATTGGATTGAGTACTTTGATGCATTCCAGTATACAAGAGGGTCAATATAATGCAGCTCATATCTTCATACATCAGATGCAGTGGCAAAATGTCAATGTGTTAGAGGACGTAGCCAACATACACTGCTCTACTTTATACAATTTTCCAAGAATATTATTATTACATTTGAATTAATTTGGTGTCCCCTTGTTTCATAAATGACATAAGTATTTGAGAAGTAGATCTTATTTTCAAGATCTCCAATACAATTCGCATTTTAGGTGACGGAACATTTTGAGTCACTATCAACTAATACAGAAAGGACAGACTTCAAAATTTTGATACGGTTTCTATGGAAAATATGGACGATTGGGTAAAATGAGACCCTCCACTCTACCTTAATCTTTTGCGTGAGAACTTCATTGCCACAAACAGTGCCACTATCACGGCTGTTTCGAAATTATGTAAAATGGATTTAATATTCTATAGCGACTTTCTTTACGTAGAATTGAACTACGTGAGGATTTTCTTCTGTCCAATAGATTTTAGTTATAGCTCAAACTTACTTTTTTCTGATATAAGCCATTTTGCTTTCGTGGAATACAGTTTTTTTCCTTTTCAGATACACACAACCAAATTTATATGGAATCACCTGGTATTTTGAATACTACCTCAGGGATCTTGGAAATTTTGAATGGTTCTAAGAAATGACCCTTTTGAGATATTTCAATTGAAAAAAAAATAAATCAAGGTTTATTTTAAGAAAGAAATTAATGAAAAAAGAACAAGAGACTCTTTCCGAATGTAGAAACAAAATTGAAAATTGGTTTCTCGACCTGAAGTAGCTTGTAATACCCCTCTTGCCCTGATTTCGTTTTGATCTTCGACCTCCTCTAGGGTGATATTCTGCCACCCTTCTGTGGCGGCTTGGATGAGCTGTTGTAGGGTTCTTGTAATATCCTAGCGCGAGCTAATTTTCTTTCGAGATTATCCTATAAATGTCCAAAAGGATTAAAGTCTGGAGAGCAAGCTGGCCAGTCCAAAATAGCGATTCCCTCTGTTTCGAGATAATGTCGCGTGAGGTTGCTGGTATACGAAGGAGCTTTAACTTGCATAAAAGTGAAATTCTCACCGAGGGCACCTCCCAGAGTCTCACTTTGGACTCCAGCACTAGGTCCTCGTAAATTCTAGCCGTTGCCTATTTTGCAGAGATTATAGCTCCACGTTGTCACGTTCACAAATTACAGAAGAAATTTTGAACGCGACAGAATACATTATTTCAGCCGAATCATCAATCTTTCATTTATGAATGGAAAATCATATTAGTAAAAAAGTAAAACGTCCTAAACCCGACGCGTTCACTGATACCACAGCTCTACGAAAACATTTCTTTTTATTTTTGCCCTGGGTATCATCGCAAATTTTTATGTTTTCAAGTGTCCAGATTACGAATATATTCATGAAAGTTCTCAATGTGCTCGTATTTTCATGATTTTTGCATTTCTTTTATTTTGAACAATTATAAGCTTGTTAGAAATTAAATTTAATTTTCCAGTCATGATTGGGCTTCTGCGCAACTTTTTTGCGCATACAAACATCACCTGATCCCCACTCTCAGACCCCTTCCTCCACAGAACAGCTGAGATCTCAGTTATTTGACAATATTGAAGTACATATACACGTAAATCTGGATAAATGGATAAAGTGTCATGGATTAATATTTTGTTTTAATTACTGAATGTCCATTCTTATATATTTGTCTTCTGTTCTAAAATATGAGTTCGTCACGAAGAAAGTGTAAATATTGTAGTGATTTATTTTATTATATTTGCGGTGTTTATATACCAAAAAAACAAAAAAGAAATATCACAGACTTTGTCAAGGAGACTTATGTTGAATTTTTTGGTTTCAAAATGGACAAATTAGGTAAACCATGGGTTCCTAATAAAGTTTGTAAGTCCTGTGTTGAGTCTTTACGGCTGTGGAAAAAAGGTGAACGTTCTGGATTAGACTTTGGTATTCCTATGATCTGGATGGAGCCTACGAATCATTTAGATGATTGTTACTTTTGCGTAGTAGATGTTAAAGGTTTTGGTCGAAATCAAACGTGGAGATACCCAGACCTACAGTCTACGAAATGTCCGGTTCTACACAGTGAAAATCTCCCTTGGCCCATATACATTTCAAAAGTAATTCGCATGCCCTCGGAAACAATGATGTTACCAAATTCACAGAAATCGGGACCATCTACTAGTGGAAGTGAATGGGAAGGTGAAACATCTACGCCAAAGTTATTTTCTCAAAATGAACTCAGTGATTTAATACGTGATCTCAATTTATCAAAACAAGTATCAGAACTGTTAGCCTCAAGATTGAAAGAAAACAATTTATTGACACCAACAGTAACAATTACAACATACAGAACGCAAGAAAAAGAGTTATTACAATTTTTTAGTGAAAATGAAGGATTAGTGTATTGTAATGTTATCGCGAAGCTGCTTATGGACATGGGTTTAAAAGAGCACAAATCTACTGAATGGCGCCTTTTTATTGATAGTTGCAAAAGAAGTTTAAAATGCGTCTTATTCCACAGTGGAAATAAATTTGCATCAATTCCAATTGCCCATTCAACGAAACTCAAAGAAGAATATGAAAATGTAAAATTAGTTTTAGAGAAAATTAAATACTCTGAGCATCAATGGCCGATCTGTGTGGATTTAAAAATGGTTAATTTTTTACTTGGCCAACAAAGTGGATAGTCAAAATACCCTTGCTTTATTTGTATGTGGGATAGTAGAGCAAAGCAACTTCATTGGGATCAAGATGTTTGGCCTGTAAGAAATTCTTTAACTGTCGGTAAAGCCAACGTAATAAGGGAGCCGCTGGTGAGCAGAGACAAAATCATACTTCCACCATTACATATTGAATTAGGTATGATTAAGCAATTTGTAAAAGCGTTGAACAAAGACGGAAATTGTTTTAATTACATTTGCAGAAAATTTCCGAAGCTTAGTATGGAAAAATTGAAAGGTGGAATATTTGATGGTCCTCAAATACGGCAATTGATGAAAGACTCAGATTTTATCAAAGTTATGACTGTTCCGGAAAGTAAAGCTTGGAAAAGTTTTGTGTTGGTTGTCGAAAATTTCCTAGGTAACCATAAAGCAGAAAATTATGAAGAAAATATGCTGACAAACTTTCAGACTTTAGGAGCAAATATGAGTATTAAGTTACACTATCTCCGCAATCATCTAGATAAATTTCCGGATAATTTAGGAAATTATAGTGAGGAACAGGGAGAGCGGTTTCATCAAGATCTAAAAGTGATGGAAGAAAGGTATCAAGGTCGATGGGATTGTCACATGATAGCAGATTACTGCTGGTCTTTGAAAAGAGATTGTCCCTGAAAATTATAGAAGAAAAGCTCATAAAAGGCGTTTTATGGAAAAATGAAATATGTTTTCGACATTTTCCTCTTTATTTACTTCGATGTATCCGAATTTCTCAAAACATAACTGACATTATAAATATATCTGTTATTTTGTTTCTTGTTTTACGATTTTTGTTATGTAAAATGAAAATAAAGATTTGAAAAGAAATCAGAGCAAATCCTACAAAATCATTGATAGTTTCACGAATTGTGTGCATAAATAGACCCAAAATCATTTTCATATCTAGGGCAACAAAACCATTGTAGACCAGTGTACCTCGAAGAACCTTATCTCGCCGGTCACTTCAGGGGTATAGTTTCTCTTCTCATCAGTATTGAGAGTGATGATATCGCATTCATAAGAGATTTGTTGTGTCGAAACTGAAAAATTATATAGGAATTTCTCATTGATCTAATAGTTTGTATTCCGACGAAAATTCTGCATCTACAGATTGATTGATGGTTCAATGATTTTATTCATCATTATGGAGTTATTAAATTTCCCATAGAGTTGGGGTAAGTTTGAACTATTATCTTCGCTCTCTCAAATTATTTATAGAACATTTTGTTTCTATTATGATTTCTAGAACTTTACCTGAGTACATTTTTGGACATTGGTGTCATAATTGATTGCAGTAATCATTGTTGGCGTATTAGCCCTGATAATCTGGAAAGTTATCGCCCTGAAAGTCCTTATTCTGGTGGACAAAATCTTGGCATATCTAGCTACATTCCTGCATATGAGAGTGATGAGAAATTGTAGGATTTGGCAGTGTCTCTTCGAGGGACATACACGCAAGTTACCAATACCTTAATTGATGGTGACTTCAAATTTATTGCCTATATACAGTATACCGGGTGAGTCAATAGGACGAGGAACTTCTATATCTCAAAAACTATTTAAGATAGAAGCGGAATTTTTTCTAATTATTGTTTTATAAAAATGTGTGCAATCCCTAAAATTATTTTCGTACTATGCGGGTGTTCCGTTTTTGCTCCAGGGACTAACATAGATTTTTTAAATAGCGCACCTTGTATTTTTCATCTTATTCTGATTACAATTAAGATGCTCTCTTCAATGATATCTCTTTTGTGCCCAAACAACTATCGGTAGATTTCAAATTGATTAGAATATCGATAATTTCGGGAATTTGGAAGATTTTGCAAAAGTTCTCAAATGCCTCATTTCGCATAACTTATGAATGATATTTTTTCTTAAGGTACAAGTGTTGTACCTTATTATCAAATGAAGAAAAGAAATTTTTTTATACCGAGTGTTCCTAGTAACCCGGCGAAAATGATATTTTTTTAACATGAAAAACTTTTTTTTTCAAATGTAACACCCCGTATATTTTTCACGTGTTTTGTTCCCACTCGAATAAGGTTGACAAAGATACCTTTTTTCAAATATCCTATGGAGATTTCCAAGAAAATTTCGAAATTAATGTGAGGTTTAGGTATTTCTTGCAATAAACATGCTGTTGATGAAATTCAGTCATTGAAATATGAAAATTTCAACACAAAGTTAGATTCTTTACTGTTCAATGAAACTTATACATCAAAATTCTCAAGGTGTATCGGAATTTCTTCACAAGAAAAGTTTCATTTGCGATATTATCATTTGTGCTCAGAGCTAAGTCTTCACTTAATTGAAATTACTCAGTTCGTAATTATCTCAATAAAAGTTCAAAAAGTTAAAATATCAAAAAGATCGAGAATTTGGAAGGTTTTTCTCACAATCTCCATTCCGTTTCATTTGAGTGTGACAATAATTAGTCTCTGAAGAAAATATGTTTCTCATTATCGAAGTAAGAGATCAACTGTTTGTTCATACCCAGTGTTCTTGGTGATTCAACGAAAATAGAATTTTTCGAGAAGAAAGAACTTTTTTCTGAATGTAACACCCTGTTCTTTTCACTTAACTTGTATTACTTTCACAATTGACCAAAATATTCCGGAATTATTATTAAGAGACGAAATTGAACTGCTTGTCGTGAATGAAACATCCACTGAAAAAAATTCAAATCAAAATCATAAACACCAATTTAATTCTATTTCAATAAGTTTTCAAATCAAATTAGATGTTCGAAATGTCCCCCATTTTGACCAATACATTCTCGAACACGATTGTTTAATGATTCGGTCACTCTCTGGAGAACATTCGGTGTTATACTCCTAAATACTTCTGTAATTCTCTCCATCATATGTTGCTTGGTTGTTGGAGGGTCTCGATATACCCTCTCTTTAACATATCCCCATAAAAAAAATTCAATTTATTCAAGTCCGGAAACCTAGGAGGTCATCCTACAGGACCTCCACGGCCTATTCAATTGCCCTCAAACCTATCATTTAAAAAAATCGCGGACATTGCTGCTGTAGTGTGCTGGTGCCCCATCGTCTTGGAACCACATATTGTTTTTAACGTTGTGGGGAACATTAATAAGCAAAGTCTCCAGATCATGCTGCAAAAAATTTAAATAACGTTCGCCGTTCAAATGTTCTTGGAAAAAAAGGGTCCGATCACATAATCATCCATTTTATCACCCCACACATTTAGAGACAACGATGATGGTGGTCAACAGTTCTCAGGAAATGAGGATTTTGAGTATCATAATAATGAAAATTAAGCCGGTTCACCAATCCATTCTTATAAAAGCTGACCTCATCAGACAAAATACCCCACTGAAAAAATTCGGTTGGTCTGCAATTTTATTTAAAGACCATCTACAAAAATCCAATCGCCGCCCGAAGTCCAGGGGCTCCAACTGTTGGTGGAGTTCAACATGAAAAGGATGGAACTTTTCCTTCCTCAAAATTCTTGATACAGATGTCTGACTGATGCCCAAGTATCGACTAACATCTCTTGTACTAACATGAGGATTCTCTACTGCGCTCAAAACAACCTGCATGCAATTCTCCTCATTTAGAACACGCTTCGCTCTCTCATTTTCCTCATATCCAACTTGTCCAGTTCTTTCAAACCTTTTCTTCAGTCCCTCGAATAGCTCTTTCCTAAGATGTCTATTGTTTGGTTAACGTCGGGAATAAATATGTGACGCCAACAAACAATTCCTCTCACCTTCTCCCAAACAATAAATCATATTAATTAACTCTTCTTGGGTAAAATTCATTGCTGCAATAATATTATGTATTTCTCACTTAGACTCACTCATATAACGTCGGAATTATCCAATTCAAAACTGTAAAATCTTAGGGCATTGTGAGTGAACCATAGAAATAAGTCTTCTATGGGTACAGGTGGTTTAAACCACAGACTATCGAACCATATTTTCTATCTTCATGTGGTATGCCCATAGGAGTCACACTTATCTCTATGGTTTAATCAGAAGTTGGATATGAGAAGAATGAAAGTGCTAAGCGTGTACTAAATGAAGAGAATAGCATTTAGGTTGTTTTGAGTGCAGTAGACTTTTTGAACATCTATTGAAGATTTCGAACTGAGTAATTTCGATTAAGCGAAGACTTAGCTCTGAGCACAACTGATAAAATCGCAAATAAATCCTTTCTTGTGAAGAAATTTCGATACACCTTAAGAGTTTTGATGTTTAAGTTTCATTGATCAGCAAAGAATCTAATTTTGTGTTGAAATTTTCATATTTCAATGTCTGTAAACCGGGAGCACCTTATCCAAAGAATTGACAAATGTTGCGATTTTACTTTAAACCAGCTAACCGATAGCATGAAATGACATGTTCTGTGAGAAATTGAGCAATTGAAGTTGCGGTTTTGGGTCATCTATAAATAGACGAAACTCAATCCATTAGGAAATTATTCTATCGAACTGTCGTATCAAGTACAACAATCTACCGAATAGTGAAGGAAAGCGATACAATTCGATTGAGGCCATTGAAAGTGCGGTGGCCGACGCTCGAGATACCATTCCAAGAAAGGAGTTAGAGAAGTTGTTTGACAACCTGTTGGCGCGTGCAAATGTGTGTATCAATGCAGAAGGCAATACATTAATTAATAAAATAGATTTGTATCAAAACTGAAACTGGTTGTTTCTATTTTCAAGAAGTTCGTTTACTTTTGAAATGGAGGGTGTATATAATCGAAAGATCTTTCATACGATGCCACTCGTCCCATACTCCCTATGATTTTGTGGGTAAGTGATGGTGAAGGAAGCGGGTTGATCTGATATTCTCAAACAATGGCCTCGATACAAAAATCGATGTGTTTCAGCAATTTCGCAGACAGTGCCTTCAACTTATTGATTGTCAAAGTTGATTTGGAACAGCCTGTATTTACTCCCAGTATGAATAGTTTACCATCATATTTCATGCTCAATACCAAGAATATCTATTGTGTAGTGAAACGCGTCACGATTCAATCAAGTGTCTGTGAGAAACCGCTATTTTTTTGTTTTATTTGAGTAGCAAAAAACGGCCTCAATTTAATGAATTTGCCCTTCAGTCTATTTCGTTATCGTTGACGCACTCTTTATGTTAGCAGAGTGATGTTTTCAACCACTTATAAACGACGTAGGAAATCTTCAAAAGTACTTCGAGTCATTATACTCCTTTTCAAGTATATCAAAAGCTGTTAATCAAAAAAACTTATAATTCTGGCAGTTGGAACCTATTATTAATTAAATTTATTCATTGAAGGTATTGCAGCAAAATTACGGAAGTGCTTGGCAACGAATCAAGAACTCTATTATCTGGATAAATTGCTAGCAATCACGAAACTCTGGAGTTTATATGAAACCACAGACACGCAAGACAGGGCTAGACGAAAACGACGAGAAAAACAAGAAGACAAAATTTTAATATTGGGGAGTGAGGCTGATACTAAAAGGAATTGTATGAAAAATGTTTTGTTTTCACTGATGTTTAGAGGTTTCAATCTGGTGTTCAACTGAGTAAAACTTAATATTCGTCTCATATAATTTGCCAAAGATTTGTATGATTTATATAAGAATGTGTTTTAAAATGCTTAGATGCCAAAAGGAAAAATATCACTGCACTCATGTGACATATTGATAGAAAGTGTTTGCTTAATTATTTCAACTCAAATTTTATCGCAAGACGGACGATTACACTGGTCGACAGAAGTTTCGTAACACAAAACAGATCTGTATTTTTGAATGGAAATAAATTTCTCATAATATGGAGATATTCCTTAAGCCCTGACACGTATCATTTGTCAATAGTTTGTAGCGTCACTTTCGGTTCAACACGCTACGCCTTTACCATTTCGCATTTTTCGTGTACTAACAGTAGTTCTTATGCTCTTATGCTCCGTGCCCCTCTTGCGCATGATATAGATTCTTTGACCTTGGATCGACCAGACAACGATTCATTTCTGGTTGCTGCCGTTCAACTACAACTTGCTTTTCTGAGAAGATTTTGAGTTTACACCTTTGGAATTATGGTTTTGGAGAATTCGGACTTTTATGAAACTAAGACTTGTGTTTGCTCAATATATACGAGGTAAGCGTAAATATCATCTGATTTTGTTCCGATCCCTTTCGGTTACTGCAATTTTCGTAGACATTTATTACCGGCGTTTTGAAACAAATAATTCTGTTTCCTATATATAACAACCTAATTTTAGTTATTTGGAATGAATCACAGAAATCAAAGGTATATTTTGTATCATTCCTTTATTAGGTTAGATTTAAGTAATTTATGTGTACTCTCTTAGCTTTTAGGTAGTAGAAGCTGCATTTTAACTAAAGTACTTTTTGGGAGACGCTGTATTTTAACCAGAATACTTTTCTTGGGAGAAGCTATATTTTAACCGAATCCTTTTTTTTGGGAGTAGCTGTGTTTTAACGAACATAATTACTTTCAAGGAGAGGCTGTATTCTAACATAAATACTTTGTGGGAGATACTGTATTTTAAAGAAAGTACTCTTTTCGGGAGAGGCTGTATTTTAACGAAAATATTCTTTTTGGGCGAAGCAATTTTTAAATTAAATACTCTTTTTGGGCGAAGCTGTGTTTCTGTGAATTAACGAAAATACTCTTTTCAGGAGAAGCTGTATTTCAACCAAAATACTTTTTTCGGAAGAATCTGTGTTCTAACGAACATAGATACTTTTTGGGAGAAGCTGAATTTTAACATGAATACGTTTTGAGACAAGCTGTATTTTAACGAAAATACTCTTATTGGGATAAGCTGTATTTCAACAGAAATACTCTTTTTGTGAGAAGCTGTATTTCAACCTAACCTAACCGCATTGTTCAGAATAGTATACATAAAAATAAAAATATAAATCAGTTTTCTGTTGAGTTTCGAATTGAGAGGTTTTCTGTCTGTAGAGAAGAAAGTGATTTATCTATGGCAATATCGGGACAAACGCACCACAGTTGCAAAATCTTTCCTGAAAAATCAACCACACATCGACGAAGAAGCCACCAACATATTTTTGATAAAAGGAGAATTTTTCGCGAAAACAGAAAGATTCCTTATAGCCATTCAAGACCAAGTGATCGCTACAAACAACTACAAAAAATTCATTATTAAGGACGGAACATTACAAACAGATAAATGCAGAAAATGCCGTATAAGATCGTAGACTATACAGCAAATTACGTCCATCTGCGAACCACTGGCCAATACGGACTATCTTCACAGGCATAATCAAGTGTGCAACATTATCCATCAGATACTTGCACACAAGTATGAACTTCGGAATACTTTCCAGCCATATTACAAGTATAAACCGGCACCCGTATTGGAAAATGACTCTATCAGATTATACTACGTTAGGCCTGTTATCACTGACAGAATGGTGACGAATAATAGGCCGGATATAGTGGTGTATGATAAGAGTGCCAGAACAGCAATGCTGGTGGATGTCGCCATACCAAATAATAACAACGTGCTGAACAAGTTCCAGGAAAAAAAGTCCAAATACACAGACCTTGCTATCGAGATCAAGCAGATGTGGAACCTCGATAAAATAGAAATTGTCCCTGTCATCGTATCCTCGACTGGGTTAATACCCAGAGCATTGCATGATAGCCTTAAGAAATTAGAATTGCATAAGAATACCTATATAGAAATGTAAAAAGCTGGATTTCTTAATACATGTAGGATAATTAGGAAATTTATGTCAAGTATATTGTAATCGAGCCTATTCCCTTCGATTGCTGAATCTGGGAAAGATAAATTATATCCAGCTAACAGCTGAGATAGTGCGTAAGTCCACGAAAATAAATAATAATAATATTTATTGTCCTTTGATCATTACAATACTTGAATAAGTAATTAGAAGTATAAGACAGGTCCACATATTACAATAAAAACTAACAATTGGAAAAAAGTGATCTAGTGAGTAGAAGCATCTGCTGTGCAAAATCTACTAACACTAACTGCTCGACCGAACATTTCTGGGAAGTACATAAAAGAACTTGATTACCATGTATCAAGGACCTCTTTCATATCCTGATACAGTATGAGATCGTGTGACTAATAGATCTGATCCCCTGGTTAGGTATATGTGATGAAAATTATTGGGTAGAAAGCTAGTTTAGTTAACTTTTACATAAGTTACAATCTCAACTATATACATACTAGCGAGAAGCAAGATATGTAATTCACGAAAAATTTGCGACAGGAAGTACGCTTAGATATACCCACAATATTCCTAATGGCTCTTTTCTGTAATTTGAAAAACCTGTCACAAAAAACTAGAAGCACCCCAAAACATAATACCGTAACTAAGTCTAGAACGAAAATATGCATGATAGAAAGATAAAGATATTTCTCTGTTGGTCGTAGGCCTCAATCTGTACAATGCAAAACAGAGTGGAGACAAGACACTGCACATCTGGTCAATATGTTCGTGCCAGTTTAGTCTGTTGTCGATTGTGATGCCTAGGATCTTAGTGGATTGAACTTGTTGAATGGATTCATTTTTTACCCACAATTGATGACTACAGGCATTCTTTGAATCAACATTTTTGAATTAAAATTTAATGAAAACAGTTTTTGATATGTTCTAGAGTAACTTGTTGGCATCAAACCAGAAAAAAAGTTATTGAAGTTTTGAA
This sequence comes from Cryptolaemus montrouzieri, assembly GCA_013387265.2. Classification (NCBI taxonomy): domain Eukaryota; kingdom Metazoa; phylum Arthropoda; class Insecta; order Coleoptera; family Coccinellidae; genus Cryptolaemus; species Cryptolaemus montrouzieri. The sequence continues at coordinate 12,010,600 of JABFTP020000165.1, forward strand.
CGATTTTGAGTGTGCTGGCACCGAGCAATAAAGTGTCGTCAGCGAACATAATCAAATTACCAGGGTCACCAATAATATCATGCATATCGTTAACAAATTAGAGAAATAACAAAGGCCCTAAAACGGAGTCCTGCGGAAAACCACACTTTATGTCGAGCAAAGAGGATTCAACACCATGAATCTCAACAAGCTGCATCTGGTTGGATAAGTATGATTTTATTAAGCCATTTATTACTCCTCTAAATCCTAGAGAATACATTTTATTCAGCAGTAAAGCGTGCACCACCAAGTAGAAAGCTCTAATGAGATCCATAAAGACCGCAATACATTTTTTATTCATATTCAAGCATTCAAGGAGGAAATTTACGAAACTCATGATGGCTGATTGAGTCGACTTACCCCTTCGACAGCCATGTTGACAGGTTGTTATGATGTTATGATAATTGAGGAAAGTTACTATTCTTTCAAATATTATCCTTTCAAACACTTTAGAACCAAGCAGGGAGCAGTGAGATTAGTATGTAGTTTCCAGTTAAGGTTGAATTTCCCCTCTTGAAGAGCATAACTACGCGAGCAACTTTCAGAATATTAGTGAAAACGCCATACTTAACAGCCCTGTTGATTAGTTTAGTGAGTATTGGTATCAGGAATATAGATGCTTTTTTAAGGTTAACTGTGATTCCATCAACTCCTTAATTATTGGAATTTTAAGGTTGTTGAATAATTCTGACTCAAAAACTGGTAGAAAGAACATAGTTGATTGGACATACTTCGGTCGGGGAAAGTCGTTTTTCAAATCATCAACCCTGTCGAGATTCCCAGCTGCCAAGGCAACCAACTATTCATTGAAGTGATTCGACACCACAGCTGGGTCGCTCACCAATTTATCCTCTATCAGAATATCGGACAAAGTAACTCTGGATTTTGAGTTCAAGTTCACATTATCATCAAAAATCGACCACGCTACCTTCCACTTGTTATGAGCACCAAGATACCTACTGATATTGTGAAGTTTTTTGGCAGCTTGGAGGGTCGACTCGTAAATTTTTCTATATTTTCTGTAAAAAGCTATATTAATAGGATAATAAACACTACTCTTGAGTTGATACGATTGCTTCAACATTTCAGATATTTTTGTTTCTTAGTCGATTCTAGTTGGGATAGAAACACAGATTAATATAATATGATAAAGTATTTACAAAGCTTACAAAAGCTTCCTCAATTGAACTAGCAGTGTACAATTCCTTCCATCGCTCATTGAAAAGATAGTGAAAAAAGTTGTTGTAATTATTAGCACTGAAATTTCTTACATATTCGCCTGACTGGCTGGTCATAACACACATGTTACAAAGCAATGGAATATCTGATCACAAGATGTGTGATCAGATATTCCATTGAGACACACCTCAGTATTGATAATATCCTGTTGAGGAAGGTTACTACATATAATCTATACAAATATTTCTGGTGACAGAAAGTTTAGTAAATTCTTTAATTCGGACATGCATACTGTATGACTTCAGTATATCAAGTTCATATTTGAGAATACAGTCCTGCAAGTAGTTTAGATCACCACATAGAATCACCTTGGAGCCATCAGAACATAGTTGTTGGAGGACAATATCCAAATTGTAAGAAAATTCTCACAGATTACAAACCAGGGGAGATCTGTAAATTGTGACAATTTTGAGTTTCACGCCGTTACGAAAATTTCTTTTCAAAAGATTTTTCAATAGATATATTCAGGATACATGGAGCTTTAGAAACAGTAACATCGAGATTGTTCTTAAGAAAAATGGCAACAACACCATTCTTCATGTTTTTTCTACAATTCGATAACCATCAATTACAATGGATTTACATTCGTCATCTTTGAGCCAATGTTCGGAAAAACAAGCTACATCAAGTTGCTCAGAATTCAACATCATTTCAATCTGCTCAATCGTTTCGTAAGCACTGTACATTCTGATGAAGAATTTTCAATAATAATAAGAATATATAATAATAATATATCTTTATTGCATATGATTACAACCTATTCAAACACTCTACGTCTCAATTTAATTTCTGGTTTATAAAATAACATCGAATTTTCCACACAATAAAGATCCAATAGGTTTATATACCTGTGGTGAGTTTTCAGTTTTGTTTTTTTACTATTTCAATTCAAAGTAATATACTCACAAAATATCTGTATGCACATGAATACTGTACACAATACTTACACACTATCAGAAACAGAAGGGCATACGAAACAACAATAATAGTTATAATATAGGCACATAGGAGAGGTGAAGGAGGTCATATATTCCATTCAAATTTCATTTATTTATGTTTATGTTTTTATGAATGTTATGATTTGAGTTGTGATCTATGCATTATTTTTCGAATCAATTAAACTAGTGATATAATCTTTATTCGTATTATTTATCCATCTCTTTAAACTTGTTTTGAATTGTTTGATATTTTTTGTAATTCTTAGATTCAAAGGCAGTCTGTTGAACATTCAACAGGAGTAGCTCCTCTGACTAATTGTCTTAACCATTTTTGGAACAACAAGTGAAAATTTACTATGTCGAGTATTGGAGTCATGTGCGATCAGTTCCTGACACTCCATATTCTTCCGTAAGTGATTTAAAATGGCCGAGCAAAACAGCTGTCTGCTGTCCCATACACCAGATATTTCATACAACATCTTAGATGAAAAGTGATGTCTTTCTGATATATAATTTTCAATATCCATTTTTGTTGAATATCCAACTTATTGCGACTCAACAAGCGCCGAATAAACAACTTTTAGGCAATCTACGTCAATAACCCCTGAAAGATGTTTGAATCTGGTTACTAGTCCCCTAAGTCTTACCATCAGTCTACTTACATGCGCATCCCAATTTAAATGAGAATCGATAATTACTCCAAGGTACTCGCATTGATATGTACAAGGGATTTCAATTGTAGACATTTCGTCGCTTATAGAGAGGGGCAAGCTATCAGGCGGAGACCGTTGATCTATACAAAAAGGAATATAAATGAGATAAAAAACACAAGGTCTAACTTTAATCTACACTTTATTTGAAAATATTCGACGACGTTTCGCTGACACGGCAGCTTTATCAAGAATGACAAACAGATAGGAGAGTGAGGTATTATAAACAAATCGTAGAACAAGTTGGATGAATAACAGGAAAATCCACACCGACCCATTGTACAGTTAGTATGAAAGGTAATTAAAAACTAATTAAACAAGTTAAGTAGGGTGAATAATTCACATCTACCTGCTCATTCAAAAGCTTGTCCGAATGTTTGTATCTATTTATTTCTTATGCTTCTAGGAGATCTAATTTTAAACTTTTGATTTGTAATATGTCGAAGTTTTTATTGAATGAATGGTTTTCTTTAATTAAGTGGTTTGAATAATTTGAATCAGATTTATTTTTATCGAAGCTACGTTTATGTTCAGATGTTCTTATGCCAAAACTCCTACCGATATAAATTTTATCACAAGAACCGCAATTGAGTTTATAGATTCATGATTTACTTGATTTTTCAACACGAGATTTATTATTTTTAATATGTTACCCTAAGTTATTAGAAGTTTTGAGAGTTATATTAAGATTTTGTTTGACGAGAAAGGATTTAATATTTGTTCTTGCAGAACCGCAGAATGTTAAACTGTTGAATATTCTATAGTCTTTATGAATAGGATATACTTCATTTATTGCTTCCTGATACAGTTTTTACGAATGATTAGATCTATCATATCCGGATTATATGAATTATTAATGGCTATCTGTTTGATTATGTTTATCTCTTTATTATAATCTTCGTTCGGACAAGCTTTTGAATGAGCAGGTAGATGTGAATTATTCACCCTACTTAACTTGTTTAATTAGTTTTTATTACCTTTCATACTAACTGTACAATGGCTCGGTGTGGATTTTCCTGTTATTCATCCAACTTGTTGTACGATTTGTTTATAATACCATACTCTTCATTCTGTTTGTCATTCTTGATAAAGCTGCTGTGTCAGCGAAACGTCTTCGAATTTTTTCAAATAAAGTGTAGATTAAAGTTAAACTTTGTGTTTTTATTTCATTTATATCATGGATCTACATCAAGTAACGGCCTCCACAATTCAAAAAAGGAATATACTTAGTTTTCTCGAAATTGATCGTTAAAAGGTATTCTGCCATCCAATTTTTTATGTTTAAGAAATCTGACTCTACCAATAATTTTAATTCTCTTCAGTTTTCAGCTGAATAGAAAACGAGTATGTCATCTGCATAACTTATGATATCCCCGCTTGTCTGCATAAGCAGCTGACCATTTAAATATATCGTGAATAGTATGGGCCCCAAGACGGTACCCTGGGGTACACCATTCTCGAGCGCACCCAACTCACTCACCACACCATTCAATTTGACAAGTTGGTTCCTGTTTTTAAGGTAGAATTTCATCAAATTTAACTCACATCTCCAAAACCAATTTGTTTCAGACTGTCTAACAAGATGCAATGCTCCACCGTATCAAAAGCCTTAGTCAGGTCAATCAAAACACACAGTGATACCTTATTGTCATTGAAAGCCTTATGAATTTTTTCAGTAAATTTCGCGATGGCATCCTGTGTCGACCTTCTTTCCCTAAATTCATACTGAAAGTCGGATAAGATGTTCTTTCTAGTCATGTATACTGATAATCTCTCCTTAATATCCTTTTCAACAATTTTTGACAAATTGGACAACAAAGATATAGGTCTGTAGTTACTACATTGCGTTGTTTCGCCACCTTCATATAATGGTATTACTAAAGCAGTTTTCAGTGCACTCGGAAATATACCCTTACGTAGAATCAAATTCACTAAATGTGTAATTGGCGAAACTAAAAAATCGATTCCAGTTTTCAATATTTCAGCCGATATTTTGTCAAAACCGCTACTTGTCCTATTTTTCAAGTTCAAAATTATGTTTGTTACTTCTTCTATGTTTGTAGGAGTAAATCGAAATTTATAGTCAAATTCATTAGAGTCGATCTTTTTTTTGTTGTTCTTGACGTTAATTTTTTGCGCTAGATTTTTACCTACGTTAGTGAAGTATTCGTTAAAACAGAGGCCATTTGTTTAGGGTCCTTAATTAAATTATCATCCACTTCAAGTTTATCTATATGTCTAATATTTTTCGGTTTTGTACATAGTTCCGATACAACCCTCTACATCTGTTTTGTGCTATCTCTGCTGGAGCGCACTTGATCCATGTAAAATTGCGATTTCGCATATTTTATTAGTTTGTTAAGCCTATTTCTATAGTTTCTGAAAATTTCCCAGGAGTCTGCATTTTAATTTTGTTCCCATGCTTTATAGAGGTCATTACGTTTATTGATGGATTTCAAAAGTGCGTTGGTTATCCAGGTTTTTCTTTTTTATCACGTTTTTTAGGTTTGAAATAACTTTTTTTCATCTGTTCCTTTATAATATCAACGAGCACAGTTTTAGATTAATCTACATCCTGACTTGTATAAAAGTCGCTCCAATCAACCTCAGAGAACAGTGACTTTAAAACTACATAATCAATTTTTTCAATCACCAAACCCTCACAAGAACATGGCACACTTTTTACAACGCTTTTGAAAAAAGAATTGTGGAAAAATTGTCAGTTATGTGAGTTTTCATTATAATTGAAATATAGTCATAAATGCCTTTAATTAATATATGATCTAAACAAGTTTTGGTATCTCCCTGCACCCTAGTTGGTTTATTAATCACTGAGGTGAATTTTTCTCTAGCTAATATATTCAAATAATTTAGAACAAGTTCACTATTCTGCAGAATATTTACATTCATGTCGCCTACCACGATCTGGAAATTACTATTTCCACATTCGTTTTTCGAGTAACCTTGACAATCAGCATTGAATTCATCAACTGAAATATCGGGGACTTATATATACCAGTTATCTGAATTTCTTTATTGTCAGTACCTACAAGAACCTTTAAACCTCTCACCTGTCCTATCTTAACTGTTTCATATGTATAGCTGAATTTTTATTTACAAAATTGCCAGTCCATCGTTTCGATTGTACTCCCCATTGTTACAAATAAGGTCGTACCCCGAAATATTGAACAAGCCCATATCAGAGACCATAAATGTCTCAGTTAGAACTAAACAATCATAATCATGACTTATTTCATGTAGAAAAATTTTCAAATCATCAATATTTTCTGATGAGCTTCTTATATTATTGTGGAATAGTCTGAAATGATTATTGACTTTATCAGTACTACATTGTTTATAACTGTAAATCCCCTTGACAGTTATAAACTGGGCAAACAGAATCGGCAGACCTACCGGTTGAAAAACTACCGGTACCACGATTTTCACAATTTATTGATATGTGACATACTCTTCGCGGAGACGAATACTTTCGTCTTCAACTAATAATTGAAGGTAAAATTGAAAGCAAATGACGTATCGGAAGAAGGAAAATGTCTTGGTAATGCAACGTCAAGGCATGGACAAGCCTCACATTCAACAACTTTGTCACTCTACCCAAAATCGAGAATAGTTCCAGCAAATGATCGCAAGTCTTTGATCTCAGAGATGACACCTGAAGGAGAAAAAGCGACTCAGATTATCCTCGAAGTTTAGTACACTGACAATTTTGTTATTTTCCAGTCGAAACAGCATGAATAAGTCTACAACAGATCTCTCAACGCAGTGTTAGAGCTGCTTGTTTCAATTATGTTAATATTTTCCTTTTATGGAAAATTCTATGATTTATAGAAATTTTGATCTGAGCTACCAGATCGACGAATCACAGATCACTGATCTAAGAAACAAATAACAAACAAATATCGCCTAAAATTTCACTGAATTTGTGCTATCTAGAGTCTGCACTCTGTATACGTACAAAGTCAAACGTTTTACCGTTAACAGCTGTTTGTGAAAATGGAACAGTCTTTATATTGATTACACATATGCGAGAATTCTATCAAATTTGTTTAGCGATTTTACTCTTCAATCAACTGAATTGAAATATAATCTTCAGTTTTTTAGTAACGTCAGAACCCTCTGATAAATAAGGGCACGCCTCATCTACAAAGATTATCTCGAATGATTCCCGAATGATATTGAAGGAGAAGGAAAATGATAAATTTCAGCGTGCTCCAAGAATAACGAGGGAAACTCTCGTCAGTTCCCTACACGATGAATCTCCTTTTACTTCTACCCGATGCCAATTTTCGAATCATACTCTGATTGATAAGAACTCATATTCGGCGAATAATAATTCTACGAATGTTTTGAAATGGAAGAAGACTCCTGGCAGATACGATTAGGTATGAACTCTTTTAGAATTGTAAGAAAAAAACATAGTTCTTTATTCCATTAACGTACATTCTGTCAAAGAAGTACCGGAAAATTATTATTAAAAAATCTGCTTGAAACGATTCCCAAAATTGTTCTTGTTGTAAAGTTGGCACAACTGTTTTCTATAATGACTCGGAGTTTGGACACAATCTGTCATTTAGTTCTTTTACTCAATGTCATATTTTTAAAACGGCTGTCGAAATTTTTCATTAAATTGAACAAGAACCACGAAGAAATAATATATGGGAGATGTTAACCCAAATTATTAGATTCATGATGATTCTAGAACATGTATAGATCATAATAGGCATCATTTAGAAGACCGAACCTAGCCATCGGGGCTCTCTCGGTCAAACAGAGAGAGAATTTGTTTGTTGAGTTCGAAAATTGAAGGGATTTTGCGAGATTCTACTTCGAAATTGCAAAGCAAGAACAAGGAAGTGATTATGTTTCAGGAGACTCACACTACGACGGAAGAACACCTCCGCGAAAGAGGAAATATCGCAGGTTATGTACTTTTTAATTATCTCCTTAGTCCTTTTTATGACCTTGCTTGCTATGTAGAATCTTTTCTTAGATTCAAGTGTGTTTGGACATATAAGAGTCAGGTATGATAGTTGAAATATTTTTCTGCTGGTTTTCTTTTTCCCTTGTTACAGATTCCTGTCCCAAACCCCCTTCGTTTCACCCTTGTCTTCGTCTGAAAATCATGGAGTGCAAGATAACATTTGAAGCTGCTAAGCAGAAAAATCTTTGGTACTCTTTATGTACACACGACACTAACACAACAAAAACAGACAAGCTATTGCTAGTGCAATAGCGACAGGGAAACGAGTTTTTTCCTCAGGTTTTTTCACTCGTTTATTGAATCATACGCAAGATAGTATGGTTTCCCTGTTACATTTTCCTGAGCTCACACTTGTGTTATTCTTACATACCAAAATTATATATATATGAGCATTTATTGTAAATACAATTTTTAGAATTTTTATAAATCCTCTATTTTTCAAAAGATTATATATATTTACAGTGCTGAGTTCTCACAATTGTGTTCTGCGTATTTTACAATGGATAAAATATCGAACAAAGAATTGGTTCATCAATTTTGTATTGCAAATGGAATTTCGTGTGCTGAATCGCTTAAAATGCTACAGAAAGCTTACGATTTCTCCAAAAACACGTGCATATAAGTTATACAGTGCACACAAGAGCGGCTGACATGTGGTGGAAGATCTTCTCCGCTCTGGTCGCCCATCAACATTTTCAACTGAAGTTAATATCGATAGAGTTGACAACAATGTAATTGAAAATCGGCATTTAAATTTGAGAGAGAAAAGCAACGAAATTTCTGTGCCTAACGAATCACTTCATACCATTTTATACGATTGTTTGGGCATGAAACGCCGCTCGGCTAGTTCCAGAAGAACTGAATTTCCTCCAAAATTTGCGCAAAGGTCATTGAAGACATGCTGGAATGAGTCAATTCCAATCCCCCATTCATAAAACTGAAGATGAGACATGAGTTTATAAGTTTGGCATGCAAACCTGTAAATATGCTTCGGAATTGCGCCTTTCAACTGAACCGAAACTGAAAAAACTCGTCAAAGTCGATCAAAGGTCAAAGTAATGTTGACTGCTTTCTTTGATAAACGTGGTGTTCTCTGACCAAAAACTCAATAAATAACATCGAACAACCACCTCATTCACCTGATATGGCTTTGGCCGACATTTTCCTTTTTCCAAAACTCAAATCGCCTTTTCGCGATACCCCTTTTGAATCGATAGAAGATATAACCGAGAATTCACGGTAAAAACTGAAGTCGATTTCGGAAAATGTTTGAACTCGGGAGTTGGAATAGAACAATCACAGAGTTCCAATCGATGCTTCGAATGAGATTGGCAAACCGTACAGGACAAGCACAGAGTTTTCCAACCGATAATTTGTGTTTGTTCGATTTCAAAGCCTGTATTCAAGGTGGTACTGGACGTTGTTTGAATAAAATGTATTGTTTGTCAACCTTATTCGGAGACTTTCAATCGATACTTCGAATAAGGTTGACAAACAATACATTGCTGTCCTAGAGCAGAAAACTATCTGAACATTCATAGACCTAATGGAATAATTTATTTCAAACTACTACAAAGATTGACAAAGAGTACAGAACCGTGCAAGAGCAGAAAATTATCTGAACATTCATAGACCTAATTGAATAATCTCAATCAAACTACGGCGAGCATCACCTTGAGCTCAGGCTTTTGAATAGAACATATACAGAGAATTCCACTCGATGCTTCCACTAAAGTTGACAAATCGTACAGGACTGTACAAGAGCAGAAAATTATCTGAACATTAAAGGAACAAAATGAATCATTTCATTCAGACTACGATGAGAACCGCCTTAAGATCAGGCTTTCAAATAGAGTATATACAGAGAGTTCCAATCGTTACTTCAAATAAGGTTTACAAATCGTGAAGGACTGTACAAGAGCAGAAAACCATCTGAACATTCATAGAATGAAATCAATAATTTCATTCAAACTACTTCGAGTACCACCTTGAGCTCACGCTTTGAAATGAAACGTATACAGAGAGTTCTAATCGATGCTTCAACTAAAGTGGACAAATCGTACAGGACTGTACAAGAGCGGATAACTATCTGAACATTCTTAGAATAAAATGGAGCATTTCAATCAAACTACGACGAGTACGGCCTTGAGCTCAGGCCTTCAAATAGAACATATACCGAGAGTTCCAATCGATACTTCGAAAGAGGTTGACAAATCGTGAAGGACTGTACAAGAGCGGAAAACTATCTGAACACTCATAGAACTAAATTAATCATTTCAGGCATTGAAATATAACATATACAGAGAATTCCAATCGATGCTTTGACTAAAGTTGATAAACAGTAAGAACTGTACAAGAGCGGAAATCTTTCTGAACATTCATAGAATAAAATGAATAATTACAAGAGCGGAAATCTTTCTGAACATTCATAGAATAAAATGAATAATTTAAATCAACTTTCTACGAGTACCACTTTGATATTTCGAATAAGGTTGAAAAACAGTACAGGACTGTACAAGTGCGGAAAACCATCTGAACATTCACACAATATAATTAATAATTTAATTCAAACTACGACGAGCATCACCTTGAGCTCAGGCTTTGAAAAAGAACATATACAGATTGTTCTAATCGATTCTTCAACTAATGTTGACAAAACGTACAGTACGGTGTAAGGGCGAAAATCTACCTGTACATTCGAAGAATGAAATGAATCATTCTATTCAAACTACGACGAGTACCACCTTGAGCTTGCACTTTGAAATGGAATATATACAAAGAGTTCCAATCGTTGCTTCAACTGAGGTTGACATATCGTACAGGACTGTTCAAGGCGGAAATCTAACTGAACATTCAAGGAACAAAATGAATCATTTCATTCAAACTACGATGAGTATCAGGCTTTGAAATCGAACATATACTCAGATTTCCAATCTATACTTCGAATGAGGTTGACCAACAGTACAGGACTGTACAAGAGCAGAGAACCATCTCATCATTCATAGAATGAAATCAATAATTTCATTCAAACTACTTCCAGTACCACCTTGAGCTCAGGCTTTGAAGTGAAACGTATACAGAGAGTTGTAATCGATGCTTCAACTAAAGTGGACAAATCGTACAGGACTGTACAAGGGCGGAAAACTATCTGAACATTCTAAGAATTAAATGGAACATTTCATTCAAACTACGACGAGTACCGCCTTGAGCTCAGACCTTCAAATAGAACATATACAGAGTTCCAATCGATACTTCGAAAGAGGTTGACAAATCGTGAAGAACTGTACAAGAGCAGAGAACCATCTGAACATTCATAGAATGAAATTAATAATTTCATTCAAACTACTTCGAGTACCACCTTGAGCTCAGGCTTTAAAATAAAACGTATACAGAGAGTTCTAATCGATGCTTCAAACTAAAGTGGACAAATCGTACAGGACTGTACAAGAGCGGAAAACTATCTGAACATTCTTAGAATAAAATGGAACATTTCATTCAAACTACGACGAGTACCGTCTTGAGCTCAGGCCTTCAAATAGAGCATATACAGAGAGTTCCAATCGATACTTCGAAATAAGTTGACAAATCGTAAAGGACTGTACAAGATCGGAGCACAAGAGCACCGCTTTGAGTTCAGGCTTTGAAATCGAACATACCATATACAAAGAGTTCCAATCGATACTTCGAATAAAGTTGACAAACAGTACAGTACTGTGCAAGAGCGGAAAATTATCTGAACATTCATAGACGTAAATTCATCATTTCATTCAAACTACAGCGAGCATCACCTTGAGCTCAGGCTTTGAAATAAAACATATACAGAGAGTTCCAATCGATGTTTGGAATAAGGTTAACGAACTGTACAGGACTGTACAATAGCAGAAAACTCTCTGAACATTCATAGACTGAAATGAATCATTTCATTCAAACCAGCTATGAACTCAAGCCTAAAAAAAATAACATATACTGAGAATTCCAATCCATGCTTGAGATAAGGTTGACAAAGCGTACTGGTCCGTACAAGAGCGGAATACCATCTAAACATTCATAGAACTAAATGAACTATTTCATTCAGAGTACGGCTAGTACCAATATCATTTCTGGAGTAGAAATAGAGCATATTCAGAGAGTTCCATGCTTAAGATAAGATTGGCAAACCATACTGGTCCGTACAAGAGCGGAATACCATCTGATCATTCTTAGACTGAATGAACCATTTCATTCAGAGTACGGCGAGTACCACTATCAACTCTGGATTAGAAATAGAGCATATACAGAGAGTTCCATGCTTGAGATAAAATTGACAAACCGTACTGGTCCGTACAAGAGCGGAATACCATCTGATCATTCTTAGACTAAATGAACTATTTCATTCGGAGTACTGCGAGTACTACTATCAGCTCTGGATAAGAGCATATACAGAGAGTTCTAATCGATGTTTCAAATAAGGTTGGCAAACCGTACAGCTCCGTACATGAGCGGAATACCATCGAAACATTCATAGAACTAGATGAACTGTTTCATTCAAATTACGGCGAATGTTAAATAGAACATACACAAAGAGGTTCAATCGATATTTCAAAAAGAGTTATCATCAGGTGAATACGAAATACAATGGTATTTGTTGCGTTTTTGGTTAGAAATTCATTCACAATGACAGCCTTGCGAGATGGTCCAAAATCTAAGAGTTTTAGTTCCACAAATCTGACCTTCTTCGCAATCCTAATGGCCGCATAACGCCCAGGTTATATTCTTTATGTACCGTCTCATCAACTTGCAAGAATTCCAAAATACCGCGATAATCAAATAAGAGCAGCCAATCGACTTTGATGTGGTTTTTTCAGTTTTAGTTCAGTTGAAGACGACATTGCGAAACTTGTTGACTGGTTTGTATGTCGAACTCATAATCCCGTGTCTCATCGCCGGTAACAATGCGTTTTATGAATGTGGGGTTAGAAGTCATTCGTTTTCGCATGTCTTCAGTGAACTTTACGTGATTCAATATTCAAAGAGATCTCAGGATCTTTGGATCTAGTCGAGCGACAACGCATTTCAGGCCGAAACAGTCGTTTAAAACGGTACGTATTGATTCGTGCGACACAGAAAGTTCATTGCCAATCTGCCTCGTTTGATGATGATTTTCAATTACCTTGTCCTAACTCTATCGACATCAACTTCAGTTGAAAATGTTGATGGCTGTCCAGAGCAAGGCAAATTTTCTACCATATCTCAGCCACTGTTGAGTGCACTTTTTCACTTATATGGAAGTGTTTTGATGAGGTCAATTTACCGTAAGCCTTCAGCGATTGGACACACGAAATTTTATATTCAATATAAAATTCGAGACAAATTCTTTGTTTGATATTTTTATCCATAGTAAAAATCACAAAGCACATTTGTGAGAACTGACAAAATCGATCACTGTAAACTAAATGACAGATAGCGTTCAAACTTCACGTCAGTTTAGAAAATAGTTGTGCGAACTTAGCAACAACAAACATTGTGATAATCGTTTTATGCAGATTTTTCAAATAATCAGTTCCTGGTATTTTTTCATTAGAGTGTATTTCTCGATTCCCGATCAGAAATAATAAAATTATGAGAAGTGAAGGACTTGGTAAGGGAAAAGAAAAGGCTGTTGCAAAACCATTCTCCTTCCTGGGACAAAAAGGAAAAATTATACTTTCGTGTTCGCCATGCTTTACGTTTCAAAGGTCACGAAATAAAACTCCAAGAAGATATTTTTCAATGGGAAATTCTGCTCCGGTGGTCGGCCACAAATTGTCGTTACTAGAATTTGAATAGAGCTTTTCTGGCGTTACATTAGACTCTGAGAGAAATCCGGGATGAGGATATATTTTCCGCATCCGTGGATTTGCGACAATTCATATTTTTTCGTGTATCTCAGAGAAATTCGATTATTCCATTAGAAGTTTGCGAGGAAATGAAAGAAATGATGTACCTCTGACGATTTTATGAAAGCTTTTTTGCTTTTATGTTATTCTGTTCAATTTGCTACTTCAAAAAGAAATTATGTATTATAACACTGCTAAGGTCGAAGAAATTGGGAGCCGGTACATAATTGAATCGGTTTTACAGAAACGACACCGTGACAGTTTACAATTTCAAAATTAAAAATTCACAAAATATTGGTGATATAAACAAGACATGTTTAAAACACATGCCTCCGTTTCCGTGGTAAAAATTTAAATAGAATGCCAGATACGAGGTTTTATGAATTTTTCATATGTGCTATTTCTGCAATAAACAAAATTTTCTCCTCTTCCCTCAGATTTCTAAATTTGTAATTGTACAGAAAATAATTAAAAAAGTAGTTTACTTTGCAAGTAGGTCAAAAATACTTTATCAGTAGTAATAATAAGTTCTTAAACGATTCAGAAATTCAAGTTTTTTTGTTTGAAGAAAGTAGTTAGGTAAGTCCGATTATTCAGTCTCTGAATCAACTTGGCCTGTAAAGCCGGCTCGGTGGCGTATGCGATATGATGCTCGTCTCCTGCGCAAAGTTACCTGGGTTCAATCCCCACAAAGTCGATGCGATTTTTCGGGTTCTGGGAATCGCTTGAGTATCCATCTTTCGGAGGAGATATAAAGCCGTCGGTCCTGTCTAACAGAGATGTGTTGGACATTAAAAGATCCCTTTCCTCGACACGAGAGGGGTTCGGCAAAATTCCCGGGTTAGTGAGGTGACAGAATTCCCCGGCGTGTCATTGGTCGAAAGGCGGAAATAGAGCACGTTAAAGAAATAACAAACAAAAACTTGGCATGTAAAGGATTTTGTTGTAAAAGGATTCAGAGCCCACAATATAGCTCATGAGCTTCTTCAACTCCTCGATCATCTTGTCGTTTATTGGCACTTTCCCTAGTGGGTATACGTTCGTAGTTGGCAGAGCTACAGCTCCATAATTTGGCGTCGTCTTTCCCAGGGAAAACGTTTTGTTTTCCTCAACCATATATAAACTCCCTGAAAGTAACTTTTCTCTTTTGTTTTGTTAGGAGTACTCGAATTCTTTGCACTCTGATATCATAAAACTCTCTCTCTACATTCTTTAGGTATTCCTCGTCCACTCGTTTCGTAAGATACTGCCGTTTTTTCGTAAAAGCCACCGGTCTTTGAAAGCGAAGAAATGTTTAGTTCATACATAATGAACAGAAAACCGTCCCATGCAGTTTGCATACTGAATAGATTATATTAGAATCAAATAAAATCAACACCTCAAAAAAGTCTAGGGAACACTTCTGAATATCGATATATCGTATCCAGAACGATCAATAGGGATGATTTTTTTAAGAAATGAACACCTGCATCAATTTCTCACCAAATTATGTAGAGTGCCACAACAGATTTCAGTTTTTTTTTATGAAAAACTAAAAATGCAGCAGATGCGACGCTGCATTATAATCATTTCATTTATTCAGTGTTTGAAATCAGTTAGTTGGCACTTTGTTTCTGTTTTAAGCACAAATAAAAGATTCAAGTTTTGTGATTCGACCATGGATAGACGACATTTTACTAGAAAAGAGATGTTACGAGCCGTTGGCATGCTCCAAGCTGGGAGCTCACAACGGAAAGTATCCAGGGTTCTGGGAAATAGCCCGTGTCATAAACCGTTTATGGTCGCGTTTCAATTAAACAGGTAGCGTAGAAGAACGCCATACAGGTCGTTTCAGGATTTCTCAAGTCGCCCAAGACCGATTTTTGGTTTTACAAGCCAGAAGAGATTGTACTACCACAGCATCTCAATTAGCTCAAGAGCTATCACGAGTTCATAATGAAAAAATTTCCGACCAAACTGTGAGAAATCGACTTCACTAAGGTCAACTCTACTCCAGACGTCCTTTAAGAGTTCCACAACTGACCCATGAAAATCGCGCTGCTCGTTTAGCTTGGTGCCAAGAACACGTAAACTGGAATCAAGAGAGGTGGGC
This sequence comes from Cryptolaemus montrouzieri, assembly GCA_013387265.2. Lineage (NCBI taxonomy): Eukaryota > Metazoa > Arthropoda > Insecta > Coleoptera > Coccinellidae > Cryptolaemus > Cryptolaemus montrouzieri. The sequence goes on from JABFTP020000165.1 coordinate 12,026,475, forward strand.
CACAGTTCTCTTCAGTGATGAATCTAGATTTAGTTATTATCCCGAATATGGAGGGAACCTGAAAAGCAAAACCGTCTCCAGCATGCTCGAGAAATTGTTAGACAGGGAGGTATACGCCTTGGTGGAAGAACTGACCTCGTTTTCATACAGAACAAACTCACGGGAAATTCTTATGCAAATGAGATAGTTTTACTTGTAGTGGTACCGTATCTCTAAACAATGGGTCAAAATCCACTCTTCCAACAAGATAATGCCATTCCTCATCGTGCAAGAGTCGTCTTGAACGTTCTTGAAGAAAATGATATCGATCTTCTAGCGTGGCCATCCTGCTCCCCATATCTGAATCCCATCGAGTATGTGTGGGAAACCCTAAAAAGAAATCTCCTGCGTCAAAACGTCTTCCATCATGAACAGGAGCTTCGATTAGCAGTTCAGGGGGCTTGGAATGACTTAGGCCAAAATGTAATAGACAATTTAATATTGAGCATGCCGCGACGATGCCAAAGTGTCATTAATAACAGAGGTGGGCCTTCTGGGCACTGCAAAATTTAAGTGCTACCATATCGTTTCGAAAATATTAGTTCAGGATTTTTTTTTGTGTTTCACCAAATTTTGTCATTTTCAAATTTAAATTTTTTTTCATAATAGGTGCTTTGGAGAAGTCAAATATTATTTTGTTTTCTTGAGAATACATTATATACAATACATCCTAACAAAAGAAATATTTCTATATATTCAAATTCACATTTTAAAGATATTGGTAAGTGTTCCTAGACTTTTTGAGGTGTTCAGAATAATTTATTTCGTACTTTTGGCCCATAAAGATGTAAATGTCATTTGAAATAGATACTTGGTACAGTTTTTTGCAAAATAAAAACATCGAAATAAATGCAAAGAAACATCACAAAATCATCGCACAAGTAATGAAAAATTACTATAACTTATCCATACTTTAGAATTCATCAAAGGAATAGAGAGCTCTTCCAATCAAATAATTTTTTATAGCAGCTCTGAACCTTTCGCAGCTTCTAATTGACCTTGGTTCACCTGGAAATCTATTGTAAAAGTAGGTTGCAGAAAAGTGAGGGGTTTTCTGTACATTGTGGTTTTATGCATAGGAACTGACAGGACATCACAATTTCGTGATTTATGGAAATGATTTAATCTCTGCAGTTCATTGAACCTCTTTCTTGCGAAAGATGTAGCCTTGAGAACGAATACAGATGGAAAGGTAAAGATTTGCTACCCTTTGAGGTTATTACGGCATGATTGTAATGGAACTAGGCCAAACATTAAACGAAGAATTCTCTTCTGTAATATGAAAACTTTGGTCCAATGAATAGAATTGCTTGAAGCAAAACATTATAATCAAAATAGCTATGAACTATAGAGCAGTAAACACTTTTGAGCCCATCACGATCAATACTCAGATGTAGAAGTGCAAAAAAATCAGTATTCAATTGTTTACATACAAAGTGGATATGTACATCCCCAGAGAGATGATAGTCAACGTTAACACCAAGATAATTGGTTACAGTAGCAAATTGAAGCTCAATGGAAGGCAGAGGCTTCCTATTGCAAACATTAAAAACAGTTCTATCATCATTAATCATTAGCCTATACCTATTGCACCAGTCAGTCCTCTATAATTCCATCTAGCGCAAGCTAAACCTCCTCAAGAGTCCGTCCTGAAACCACAACATCTGTATCAGTATGATATTTTACTACTTTGTCCTTGGTGATGAAGTTGGGCAAATCATTGATGAACATTAATGAAAGTGGTCCCGGGACAGATCCCTGAGGAACTCCAAAGCTTATGTCCCTGGTTGCCGAAAATGCATTTGATATCTTCACAACCATTTTTCGATTTTCAAGATAGGATTCAATCCATCGTAAGCAAGCACCTCTAATGACCATATGATAATACTTGTTCAGAGCAACTTTCTTTAACATCAAGTCAAATGCACGAAAGATATCGAAAAATATACAGCCAACATATTTATCACTATCTAGTTCCTTATACAGGGTGCTTCAACGAAAACTAAACAGAGGCTATATCTACCAAGATAGTCGTTTCTGATCAAAACGCAAAAATAGGTAATTTTTTTTTTCAAGAGGGACATCTTTTGGTGTACAAAACAATTTACTTGAAATATCAACCCCTTAAGCAGGGGTTGCAATTCTTGAACATTTTGAATGAAAAAGATGGGTCGAGTGATGACTCAAAAGAAAGGTGTTATCTTTGTCTACATCGTCTTGAACAAATTTATATTTTTCATTGAAAACTGTAAAAGATACAGGGTGAGCAACTGAAAGATAGTGGAGACTATTTCCCTGAGACTATTCAAGTTTTAGTGAAGTAAAATGGAACAGATCCATGCTGATCAGTGGCAGTCATCATCAAATACCATCCTCATCTCGAACTTCAACCCCTGGAGCCGGAAAATTTGAAAGAGGGTAGATGGGTCGAGTGATAACTCGAAAGCAAGGTATTATCTTTGTCTGCATTCCCGTGAAAGAATTTTCATTTTTGATTGAAAACTGTAGAAGATACAGAGTGAGCCACTGAAAAATAGAGGAGGCCATCTCCCCAAGACTATTGGAGTACTAGTGCGAAAAACTGGAAAAGATTCATTTGGATCAAAGATGATAACCTCTGATCGGGAATGAATCCGTTCCATTTTTTTGCACTAATACTTGAATAGCTCCGGGCGGTAGATAGTCTCCTCTATTTTTCAGTATCTCACTCTGTATCTTCTACAGTTTTCAATAAAAAATGAAAATTCTTTCACGGGAATGCAGACAAAGATAATACCTTTCTTTCGAGTTATCACTCGACCCATCTACCCTCTTCCAAATTTTCATGAGTTGTCACCCCGGCACCAGGGGTTGAAATTCGAGATGAGGATGACTCCCATTGGTCAGCAAGGATCTGTTCCATTTTACTTCATTGAAACTTGAATAGGCTCAGGAAAATAGTCTTCTTCTTCCTCTTCTTTAAATAGGACGATGTCCTGTTTTTCTGTTACAGCCCCTGCTGCGAACCGGAGCTCCAGCACTCATGCCATCGCTTTTTCGCCCTTCCTATGGGTCTTTTAATGTTGGGTTTTTGTGTTTTTGCCCACTTCGTCATACGTTCGGGGCACATTCTGTCTACGTGATCTCTCCATAGGCGTCGACGTGCTCTTGTCCACCTCACCACATCCTGGACACCTAGCTCCCCTAGCGTATCCTCATTCATTATTCTAATTCTGCGTGTATTACCTCTTATAGCTCTTAGTGTTCTCATCTCTGTTGTCCTCATTAGTTGTTTTGTTTTTGTTGTCTCAGCTCTTGTCTCAACCGCATATGTCATCACGGGTCTCACACAGGTTTTATAGATTCGTACTTTGCTTTCTGTGCTTATGTACTTATTCCACCAGATTACATCTCTCAGGAAGCCATATTCTCGATGCTTTCATTGTCTGCTGTTTTGCTTCTTGTAATAGTTGCCTATCGCTCGATTCTTCTACTCCTAGGTATTCAAAGTGTGAAACTTGCTCTATTATATGGTCATTCAATACTAGTTTGCATCTAATTGGATCTTTCGCTATTACCATCGATTGGGTTTTCTGTGTTGATATTACCATGTTATATTTTTCTGCTGTTACTTTGAACTTTTGTAGTAGGCGTTGTAGGTCGTCCTCATTCTCGGCTATTAGTAAAGCATCATCTGCGTAGCACAGTATTCTCATAGTTTTGTTACCCATCCTATAGCCTTGGTTCATTTGGTTAACACCTGCTATTATTTCATCTATGATTAAATTAAATGGACATGGGCTGAGGCTGTCACATTGTCTAATGCCTGCGTTAATTTTGATCTCGCCCTACCATTCTATAAAAAACTAAAATTGCTCCAAGAACTGTTACAACAGCCTCGGAGGGAAATAGTCTTTCCTATTTTTCAGTTGCTCACCCTGTATCTTTTACAAATTTCAATTAAAAATGAAAATTCGTTCAAGACGATGTAGACAAAGATATCACCTTTCTTTTTAGTCATCATTCGACCCATTTTCCTTATTCAAAATGTTCAAGGATTGCAACCCCCGCTTAGGGGGTTGATATTTCAGGTAAGTTTTGTACCCCAAAAGATGTGGTTCTTGAAACAAAAATTGACCTGTTTTTGAGTTTTGATCACAAATGAATATCTTGGTAGATATAGCCTCTGTTTAGTTTTCGTTGAAGCACCCTGTATATGATATTGAAGAGATCGTAAGCTGCCGTGTCAATAAATTTACCTTTTTAAACCCATGTTGGGCATCTGATATTATTTCAAATTGATTCAGAAACCCCATAATTTAGTCGTACATTAAAGATTCAATAACCTTGGAAATCACACTCAAAGTAGAAATCTGTCTGAAGGTAGAAATTCTAGTCTGATCACCTTTCTTTGGTACCGGCACAATAATTGCCTTTCTGATCTTTAAAATAATCTAGCAAGAGGAGTCACTATAGATGATAAACGTTTGATTAATATGGAATTCAGATCATCAGAACCACAACTTTTTAATTTTAATTTAGCAATGACGTCGAAAACCATTGCCTCAGCAATCGGATATACGAATATGGTTTCACAGTTAAGTTCTTGACACGTAGGGGCAAAGTGCCAAAGTGATTAAATAGAAAAGCATCTCCAGTATTACAGAAATGTTCCACAAATGCATCAGCAATTTTCTCCCGGTCAGTCACCATATAACCGTTCAACACAAGCTTCAGATCACGAGACCCTATATCCCTATTTAGCTGCTGCTTACAATTTTCCAAATTTCATTACACTTATCGGATGAACTATCAATCCTGCCGAATTGTATTCATATTCTTGTTTCGCTAGAAGTATACATTTTTTGTGTAGGTTTTTTCTCTATGAATATTCTGCCTTTAATTCAGGGCACGCAGTTGAAAGCCAATGCATATTACGCAGCTCTTTACTATCACGGACAATGTCGGGAGTGATCCAACGCTAGGGTGTATCGTTTTTGACTTTTTCTCGAAATTCAAAAAAGTATAGTGCAGAAAAGTTGCATTTGGTGGCACCGAGCATCTGTGATTTTTTTCAGAGTTTTTGAACAATACCTAGGGGTCGCGCAATGCCCTTAAAGTTTCTTCTGTTGTATATAGGCAACCCGCACAACAATTTCGCGATTTCAAGTGTTTTTTCAGAGGTCTAAAGTCTAAAGGTCTAAAGATATTTGTTCCGTGTGTTCCCGTGCTCTAAAAGTGCTTGTAGGGATTTATTGCATAGACTTTTAGTTTCGCGCAAGCAACATGGGCAAAAAAAGACGTTTGCGTTCCGCTCTTGACTTTGCTGCAGAAGAGATGAAGGACATACGGCTTCCGACGTACATTGACGTCATGAAACATTTATAGTGGGAGAAACGTAACATTAGCGGTACCAACGGTGACCCGGCTGACAGTAAGATAGTAAAGTTAACAGCAGAAAAATTGATTAGCATATGGAAGAAAGCGTCTTAGCCAGTCGTGAGTATTCTTCGTGTTACTCAAATGATCACAGACTATCATCGTAAACGTTCTAATCTCGTGAAATCATCAAAGCGTGCTGGAGGTTCTACTGAATCTAAAATAAAAGCTTTTATAAAAGATGGACAAAGACTTTTTGATATATGTGCGTGTAAGTGTTCTGACTTTGATAACTGTACCTGTGATATTTCAAAGAAAGTGCCCAAACAAGAGAGACAGTTTTTAACTGACCAGCGCAACGAGAGAAAGATGGTCAGAAGACACGGAAGGTTTGACAGATATTAGCACCGATCAGAAATACCTCCTACGTTTATGTACCGCTGGCTCAAGTGGACATTGTCCAAAAGAACTCAGCAAGCAGAAAACAGGCCCCGTTGTACAATCTGGTTAACAACAGCTAGTAGAGTATTACGATTATACATTAGTACCGAAAAGCCTTCGGAGGCGCTTCGCCAGTTGGCTCCGTATGTAATGAAGGTTTACGGTCCCGTTTGGTACTCAGTAAAAAAAGAACCCTCGATTGCCCAGGGTCCAATACATTTATGGAAGTTGATTCGACTGTCACGCTACCTGCCTCTCAAATTGCGGAATATTGTGGACAAGGTTATTCAGAACAATGCCTATTTTGGACACCCTGAGAATGTACTGTTCGCTATGATCAACGATGGCAATCCCGACAAGAGAGCTCTTGCTTGGAGAAGAATAAAAAAGGCAAGATCGACGAAGACAACACGGAAGGGAATACGCGCCTTCGAATTGCCCAAGTTCAACGCTGAGCACTACTACGATCGCATAGACTGGTCTTCGCACCCTGTGACCGAGCCCCCTCTAACCCGATCACTATCACCCGAAGAAATAGAAGAGAATATTAGGAGTCGAGCATTCTGTGATAAGGAATTAACCGCTTTCCCCTGCCACACTCAGGCTGTCGAAAGGCTGGTAAAATTAGTAACAGTCCAGACAACGGATGCCATCTCTACATACCAAAAAGGACTACGCCGTTGCACAAGAAGAGCGAAAGCGTCCATAGGAAATTCTGATTTTCAAAATTCAATTTTACCAAAGCTGCACTAACGTTAAATTGTATCCATGCTTTATTAACACTTGTTTGTAACAATATTCAATTGGCTTTAATTGTATTAATCTTCCATTATCATTTAATCCCAACAAAGCAAATATTATAATTAAAATTTTAATTTATAATGATGTTTAACTCTAATATTTTATTGTACAATAAAAGTAAAAGAAGAGTCAAACAATACAGCGAAATCCTTCTTTCATTTATACTCCATGAAAAAAAACTAAAAACAAGAGAAAGAGTTCAGAAATAAGACTTTAGAACCCTAAAACAGCTTAAAAACGAAAGATTGTTGTGCGGGTTGCCTATACACAACATAAGAAACTTTGAGGGCATTGCGCGACCCCTAGGCATTGTTCAAAAATTCTGAAAAAATTCACAGATGCTCGGTGCCACCAAATGCAACTTTTCCGCACTATACTTTTTTGAATTTCGAAATAAAGTCAAAAACGATACACCCTATCCAACGCTTATGTTCTTCAATTACTTTAACAATGCGATCAGACGCCGGGAGAATTGATTCAGATAATAATAATCATCTTTATTGGTTTGATTTCTTTACAAACATTGCTATGATAAACCATGTACAATAACTGTTAAAGCAAATTATTACAACTGCAATAACGCGGAATAGAAACGTAAACTTTCAAAACATAATAAAGATTTTTCTACTCACAAAGGTGAGTCACCTGTGGTAAGTGTTTGATGAAGAAACAAATTAGAATTTAATATACAAAATGAAAATCACTTTATGTTCTCATTGAACATCCAGAAAGTAATAAAGCCACCTTCTGACAGAACGGAGAACACACAAAACGGAACTAAATCATAAATGCATGAAAGGATGAGATAAATTTCGTTAATTATTTTTCAAATCAATTAATCTCTCGAGCAGATTTCTTTGTGTATTCTGCAACCATTTCTTCAATTTAATTTAAACTCTTTTATATTCATTGTTTCTCTAAATACCAATGAGAGTTCATTAAATATTCTAGGTCCTAAAAAGTAGTGACATCTCTGACTAATGGTCTTACTAACTCTAGGAACAACGAGAGAATACCGACTGTATCGGATGCAAGATGTATGAGCAATGAGTACCTGTTCCTCCATATTATAGTTCAGATGTCTCAAAACTGCGGAACAAAATAACTGTCTAATATTCCATACGCCCGACAAATCGTACAACAACTCAGACGAAAATGTTATATCCTTTTTATATATGACTTTAAGAAGCCATTTTTGCTGAACTGTCAGTTTATTCAGAACATTATTGTATGGACCTCGTCAGGCAACAGTTCCATACCGGAGCTGAGACTCGGCCAATGCCCAATAGACAATTTTTAAGTGCTCTGTATCAAGGATGCAAGATAGATATTAGAATTTTGATACCAAACCCCTAAGTCTGAAAACCAATCTGGTAACATGCGCATCCCAACTGAGATGAGAATCAAGGACGATACCCAAATATTCACATTTGTTTGTACAAGGTATTTCAAAATTGGACAGCCCATCCCAAAGAACGAGTGGCGAATCATCAGGTAGAGAACGCTTATCGATACGAAATGGTATATACTTAGTTTTTTTGAAATTTATTGTTAATAAATGATCAGTAAACCAACTTTTAATTATCATAAAATCCTCCTGATTTAAGCTCTTTCGAGTTCTCGCCTGAATACAAAAATTATTGTATCGTCCGCATAACTGACAATCTTACCCTTCGTCCTCAACAGCAATAGGTCATTCAAAAAATAGTGAAAAGTACAGGCATTTGAATTTGGGAGGCTTTTACTTGGTAAAATTCCATTATCAATAAAAAAAACAAACAAGTACTGTGTTTTAAGGAATTTTACTTAATAATTGCGATTCGTAATGCGTTTCACTACACCGTAGCTTCTTCATTGGAATATTACCAAGTAAAAGCCTCCCAAATTCAAATGTTAAAGAAAGCTGATACCGGCTTTTTGGCTTTGTGGTATTTCAAAATACTACTAAGATGTGCAGTTCATACTCAGAATATATGGTTCTACTCCATGTGCTTGAAAAACAGATTGACTCCCAATTACATACGGTTGAAGACACATAACAACAGTGGACCAGCAAGAAAAGCAATGGAGAAAGGTCAACGCATATCGCTCAAAGAGGATATGAAGATCCAGTACAACAGGAGGGACGTTGCCAACATATATTTGGAGGTAATCCATACGGAATTATTGTTTAGATTGCACCCTGTTGAGTTTGAAATTTTAGACTCTGAATCCAGATACGATGTCAAAATTTTAATTCATAAAAAGTTTCAACAACAACAGAAAAAGTTGAATTCACTTAAATTCAAAACTTCTCCACCCAAACCTTCAACTGATAAATTTTCAGACCATAAATTTTTTGACAGGTTCACTAATTTAACTGATACCGATTTTACACAAACACAAAAGATCTATTAGAAAAAGGATTCAAACATAATTTACATCCAAAACATAATAAAACTAATTTTGAACAGTTGGGCATAGACTCCGAAATCATTCTCAAAAACTCCAAAGATAATATTTTAGCCAAACATCAAACAGCAAAAATCGTCAAAGAAGACCTTTCGAAATTATCACCTCATTGCAATTCTGAATATAAGATAATAAAAACAATTCGTGAAAAAAGTACCAAGAACGATTTAGTATTCACTAAAGCAGATAAAGGTAACACCGTCATCGCGATTAGTAAAACCGATTATATTTCTAAAACTGAAGAATTCTTAACAGCCGGAAACTATATAACATCAACTAAGGATCCTACCGCAAAATTTCTGAAAGTGGTTAAAAACATAATTTCGACAGCAAAATCATTAATTACAGACCACGAAAAATATAAATTCATTAACTCCAATCCACAATCCCCCGAATTATATTCGTTGATAAAACTTCATAAAACTAATTACCCTATTAGACCTGTTGTTTCTTATGTAACGGCACCTTCTTTCAAACTTTCAAAATTCCTCAACGACTTGCTATTAAAACATTGCAATTTCAAATCTAAATTTTCGATCAAAAATTCATATGAACTAATTGCCATTATCAAAGATACCATTACACCACCTAATTCCGAACTCATTTCTTTCGATGTTAAGAATCTATTTCCCAACATTCCTCCGAAAGATACGTATTATTAGTTGAAGAATTATTAGAAAAGAATCATGTCAATACTATCATTAAATCAGATATTCTTTCATTATTACAAATTTGTTTAGATCAAAATTATTTCCATTTCAATAACAAATATTATAACATTGAAGACGGCTTGATTATGGGCAATCCGTTAAGTCCTTTGTTAGCAGAAATATTCATGAATAATTTAGAGAAATTAATTCATAATCATCCACTCAGTAAATATTGTTTATACTGGTATCGCTATGTAGACGATATCATTATTTGCTTCACAGGAACAGATAGACAGTTAAAATTTTCGAAAATCATATAAATTCATTACATACAAAAATTGGATTCACAACCGATATAGAAAGCAATAATTCGATAAATTTCCTAGACGTAACAATTTCGAATGAAAATGGAAAACATATCTTCGCAATTTACCATAAGCCGTCACATACAGATATTATAATACATAACTCGTCGTGTCATCCGTATCAACATAAAATGTCAGCATTCAACAGTTTTATTCATAGATTGATTAACATTCCGTTATGGCCAGAAAGTTTCAACAAAAATTAAATTTGATTATTCAAATAGCCAAAAATAATGGTTACAATCCCAAAATAAAAAATAATATTTTAAATAAAAACAAAGTATAATCGCATTGAATGAAGTTTACCCTGTCGATAAATTGAAACGAAAATTCAACTCCTTAACTTACGTTGGCATTACAAGTGAGATTCTTGATTAGCAATAACTTCAACATAGCTTTCCAAACTAATAATATTTTAGGCAAATATATAAAAATAATAAAACCAAATCAAGTAAAAACAATAAATCAGGTGTTTATAGATTGAATTGCAATGACTGTGATAATTTCTACATTGGAAGAACACATAGAAATTTTACTATTAGAATATCGGAATATAAACGCAGTTTTTCAAATAAAAAATCAGATTCAAATTACGCGAATTATCTCTTAGAAAATAATCACTCTTTCGACCCACAGTTTGGAATTTTGCATACAGATAATAAATATTGGAAGGTAGATCTTTGGGAAACATTAGAAATCAATAAATACAAACACTCAGGTAGACTCATCAATGAACAAGTCGATTTAAGCCCTTCACCTCTATTGAATCTTTTCGGGGAGCAATCTATTCCTTAATTTTATTGGATATACCTGTCATAAATAACCACTTAAGAAGAAGCAACCGAATAAGTAATTACTCGAGAACATTTATATTTATATTCTCATTTATTTTCTGTACATTCATTCGTCTGCAGAAGCTACGGTGTAGTGAAACGCGTTACGAATCGCAATTATTAAGTGAAATTCCTTAAAACACAGTACTTGTTTGTTTTTTATTATTTAGAAGTACAGGCCCCAATAATGTCCTTGTGGAACCCCACACTCAACATCGCAAAAGCAACTGAAAACATTCCTCTCCAACCTCACTATCTGTTTCCTATCTGTTAGATAAGTGCGCATCAACCCCAGCCCAATCCCCCCGAAACCTAACCAACAATAGACTCAATAAGACACCATGATCCACAGTATCGAATGCCTTCGCTAAATCGATTAAAATGCATAATGAAACTTTATTATCATTGAAAGCTCTATAAATTTGTTCAGTAATCGTAGCAATAGAATCCTGTGTCGATCTTTTTTCCCTGAAAGTGTACTGCAAATCAGATATCAAGTTTTTGTTGATTAAATAAGTTGTGAGTCTATCCTTAATAACCTTCTCCACAACCTAAGCCAGGGTAGAAATCAGTGAAATCGATCTGTAGTTGATACAATGCGACCCATCACCCCTCTCATGTAGAGGTATAACCAATGCAGTCTTAAATGCAGTTGGAAAAAAACCCTCATTTAGAATCAGATTAGTCAGATGTGTGATGGGCAATACAAGAGAATCTATTCCGGTCTTCAGAACTTCGGCCGATATTTGGTCGACCGCTGTACTCTTTTTGATTTTCAGATTCATAATTATACAGTTTATTTCATCTGCCTTTGTTGGAGTTAAAAGAAATGTATGGCTTGAATAACCCCCCTCCCAAAAGTTCTATTTCCCAAGCGAGTTTTTTGAGTTAATTTTTTTCCTATGGTGCTAAAATATTCAGTCAAGGCTGTTGCTATTTTTTCACTACCTTCCACATCCGTCTAGTGTACAAAGAGAATGGTAGAAAAATGATCGGTTACATGGGTCCCCAAAATGATTGGAATGTAATCCTCAATGTTTTCCACCAAAATGTGATCTAAACAACTTTTACTACCACCTCGATTCCTAGTAGGTTTATTCATTACAGATACAAATTACTCTTCTGACAAAACATTCAAATAATTTAACATAGGTTCGCTATATTCCAGAATGTCTATATTCATATCTCCTACAATCATTTGAATATTATTATTCTTACATTACTTTTTTTAAAAAACGTCAAAGTCAGCATTGAACTCGCCGATCGAGGAGTCCGGAGATCTGTATAAGCCCATTATTTGAAAAAACATTAGTTCCCCCCCAGTTTATGACATCGTAGGTATACTTGAACTTATTTTTAATATACAGGGATATCCACCGGGACCGTCCGTTAAAAACTGTTGAAGTTCCAATTACAATATCAAGCTGAAATTTTATACGCGGCCATAACTAGCGATTTCCAATTGACGTGAAATATTTTCGAAGTGATACCATTTCCAGTTATACCGGAAGTGGGTTATCACTTTGTTATTTCGAATGGCAATCTACCTTTCTTATTATACATCTATAACCGACATTTGAGCAAGGCATAAAATACTCAAGTTGTTGGCACTTATCTGTCAAAACTTTTTTCAGATTTGATTATTTTTGTTATAAACTCGATTTTTGAGGAACATTTAAAAAAATTGTAGCTCGTAGATCTTTTGCACTGCAGACACAATTTTTGCTTGGGTGGATATAAGAAGCATGAAGGAATTTTTTAAGCAATCTACACATCTCAAATATTTATTGCGTTGTTTTGTATGATCTTTTCAATTTGGCCTCTTTCAAACAGCAATAACTCAATTTTTTCAAATTGCACGTGCCAATTTTATATATCCATCAGATGAAGCGTCAAATTTCAGATGGAATTGTATAAGCATGAACTATACCCATCTCTTATAGTTTGTAGTTGTAGTTTGGGAATATATTGAATTTTGATGATTTTACAAGAACTAACAGAGAATGCTTTGAAATATTTGAATAAAGTAGCTGAACTGGCTATGCTCACCTGACAGGTGCCTAAAATTACTGTACTTGTCACTTCGTCCTTTCGAATTTGATATTTCAACAAGAATTGTCGTTATTTCAGATTGAAAATATCCAAAAATACGACACATTTGGAATAAAACCACTGGTTGTTCAAACGAAAATATATTCAATCTTTTTTAATTCATTTTAGAATGTCAAAAAGTAGTGGGTATGAATTGCAGGCAATTCAACAACCAATTACAAATTTACCATCTATGAGTAAAATAAAATTTCGAAGCATTAGAAGCAATTTTCTACAATACTATACTATAAAAGATGGGTATAGTACATGCTGATACAATTCCATCTGAAATTTGACGCTTCATCTGATTACGATATAAAAATTGGCACGTGCTTTTTGAAAAAATTGAGTTATTGCTGTTTGAAAAAGGCCAAATTTAAAAAATCATACAAAACAACGCAATAAACATGAGACATGTGTAGACTGCTTAAAAAATTCATTGATCCTTCTTCTATCCACCCAAGCAAAAATTGTGTCTGTGGTGCAAAAGATCTATGAGCTACAATTTCTTTAAATGTTTCTCAAAAATCGAGTTTATAACAAAAATAATTGAATCTGTCAAAACTTTTGACAGATAAGTTCCAGCAACTTGGGTATTTTATGCCTTGCGCATATGTCGGTTCTAGATGTATAATAAAAAAGGTAGATTGCCATTTGAAATAACAAAGTGATGACCCACTTCCGGTATAACCGGAAATGGTATCACTTCGAGAATATTTCACTCCAATTGGAAATCGCTCGTTAGTTAGTTTATATTGTAATTGAGACTCAAAATATTTAACGGACGGTCCCGGTGGATATTCCTGTACAAGATATACATCTCAAAGCTACAGTATCTGATACAAATTTTTGGTGTTTTATATCTGAAGATAAATATCCGAATCTAAAGCAAATCTGCATTTTGACCCCTGATGTAGATGGTTTAGAGAATGAAACAGAATGCGGAAGTTTTACTTGGGTACTTTCAGAACTTTGATCAATTCAAATGCAATGCTTTGTTCTCAAATGTGTTCTAGATCTTTGTAAGAAATCTAACCTTTACTTATTTTCAATTTGTTTTCTTGCATTTTTTCAAAGTAATTCCATATAGTTTTCTCGCTCTCTCCATCATAATACTCCATATTTTGACTTGGTTTCGAAAGTAACATGTTATGAAACTTTTTATAGCTTGGATATATTAATTAAAAGTACACTACGTAACGAGTAATACCTGTAACAAACAAAATATAAAATATATTTATTTACAATCTATATTAGTACAGGGTGGAGCGTAATGGAAGGGCGTTTTTGGAACGGGTAGTTAGGTCGTTTCCAATTTTGAAGGGAAAAAATTGAGTTGGCAATCCGGAGAAATAATTGCGAATGTCATTCACTGCATGAAAGGACCAGGAATGCAGAATGAACCTGAAATTTTTCCGAAAAAGGTTCAAGAACGAGTATCTGTTGAAACAGGAGTAGATTTGCGAACTATGCTGAAACTTCCTAGCGAAATGAAGAATACTGAAGATGGCAAAAATCACAGTTTTCCAACTCCCAATAAAAAGAGACGAAACTCAGCAAAGAAAACAGAATTCGATGGCTTCGATAGAGCTCTGCTTCATAGGTTCGCCGTCAATTCTTACGTCATTGATAGAGTCGTACCCACATTAAAGCCAATCCATCAAAAGTTCATCGATAAGAATGAATGTTATTATTTTCATCAAACATAATTATGAGTCAAAGCAAATTTGCCTATTATGACTCAAATACAAAATGAAAAAAACTGTGGTGTCTACTCCAAAACTTATACAAACAACAATATTGGAAGTATTGGTGCATGAAACCAAAATGACTAATAGTTAACTTAATGAATACAATTTTTTTTCCCTATATAAGAAAGAACGAACAAAAATATATGAGATTCAATATGAGATATTATCAAAGAGTTTCTTATTAATCGGTCAACCACTCGTCGAGGGAATTCTTGAAAGCGTTAGTAGTAGAAGCTTCAACGAAACTGTTTGGCAACGAGTTCCATCTGGAGAATACCCGGTTCAGAAGAAAGCTCTGGCGCTGAGTAGTTTCGAAATTTTTCTTATGCAGTTCAAATTTGTGATCTCTAAGGTGTCTGTTCTGATTCAGTGAAAAGATATTTGAGAGGTCGCAGGTGAATAGAGATCGCAATGATCCGAAAGTAATTATGAGGTCTTTCCGGAGACGGCGGTTCTCAAAAGATGGGATACCGAAAAATTTTAGTCTCTCTGTATAAGATGGTCTCAAGCGGCCATAGGAAATTATTGTAACTCTTCGTTGGATTGACTCCATAGATCCACATCACTCCTCAAAACAGGAGACCAAACCGGCCGAATATGCAGGATCACGAGAGAGTATTCGAAAAGTTTCGGGAGGAATGGGGTTCCGTTGGATTTAAATGAAAACGAATAGAAAACTACCTATGGAAAAACCTGAAATACAGCAACTACGTTCAAATTGTTTAAAAGCATCAACCGATACCGTCAAGAAAAGAGACCAATAATTCACATGGACGAACAATATATTCATTCCTCTCATACATACATGAAGGCTTGGAGTGACGAGACAAACGACGGCCTACATCAGCCTGTTTCGAAAGGACCAAAACTGATAATTTTGAACACCGGTAGTGAATGTGGATTCGTACGAAACGCATTACTGGCCTTTAAGTCCAATTGTGAAACCGGTGATTATAACGATGATATGAGCTTCGCTAACTACGAAAATACTTGAGAGATTAACTTCCAAATTTAACACCAAAATGTGTGTTAACGTCCCATATCACAATGTACAAACATAGAAACAGCCGAACATAGCTTTCCTGAATGAAGAAATTAAAGAGTGGCTGCAACGTCTAAATATTCCCTTGGCAGATAAGATGCTCAGAGCGAACTTTATAATCTAAATCAATTGCGCAAACTCAGATATAAAATGTATGCTATCGACAAACTCCTGAATGACCAGGGCCACAATGTACTTTGACTTAAAAAGTTTGAAAAAGTTTGGACACCCATGAAGGTTTATGTAGCTGACAAAAATATTGGTTTCTCAATGAAAATGTGGGAAAACTGTATGGTGAGTTTCTCTCTTCATTATCTGCAGATTAGTGGGAGTTATTATGCGATAATACGCAAAAATTGAACAATAATTGATAGAGCAAGAACCTATGCTTGATTACGTTATCGACAATTTCATAATTACTTTGCAGACGATAATGACATCAACATCTAGTCCTCGAGTTCTGATGAAGAACTATCTGACAAGAAAAATTATTACTTTTATGTTATTTAACTCATTTTCTGTTTCATACTTGAATTCTTCACATAAATTAGATAAACAGAGGTTTTATCATTTTGAATGAATTTGTATTATCAAACTGACAACCAGGTAGATCCAAATCATTTGTCCTCAAGATAGCGCAAAACGATTTTACCTCCGTTTCATTTGTTATGTCGTTAATCCTATATAAACCCATCGAGGTATCACAAAGATACTAGGTATTTAGGAAAAACCCAGTTATTAATCGTTTGCCTCAACTCCCTATCGAATATCAACCTTCAATTACTATATTTCATCATATTGTAGAGATTCCAGGTATTCTTAAAAATTTGAATTATAAGGAGAAAACAATAGTACTTATTCTGAAGGTTCAGTTAGAAAAACCCCAGCCTCGATGAGTCTTTGACTCACTTCTTTGAAGCTAGAAATTAAAATGATCGAGTACCTTATAATGCCATATGACTAAGAGGGATCATTTTCTCAAAAAGCCCTTACGCCGAATCTGACAGCTATTTGACATCACATTACAGAAGATTTTATTCATCTAACTTCCTACGCTTGCTATCTCTATTGTCCTTTGCGCATCTTACAAGAATCTCTACCTCAGAGATATTCTTGTCCACTTCTATCTATTAATTCAAAAAAATTCTTTCGAATACTATTATGAAAATTCATCTGACTTATAAAACGAAATGAGACATTGTTGTCTATTTTCAACATTTTTTTCAGAACCACTTGAAACCACGAGAGCCGTTTCGGCTGTTATTGTGAAAATATATAGTGGAAAGTTGAAAAACTGTCTCATTTTGTTTTATGATTATTATTGTGAGGGTTGTTTTCTTGTCATAAAATATGCTACAAGGCCAATTTTAATATCATTTTCGAAAGAAAGTTATAGAATAATAACAAAACTCAGTATATCAAATTAACAATTACGAGGTCTTTAATACAAAGTGAATATGATATATTGAAATTTAATTTTCAGGTTACAATAGAAATATAGGCGTAACAATCTAACAGACACGAATAAATGAATCGCCAAACCGATACGAAGAATTTCTACTACTTACCTATTCCGCCACTGCTACAAGATAAGACTGGAACAGTCGAGTCCGTCATTGCTACATTAAAATAGTGGGTATTTATTTAGTATATTGTCGATAGTCTGAATTCACTGAAAAAAGTTTACTTACTAATTTTGGCTCCCACAATCCTAATCTGGAATCATTTTGCCCCGTTTAGAAAAAAAACCCAAAATTTACTTGAAAGTCCCCTTATCTTTGTCATTCAAACTCTATAATTGCTTCATTGAAATGCTTTGTTCCTATTACAATGGATAATATACTGGGTGATTCACCAGTGGCGCGGTGCTCTGTAGCTCGTACACTCCTGAAGATTTCTTTCTGTTCGAACGGTATTGTATTTGTAAAGTAAGAATCTACTTCAGCAATTTATTTTGCAGTAAACAGGGTGTCCCAATTTTCTATAAAAAAATCTTGGGTGGTTTTTTCAGATTGGAAGATCACTTTTCTGTCAAGATCCAGGAGCGGCCTGAACTCTGCTATAATCTTTTAGTAATAAGTTTTTTGGAGAGCAGTTTCGTCACAATATTTTTCTTTCCGTAAAAACTCAAGAAAATAGGCTCTCACATCATCGCATGCTCCTTCGGCAAGAGAGGTTGAATACTTATTTCCTTTCGTTTTCTTATTGCCCAAGGACAGCGTTATTGATGAATAGAAATAGATTATCCTCATTTTATACTGAAGTGACTCGAAAAAATTATTCAATAGTGTAATTTTTAAAATATCATATCTTAATTTCTTCAAATGGAACACCCTGTATTTCAATATTCATGTCAACGCATAAAATATTGTGCTAAGTTTTTGCAGAAGTAACCTTATGTTTTGTTTGTTTTTCTCTGAGGACCTACAGTTTATAGTGGACTCCGAACCACTCACCTAGACCGTGCAGTGATAACTGCCACCTCTGAGGATTACAAGTTATCTGGCCTTCGGAGGTTATGGACTCAACCTATCGGTTATGTATCCAGTCTCAATGTGATTTTTATATACATACGTGGGACAAACACACCAACATTCATACTACATCCATATCTTACCTGGGATTCGAACCCGGGCCCTCGGCGTGGGAGTCAGTACTTCTACTGACTTACCCACGGAGGGAGATGACCTTATGTTTATCTTCGATCATTTTCGAAATATCCGATTATTTTTCAATATTTCTGATGAAAATTCTACATACCGTGTAAAACTCATCAACATGCATCATTATTCGCACACAAGTTTTTTCTCTGTAATGATTCAAGTAGTAAAATATGAAACCTAAACAAGGTTATTCTTTTAACGAATGATAAAATCAAGATGATTAAAACGTAAATCGAGATATGTGTTGACTTTTTTTATATTTGTGCCTTCTGTCAGGTGTCCAGACATATCGAATTCTGCATTTTACATGGTGAACTTATCAGTGTTTCGTTATTAAACATTGTTAAAGTGAGGTTTGAATCCAATTTTCTCAATTGAGTGCCATGAAGTTGTTCTCCAAAAAAGACATGGTTGATATGATTTGTGTTCTGGGTGAGTGTGATAGGTATTCTTTGTTGGCTAGTAGAGTTTATGCACAAAGGTTTCCTGATTAGAGACATCCTGATACAAAATGCTTTGAAAAACTTCTAATTAGATTTATCGCAACGGGTAATATCGCTTACAAAAAACATGAAAAACCAAAAACTGCTACAGCTGAAGTCAACCAGTTATCAGTTTTGCTGCTAGTGAATGAGGACCCATATAAAATTCAAAGAGAGATTTCTCAGTTTACAGATATGAGTCAAACTTCCGTCCAGAGAATCTTGAAAGTGAATAGATTTCATGCATATCATGTACAGTTGCACCAGGAACTGTACATTCAAAAAACTATGAAAATCAAATCAATTTTTGCAGTTGCGGAAAATCCAAATATGTTTAGTTGAGTTCTTTTCTCGGACGAGGCAACTTTCCACAAGAATGGGCTTGTTAACAGACACAACTTTCATTATTACGCCACGGAAAATCCACACTTCATGAGACAAATAAATCACCAGCATCGTTGGTCCTTGAATGTATAGGCCGCTATAGTAGATGGATCTGATTGGGCCGCACTGTTTCGACGGGCACCTCAATAGTGAAATGTATTCAGATTTTCTGCAAAATCATCTGCCAATGTTACTTGCCTATGTACCAGAGCATATTAGACGAGATTCATGTGTTTCAACAGGATGGAGCACCGACACATTACTGTCATCAGGTTAGGGAACATTTGAATCATGTATTTCTAAACAGATGGATAGGACGTGGTGGTCCTGTTAGATGGCCAGCTAGGTCTTCGGACGTTAAAAGTCTAAATTTTTTCTTGTAAGATTATATTAAGGGCTTCGTTTACAAGACTCCTTCTATAAAACAGTTGGATATGAGACAGAGAATAGTCGACACCTTTCAGTCACATAATCCACAAAAGTTGTCGAGGGTTCAACGGACTTTCTTCAGAAGGATTGAGTTGTGTCCACAAAGAAACGGGCAACATTTCGAACACTTATTGAAATAGTTCAACACCTTGTAGATCATCTCACCGTAAACCAATCTATTACGTATTTCATACACGACTACCTTAAAATATATCCATTTCTCTGATCAAGTATAATGATATGTACTAATAAACTCGGCTTTCGCAACCTCTGATTTTATTATCTACGTTAATTTTTTTTATTTCGAAAATGGTCGAAGATAAAGATGAAGTTACTTCTGCAAAAATACGGCACAATATTTTCTGCGTTGACATGAATAATAAAATACCGGATGTTCCATTTTGAAAAATTCAGAGATGTTATTTCTCTTGAATCTTGAACAAAAAAGTGGTCTTCCAATCTGAAAAAAACTCCCAAGATTTATTCATAGAAAATTGGGACACCTGGTTTACTTCAAAATAAATTGCTGAAGTAGATTTTTACTTTCTAGATACAATACCGTTCAAACAAAAATGAAATCTTCAAGAGTGTACAAGCTACAGAGCACCACGCCATTGGTGAATCACCCAGTACACACATGCACCATTAGTCAGTAATTGTACGCTCCAATATACATTAGTTTCTCATTGAAATGCTTTTCAATTCGAATTCTTGAAATTTTGAGTTATGAGGAGAACACAATAGTACTTATCATGAAGGTTCAGTTAGAATAATAATAATAAATTTTCTTCGTAATGGAAAATCAAATGATCGACTACTTAAAATGCCATAAGCCTAAGAGGGATAATTTTCTCAAGAATCCCTTACGCCGACCCTGATAGTTATTTGACATTTCATTGCAGAACATATTATTCATCTTACTTCCTCCGCTTGCTATCTCTATTGTCCTTCGCGCATCTTACAAGAATCTCAACCGCACAGATATTCTTGTCCACTTGTATCTATCAATCCAAAAAATTTCTTTCGAATACTATTATGAAAATTCATCTGACTTATAAAACGAAATGAGACATTGTTTTCCACTTTTGACATTTTTTTTTCAGAAACACTTGATACCACGAGAGCCGAATCCGCTGTTACTGTAAAAATATATTGTGCAAAGTGGACAAAACCGTCTCATTTTGTTTTATAATTATTATAGTGAGGTTGTTTTCTTGTCATAAAATATGCGACAAGGTCAGATTTAATATTATTTTCGAAAGAAAGTTATAGAATAATAACAAAATTCAGTATACCAAATTACAAATTATAAGAGAAGTCTTTAGTACTAAGTGAATATGATATATTGAAATTTAATTATCTGGTTCCTATAGAAATATAAGCGTAACAATCTAACAGACACGAATAAATGAATGAAAGAATCTCCAAGCCGATACGAAGAATTTCTACTACTTACCTATTTCACCGCTGCTACAAGATAAGACTGGAGCAGTCGAGTCCGTCATTGCCACATTAAAATCGTGGGTAATTAGTTAGTATAGTGTCGATAGTCTGAATTCACTGAAAAAAGTTTACTTACTAATTTTGGCTCCCACAATCCAAATCTGAGATCATTTTACCCCGTTTAGAAAAAAACACCAAAATTTACTTGAAAGTCCTCTTGTCTTTGTCATTCAAACTCTATAATTGCTTCATTGAAATGCTTTGTTGCTATTACAATGGATAACATACTGGGTGGTTCTCTAGTGGCGCGGTGCTCTGTAGCTCATACGCTCTTGAAGATTTCATTTTTGCTCGAACGGTATTGTATTTAGAAAGTAAGAATCTACTTCATCAATTTATTTTGCAGTTAACAGGGTATCCCAATTTTTTATAAAAAAATTTTGGATGGTTTTTTCAGTTTGGAAGACCACTTTTTTGTTGAAGATTCAGGAGCGGCCTAAACTCTGCTATAATGTCTTTAAGTAATAAGTTTCTTTGGTGAGTAGTTTCGTCACAATATTTTTTTTCCGTAAAAACTCATGAAAATAGGCTCTCACATCATCGCAAGCTCCTTCGGCCAGAGAGGTTGAATACTTTTTCCTTTCGTTTTCTTATTGCCAAGGATAGCTTTATTGATGAATTGAAATAGATTATCCTCATTTTTTTACTGGAGTGACTCAAAAATTTTTTTAATATTGTAATTTTAAAAATATCATATCTTGATTTCTTCAAATGGAACACCCTGTATTTTATTATTCTTGTCAACGCATAAAATATTGTGCTATATTTTTGCAGGGGTAACCTTGTCTTTATCTTCGATAATTTTCAATTATTCGATTATTTGTGGAAATTTTGATGAAAATTCTACAAACCGTATCAAACTCATCAACATGCATCATTATTCGCACACAAGTTTTTTTCCATAATGATTCAAGAAGTAAAACATGAAACCTAAACAAGGTAATTCTTTTAACGAATGATAAAATCAAGATGATTAAAACGTAAATCGAGGTATGTGTTGATGTTTCTTTATTTGTGCTTTCTGTCAGATGTCTAGACATATATTCTGCATTTACCATGGTGAGCTTATGTGTTTCGTTATTAAACATTGTTAAAGTGAGGTTCGAATCCAATTTTCTCAACTAACTGCCAAGAAGTTGTTCTCTAAAAATGAAATGGTTGATATTTTTTGTTCTGGGTGAGTGTGATAGAAATCCTTCGTTGGCAAGTAGAGTTTATGCACAAAGGTTTCCCGATTAGAGACATTCTGATGCAAGACTCTTTGAAAAACTTCTAATGAGATTTATCGAAACAGGTAATATCGCTTACAAAAAACATGAAAAACCAGAAACTGCTACAGCTGAAGACAACCAGTTATCAGTTTTACTGACAGTGAATGAGGACCCATATAAAATTCAAAGAGAGATTTCTAAAATTACAGACATAGGTCGAACTTCCGTCCAGAGAATCTTGAAAGTGAATTAATTTCATGCATATCATGTACAGCTGCACCAGGAATTGAACAATCAAGACTATGAAAACCAAATATGTTTAGCAGAGTTCCTTTCTGGGACGAGGCAACTTTCCACAAGAATGGCCTTGTTAACAGGCACAACTTTCATTATTACGCCACGGAAAATCCACACCTCATGAGACAAATAGTTCACCAGCATGGTTGGTCCTTGAATGTAAAGGCCGCTATAGTAGATGGATATCTAATTGGGCCGCTCTGTTTCGACGGGCACCTCAATAGTGAAATGTATTAAGATCTTCTGCAAAATCATCCACCAATGTTACTTGCCTATGTACCAGAGCATATATGACGAGATGTGTGGTTTCAACAGGATGGAGCACCGACACATTACTCACATCAGGTAAGGGAGCATTTTAATCATATATTTCCAAACAAATGGATAGGACGTGATGGTCCTGTTAGGTGGCCACCTAGTTCTTCGGACGTTAAAGGTCTAGATTTTTCCTTGTAAAGTTAAGATTCCTTCTACTACAAAGCTGGATATGAGACAGAGAATAGTCAACGTCTTTCAGTCAGTTAATCCGCAAATGTTGTCGGGAGTTCAACGGACTTTCTCCAGAAGGATTGAGTTGTGTCTACAAAGAAACGGGCAATATTTCGAACACTTATTGAAATAGTTCAACACCTTGTAGATCATCTCACCGAAAACCAATCTATTATTCGTAGTCGTATATTTCATACATTTAAAATATCTCGAAAATGGTAGATGATAAAGATGTGGTTACTTGTGCATAAATATGGCACAATATTTTATGCGTTGATATGAATAATAAAGTACAGGATGTTCCATTTGAAAAAATCAAGAGATGATATCTCTCTTGAATCTTTTACAAAAAGCGGTCTTCAATCTGAAAAAATCTCCAATATAAATTAGTTTGTTATTGAAATGCTTTTCAATTCGAATTATTGAAAATTTGAAATATGAGGAGAAAAAAATAGTACTTATCATGAAGGTTCAGTTAGAATAACCCCTACCCCGAAAATTTCCTTTGTAATAGAAATTAAAATGATCGACTACCCCAAAATGCCATATGCCTAAGAGGGATAATTTTCTCAAAAATCTCTTACGCCGACCCTGGTAGTTATTTGACATCTCATTGCAGAACATATTATTCATCTTATTTCCTCCGATTGCTATCTCTTTTGTTTTTCGCGCATCTTACAAGAATCTCAAACGCAAAGATATTCTTGTCGACTTGTAACTTGAATAAACATTATCATCGCTAAAAACAGTTCCCTGTTATAAGCGACGTCTTTATAAATGAATTCTAGTGTAAACTGTTGCATATGAGAATTGATTAACAGATTACCGAATAAATATAGAATCATGTTACGGTGGAACACTGATTACACAAGAAAAGCATCAATACTACATTAGTTTACATTTCACTCTGTTTTTGAATCATTGTCTCGCTGCACATGTGCGCGTGCATTCCATCCTTTATTTGTGTGTAGGTGTGTGAGTGTAACACAGCAAAAATACAGATCAAGGTGTTGTGAAATCGTGTATTCAAATATTTTACATTAAAATCTCTTGCATCTTAAACTAGACTATTATCGGAGTGGCAAAAACTAAAATGCGTCACTTCACTAAGTTGATTGATTGCAACACTCAAAATCTTGCGTAATCGTTCAATTCTAAACGTTACCAAATACAATAGGAATCTAATAATTCGCATATGAAAACAAGCCATTCGAACTGCATTTTCCATTCGAAGTAATGAAGTTCCGATTGGAATGATGGATATTCTCAGCACGCCAGATTCTCATGGTTTATGTATTTTCGTAACAGGACAGATAAAACCGCGGCTTGCTGGTGAAGATGAATGAATTCCACAACTCTTCACGCATTAAATCATTTTTAAACCCCCGACAATATGAAATACGCCTCCTATAATCCAGTTCTTGAAACGTGTATAAGAAATCTTCTCAACTATATTTTCAGTATCTTTTGAAGTGTGTCATGAGAAAATTCAGGTAACTGCTATCCAGGAAATACCTACAAATTATGCATGCATCTGAAATGAAATAGATTACGCCGCCAAAAATGTCAATGAAACAATCGAAATATGATCCTACTGCTGTTTTCCAAAAATCCCTAAAGAGTTTTGTTAAAAGAAATCATGACCTCCTTTTTTTCGAAAACCGATCTGGTCTCTCATTAATATGAAACCGACTTCACCTAAACTCTATGAACTCTTAAAAAAACACTTCGTCCTCTCACTCGATAAGTTGTTGATGACTTATTTGATTAAAAGATGTGCGGTTGCTTCGAATGAGTTGCAAATTGAATATTTAAGATGCATTGTTCGTGTGCTTCGAAGTTATGATTTGTAAATATCCTACGTTTCAAGTACCCTTGTGGAATCAGAAAAATCTTACTTTCTCTCATTGTTTGGAATTTCAATAACTGATAATTCAACAATGCAATGGTTTGAACACGTCCCAGTTTCTCATGTACCAGCTCCCCAACACACAGGCTGTCAAAACAACTCAACTAAATTTTCGCTAAACTAATCAATAAAAATATCACTCGAACTCACAACCGAACTGCTGTCTTTTTAATCGTCTCTTTACGTATAGTAGATAACATGTATTCATACATGAGTGATTTCGTTCTAACTGTGACTTTTTCAATTAAAAATTTTAAAATTTTGAAATTAAACTTTTTGATTTATTTGTGCATATTATTTATCCATTTTACTGTAAATATAAAAATTTAAGAGGATTTTACTACAACTTCAAAGCGTCAAGAACGGAAATATATTTCAAATGTTTCATTCCACGGTACTGACTCATTGATTCACGGTACTGACATAAAACTAATTTTGTAGAAATTCTTTGAGAAAATCATTAAATTTATTTATAAATTCTGTTATAACATTTTAAACTGTTTTATAATAATTATTTAACGCATTAATGATGACCAATTACAATTATAACGATTAACTTTATAATTTAAAGCAATTAGAATCTAATTTGATTGAGGAGGTCGTTACTTGATGAAAATCGATATACATATTTTCAATGAAATGAAACTAAAGTATTTAGATTTTCACTATATTATCAAAACTATGACCGGTTTCACCACACTGTGGCTTCATCAGATAGATACAAACAAATGAACAGAGTTATTCCTTATATATCAGTCTTATTTCCTACTTAATATTATAATAGGTACAAAAGGTATGTTGGAAAACCCATCGGGTTGCTTACTTTATGAATTGAAAAGATTGAGTAAAGGAGAAGGATTTAGATCTAATTGACTATTAAGTAACCTACCTGAATTCTTTTCTCGGTTGATCTCTAAAATTTCCAATAGATTGAGTTTTTGTCTGTTATTTTCATTGTGTAAAATTTTGAAATTATCATTAAAATTATGGTTTTCTTCGAGTAAGTGATTGGAGTAATTTGAATCTGATTTATGATAATTAAAACTACGTTTGTGCTCGGGTAATCTAACTTTGAAATTTCTGAAAGTTCTACCAATATAAATTTTATTACAATCCCCACAAGACAGTTTATAAACACCGGATTTATTACCTTTATCAATTTTAGATTAGAAGTTTTGATATGTCAGCCTAAAGAATTATCAGTTCGGAATGCTATATTGAATGTATAATGCGAGAGGAATGATTTTAATTTTAGACTAGGATTACCAATATGAGTTAAGCTGTTGTATTTTGTGCCTAAACTTTTTATATTTGGAAATACTTCCTGGATTGCTATTTGAAATGTTTTGCGTGAAATCATGTTCTCAATCATAGTTGGACTGTAACCGTTATTGACTGCTATTTGTTTAATCATATTTAGCTCTTTTATGAAATTATTTTGTGACATTGGGATATTAATGAGTCTATGTACCATACTATTGTAAGCTGCTAATTTATGTGGATAAGGATGTGTAGATGAGCTGTGAATAGTAATATCTGTATGCTTGTTTGTATCTATCTGATGCAGCCACAGTGTGGTGAAACCGGTCATAGTTTTGTTTATATAGTGAAAATCTAGATAATTAAGTTTTATTTCATTGGAAATATAATTAGAATCTAATTTAAAGAATTAAACAAGAAATAAATTAATCAATTCAATTAATTCACATTGACTAAATTAATAATTAGGAATATTCTAATCAATATTAAATTAATTATTTTATAATTCTTGGTTTTCATCACAGTTTTTTAGTTCTTGAACTTCTCCGCAATGAAATTGTTTCATTTTTGAATTATTTGTTGATTTTGTTGATGAATTATTGTAATGGTTTTTTCTAGAATATCTAAAATTGGAGAAATATTTCAATTCTACTGGAACTAAGAAATTTAAATAATGAAGTTTAATGAGATTCAATTAAAGAAAGGCTAGGTGAAAGAAAATTACAATTGATACTACCTATTAATACCTATGCCTAGCTATATCAGAGTCCCTTTATCTCAGTGTGTGAGATCTTCGTCTAGAACCTACGTCCTAGATATAGGCTTAGGAATAATACTCATCACTTCATTCAACTAGCTTTATTACAAGATGAATAACAAAATCACAGTAACTAATTAATGAATTACTAACTCTAATCAAGGTAACTAATACAAAAATACTTAAGTAAAAAGTTCAATCAATAACAATGAAATAAGTCTCAGACAAGATGAATTCAAACTATATATTACAAATTTTCAATTTAAAACAATCTGAGTTTTTCAACAAATCGAAACTCAATGATAGAGCTCAGTCAACAATTAACGAAGATAGAAGAGAAGAATTTGATCATAATGAGAAGCACTTAGCATTTTAGGAATGAGATTAATCCCCACGATGATTGGATTTGGTGTTTTACATTAATTTTCTAGTATTTCTGTATCTTACAGCTTACAGGTTACTTGATTGGCTGAATATGGTCCGCAAGCTGACTGCCCTAGGTGGCAATACTAGTTCCCTAACGACGTGGTTACCCCAACCGTGAAATATCAAGATTTAGCATAAAGATGAAAACTCAAAATATCTTGGCGGTGAAAAAAAATCCTTGGAATAGCAGATACCGATCTATGCTAATGTAACAAAAGAAAATTGGAAATCTCTCCACTCTCCGATTGAATTGGTTTTCGAGGAAATCCGGCAAAATTACCGATTACTTATAACGCCTCAGATGATTGGAATGTATCCAGAAAATCAAGGAATACTTCATTTCTATTACTGAAAATTATTCACTCCAAACGCAACAACACAGCTCCAATAAAATTACAAACGATTCTGAAGATTTTTAAATGGAAAGAGAGAATCTAATGAATTCGAACTTATATAGACTCGGTTCTATAAAAAACTATTGTTTTCAAAAAACTACTAGAAAGCGAAATTATTCTCTTCACAACAATAAAGTGCAAACAAAACATAGAATGAGTACTGCTGTCCGTTCTCCCACGAGAAAACGATCTTCTTCCAAGTACAGACTTCCCAATTAACCGATGAACAACCTAGATCAATACCAGGGACACCTTATCGATAAAACTATAATTTTCATTGGGTAACATTATCTGTAGATTCTTGTTTCGAATTTCAAATTGTTTGAATATTTAACTTGATAAAATGAGATATATATATATATATATATATATATATATATATATATATATATATATATATATATATATATATATATATATATATATATATATATATAGAAAACTCACATAAAAACTATCCCAATATAACTAATTATCTGAAGTTTCGGCTGGTTTGAGTTGTGATACATGCCACACTCTTTTAGAATTTCCAGACTCATCTTCAACTTCATAACTATTAATACCAAGTTTCTTTCTCACCTTATAACGACTCACATATGTATCTCCCAGTTTTGCACTAAAGTCCTTAATACTAGAGGAAAGATGGTGTGTTTTTACCCAAACATAATCATTAACATCATAAGATTGTGGTCTATGTCTTTAATTATAAGTGTTTAGCTTTTTCATGAGTCGATTTTAATCTTTCTTCAACAAAGTTTCTCAACTTCCAAAGTTCTACTACTTCTTCAGCTTTCATTTGCTCACCATTTGCACAATTTTCAACGATGCTATTTATATCCCTTTCGATATCATAATCACTGCCATTTATGATCGTTTCCAAGCCAAAGTTCACTAGTGTATTCTGAATTACTTCATGTTTAGCAGTTCTATAAGCACAACCAAGTTGAGCTAGGTATTTGTCCCAAGTTTTGTGATTTTTCTTAATACAACTAGAAATCAGTCTTAATTACACGGTTTGCTCTTTCAGTAAAATTTGGTTCTGGATGATACAATAGGTTATGAAAAGGTTTTACATTATACTGTTTTAATATTTCATAGAACTCTTTGCTTTTGAATTGGACTCCGTTATCACATCTAAGCAATTTCGGTACTCCAAATATTAGGAATACTTGTTCTTCCAACAATTTTACAATTGTTGAAGCAATGGCTTTACGAATTGGAAAAACCAAAGTAAATTTAGTAAAATAATCACAAACTACAAGAACATGTTGGTGGCCTTTAGGACTACGTGGAAATGGACCTATGAGATCTAATGCAATGTATTGGCAACACCTATTTACTTTAGGTTTAGTTCCCATTTCCCCTGAATTGAGTTTCTGTTCACGCTTATGCGCAGCACATATTCTACATTTATTTACAAACTTTGTAATGTCTTGCTTCATTCCTGGCCAAAAGTAATTTGAATTGATTTTATGAAAAGTTTTGAAAATTCCAAAATGTCTTCCTGAAATAGAATCATCATGATATTTACGTAATATTTCTTGACGATTTTCTTTGGGTAAGAGTTGTTTCCAAGAACCAGCATTGTTGAAATTTGTACTTCTATTCTTATATAAGTAACCATTTTCAGATATACGAAAATTTGGAAAATTTAATGAATCTTCCCTAACTTGTGAAAAAAGTTTATTATACCATGGATCATTACTAGTAGGTGTATAAATTTCTGAAAGTTCGTAATTTTCGAGTATTGCTCTAGATAAACAGTTTGGAACATAGTGATTCTTTTCTGATCTATGTACGATTGAAGAGTTATACTGTTGGAGCCTTAAAGCCCATCGACCTAGTCTACCATGAGGATTTTTAAGATTATTCAACCAAACCAAACTATGATTACTGTGAAATGAGGAGCACCTTCAAGATATCATCTAAGTTTTTCGACTGACCAAAGAACACTCAAACATTTCTTAGTTTTTGCTAACAACGTTTTGTTTATTTCTTCAATTCTTTCATTCATACAGAAGTCTATTTTTCCGATAGCAAAGTGCATACACGGATTTTCATTCGGACAATATAAACATTTCAAAATATTGAATAAAAACCAGTTATGTTGTAGTTTATTCCACGTATACTGATGTAGTTTCATAGTACCTACGAAAGGCTTAAAATTGTTTGGTAGTATTGAATCAATATTTGATATTTCGTTTTCTGTAAAGCAATCAATATATATATATATATATATATATATATATATATATATATATATATATATATATATATATATATATATATATATATATATATATATATATATATATATATATATATATATATATATATATATATATATATATATATATATATATATATATATATATATATATATATATATATATATATATATATATATATATATATATATATATATATATATATATATATATATATATATATATATATATATATATATATATATATATATATATATATATATATATATACATATATATAGGAGGTTTCACCCCGACGAGTTGCCCATATATCTGTTCATGCAATCAAACTGATTTCATGAAAAATATAAATCCACCACTCATTAATTAATACCATTGCCAGGCAATGATTATAATCAAAACATATCTTGGAATAATTATATAATAATAATATAATATAATATAATATTATATATATTATATAATAATATAATTATATTAGGATAACGTTAAATGTTATGAGAATATATCAATCTACCAGAATATATACATACTATAGCATCATCAGGGAATGATATCAATGTACCAACGAGTAGTGTCAGAGGCTTTCTCCCGGAAAAAAAAAAATATATATATATATAGATTTAAGACGAAAAATCGCCAGCAAATAATCAAAGTTTGACACATCCGTGCCGTATTTCACTTGTCATCAGCTAATTTTTTTATGTTGCCGCCGATCCAATCAGCTGAATTTCTTCCATGGCCAGCCTCACTAAAGTTATATATTATACTATATATTATATTATTTCTTCTAATTGAGAATAACACTAAGGCAACATAAATTAGCTACCTTCAATTCTATGATTCACAAAGTTTACGGTTATGCTCCTCAATGATAGAAAAATTTGTCTATAACTATAACATTATACATCCTCATAAAAGTTCTGACAGCTATAGACAATATTTCTTTTTAACCTATTTCAAGAAAGTTCTCATACTCGTAAAGGAGTAAATGAGTATTCATAATAGCGACCTATTTCTTCCAGCGAGAAGTAAATGCTTCAAAAAGCTGAGTTTGGTCAGTATCTGACTCAACTTCGAAGTGAAAAGTGCTTCAGTACGATTCTTAGCAGAATGGCAGATTTTATGGGTGTCAGGGGTGTTAAACATTGGGCCGTCTTCATTAAAAGAAAGGATATGCTTATAATGGCACAATGAAAAGGATATCTTTCTCATTGTATTCATAATAATTTCGGGCGGATCCCTGTACTTCCAAAAGAATACAAGCAAGTTCTGTTACTCGTAGAGGAGTAAATGAGTATTCATAAGTGACCTTTTTCCACCAGCGAAAAGTAAATCCTTCGAAAAAGCAGAGTTTGGTCAGCATCTGACTCAACCCCGAAGTGAAAAGTTGTTCAGTATG
This sequence comes from Cryptolaemus montrouzieri, assembly GCA_013387265.2. Taxonomy (NCBI): domain Eukaryota; kingdom Metazoa; phylum Arthropoda; class Insecta; order Coleoptera; family Coccinellidae; genus Cryptolaemus; species Cryptolaemus montrouzieri. The sequence continues at coordinate 12,058,132 of JABFTP020000165.1, forward strand.
ATTCTTAGCAGAATGGCAGATTTTATTTGTGTCAGGGATGTTAAACATTTCATACCCTATCTGCCTACACTTGTTCGCGATTTTAAAGCATTATACCCTTTTGAAGAGGAAAATCTATAGTGGCTATCAAACAGGTTCTTAAGGATTAGTGAAGAAACTCGAGGGGGGTGCGTTGTCATTTGTCCACAGAATGAAGATATGCTTACGTTACCTCTGTGATCCAGGATATCAGAAAGGTATAGGCCGAGAACTTGGAGTGATTCAAGCTATGGTATCTCGCACCGTCAATGACAAAATTAACAGAATATGTGCATGCAAATGAATGGATTAAGTTTCCTGCTACCAACAATGAAATGATGCAAGCGGAAAACTGATGACAAAGCAAATACCAATTTGTAACAGCAATTGGAGTCACCGATTGTACCTACATAGAGATTCTGAAACCAAATCTTCATGTTGATGAATATATTGATCGAAAAGGAAAACCAACAATGAATGTCCAAGCTACAAGTGATGCCAAAGAAACGTTCATGAGTGTTGACACCAGCTGGCAAGAATCAGTGCACGACTCAAGAATATGGAGAAATTCTCAAATATACTTACAATTAAGAAAAAGGCACAATCTGGTGCTTCATTGGGATGATGGATATGGGATAGAGCCATGCCTAATAACTCCATTCAGGAATCCTACTGCAGGAGCTGAGTCAATTTATAATAAACTTCTAAAAATAGAGAGGGTAATAATTGAATGATGTTTTGGCTAATTAAAATGCAGGTTTCCTATTTCACAATATATCTGTCGTATGTACCAGAAGTAATAGTGACTTGTCTTATGCTTCATGATGTGGCGAAATTTTTGGGTGATCCTGACTTCGATCCAACTAATTTGATACCAGAAGAAGATGAGGAACATGATGAGGTAATCGATAATAATGGTGTACCATCTTCGTCACCAGGGACAGAAAATCAGAAGAAACTTGATGCGTATTATAAATTTTGATGATATTTGAATTCAGTAATTTGTACATTTGAAGAAGAGCGGAATATAAAATGATATTATAGTGAGTTTTTATAAATTGAAATATATTTGATGTCCATCAGAAATAATTTTGGCTATAGATTCCTTGAGTTTCATTTCCAACGTAAGTAATTAATACAAATAAAATTACACCTAGTATACAAAATCTTCTTTCTCCTACAATAATTATTTCGAATAATGAAATGGATTTTAAAGAAAAATTGACTCAAATAGATGTAACAGTTTGTAACATAATGTAAAATCAATCATTATCATTAATAAGGTACTGAACATGAGAAACCTAGAAAAAGCACCACCAAACCCGAACAAATTTGGGCAGACTCATTATATCATTTGTGAAGGTTTCAAAGTTTTATTTACCATATTTGACCGTAATTGTACTTTGAAAACCCTAATCGATCCACACATTCTTATTGATTCGTGTTATATTCAAGGGAGCCATTCTACAGAGATATCCACCGGGACCGTCCGTTAAAAACATTTTGAGTTCCAATTACAATATCAAGCTGAAATTTTATACGCGGCCATAACTAGCGATTTCCAATTGAAGTGAAATATTTTCGAAGTGATACCATTTCCGGTTATACCAGAAATATGAAAAAATAGCAAATGGCAATCTACCGTTTTTATTATACTTCTAGAACCAACATTTGAGCAAGGCATAAAATACCCAAGTTGTTGGCACTTTTTTAAGTCCAAAAAATTAATGGAATCGTTCTGTTCCATTTCTATCGTGAATTTAATGTTCAAATGGATGGAATTAATGAAATTAAGAAATAAGTCTAATTGACGAGTAGTTCCAATGAAACATACTAAGATGTCGTCAACATATCTATACCAATAAAGAAATTTGAAATGAGTGGATGTGTATGAATTTTCTGTTCAATATTATTCATAAATATCTCTGCTAAAGTGGACTCAAAGGATTTCCATTGATCAAACCATATTCACTACTTCATGGAAAATCCTTTGAGTCCACTTTTAGCAGAGATTTTTATGAATAATATTGAACAGAAAATTCATACACATCCACTCATTTCCAAATTTCTTTATTGTTTTTAACGGACGGTCCCGGTGGATATCCCTGTATACGAGTGGTTTCATTGACGTTGTGAACGATCTCTTACGTAAATATGAATTATCGCTTGATCTTATATCATGATCGTGTATATCAAAAGTGAAGATAACAAATTTCCGGAAGTAATCCGGTGCCTGGCCATTCAAGATTTCAGGAATAAATTTCATTGTCAAAAAGTGGAGCCTATCATAAACTCCCATCTATCCAGGCGTCTCTAGCATGAAGATATGGGTGTTCGGCGATTCAACCCCAACATGATCCTCATACCTCAGTTCTGGAGTTTTTGCAGAGTATTGATCTGGCCAATATTGAAGTAATACAACATCGAAGCACAATAGTCGAAATGTGGCTGCACTATAGCATTATACACAGTTATCCTAGTGTTGAAAGTCAAACATCTACATACTCTCGAAAAAAAAAATGAAGCTTTTTACAAATTTTCTTCTTCATGTACTCAAAGTGCTGTTGCAAACTCAGGTCATCAACTTGAAAACCCAAATATTTAACGACTAGTACAATTTCTATTTCACTATTATCAATTCTCAAGTGAGCTGATTTATTATCAACATTTTTCGTTTCTGTCTATTAGAAAAAATGTTTCAGAAACATTAAGCTTCAGTTTATTTAGATTGAGGTATTTTGCCACCCTTTCCAAAACAAGATTCAATTTTTCCACTGCCTCCTCTAAAGTATCACCAGTGCATGCTAACCTAGAATCCTCGGCAAAGAGGTTAACAAATTCGCAATCAACAAACAGTTCTAAGTCATTAAGATATAGCTGAAACAGAAGTGGGCCTAACACACTACCCTGAGGTACACCCATCTCTACTCAGATCTCATCTGACAGTACCTCACCCAATTTAACCCTCTGCCACCTTCCCTGCAAATAATCGTTCAACCAATCATACACGACCCCAGTTATACACATCCTGTTCAACTTCAAAAGTAAAATCATTCTATCTATTAATTCAAATGCTATATTTAAGTCTGTAGAAACAGCAATAACCAACTTCCCTTAATCGATATAAATTTTGATTGTATTTATCATGACCTGGATTGCAGATCACATGAAAAGTTTTTCCTGAAACCAGACTGACGATCCATCAAAATTTCATTATTTTAAATATGTTCAATATATATATATATATATATATATATATATATATATATATATATATATATATATATATATATATATATCTATTGAAGAGAGAATTTACAAGAATTTGAATAATTGAATATACAATAAATGCTTATATCTATAATTTTGATGTGTTTCAAAAAAACACAAGTGTGAGCTCAGTAAATGTAACAGGGGAACCATACTATCTTGTATATGATTTAATAAACGAGTGAAAAAACCTGAGGAAAAAATTCGTTTCCCTGTCGCTATTGCACTAGAAATTGCTTGTCTGTTTATGTTGTGTGTACATAAAGAGTACCAAAGATTTTTCTGCTTAGCCGCTTCATTCTCTCTTGCATTCCATGATTTCCAAACGAAGACAAGGGTGAAAGGAAGGGGGTTTGGGACATGAATCTGTAACAATGGAAAAAGAAAACCAGCAGAAAAATATTTCAACAATCATACTTCTTATATGTATAAACAAATTTAAGAAAAGATTTTACATAGGAAGCAAGGTCATGAAAAGGACTAAGGAGATAATAAAAAAATACATAACCTGCGATATTTCCTCCAATTCCATCTCTGTTTGACCGAGAGAGCCCCGATGGCCAGGTTCAGTCTTCCAAGTGATGCCGATTATGATCTACAGATGTTTTAGAATCATTATGGACCCAATAATCTGGTTTGACATCGCCCATATATTATTTTTCCGTGGAACTTGTTCAATTTAAAGAAAAATTTGCGAAAAAATTTTGACAGTCGTTCGAAAAATATGACATTTGTTATTTTTTTTATGTTCAATAAGTCATCATCATATACTATCGACTCAAGAAGTTTTTCAATGGAAGGCAAGGTGTTTTTCGGTCTGAATTCCTCTGCTCTACACGTTCTAGCTGTCTTTTGGAATAATCGTACTGATTTTTAATTCTTCAGGAATTCTTCCTGTTTCAAGTTAAGTATTAATCAATTCCAGAATAATATGACCAACTGTCTCAAAAATAGCTTTGATTACTTAAGAATTTAGGATCTCTGAAGCTGAGCTTTTATCTCCCATTGAGTTTACAGATATTCTCAATTCCGCAAAAGACAACCTGCGAAAACTGTCGAATGGCATGCGATGCCATGGTTATCCTGTCATCTACGACAGCTCTATTATTACCACTGAACTGTTGAAAAAGAACAAAGCGTTTTAGTTCTCTGTAAATCATTCCCTTCGTTTCGTCTGTTTCATACTTCACAGTTCAGAATATTTTTTCAGGTGGTAGCACTAACGATTTACGCGCCATGAAGCTAGTACCTAGTAGATCGAAATATTCATCGTTCCCCACTTGCTAGAATAATGCTCCGGGTCCAATGTCTATTGGTTCTGTAAAGTTTTCAGTCTTTTTCACCTGAAGGTTCTCATCTTTATACACGCCAATTTGAATTGCTAGCTTTATTTTTCCAATCGTTGGATTGCTGTCTCCCCCTATAGCCTTGAGTAATTGGTTTTTCCAAGGTAACAGGTTTATTGCTTCATTCCCCGTTTTCTTCAGGTCTGTTTTCTTCTTGAATCTGGATTTCTTGTTGTTCAGTTTTTCCAAAATACCTTTTGTATCAATTGGTTTGCCAAATGTTACATCGTATTTGTCCAGAAGTCTATTAATAGCTTCGTCCTTTTTTCGTTTCATTTAACCTGAGACTTTTCCAAAATAACACTAGAAACGGCCACCCTTTCGAGTTCATTATTCGCATTTTCCATAACATGGAATTTACTTTCACTTTCAGAGCATTGAAAACCCATTTTTACAGTACGAATCGATAAAAAATGTATTCACAACTGAGTACCTATCTGATCCAAAAGTGCAGTAAAAGAGGGAGGAGTAACACATCAAACTACAAACACGTCCTAACTTGTCGCTCAGTGTCAACCTTCTACTTGCGCGAGGAGGATATCCTCTCAATTATAAGGTAATTATTATGAATATGAAAAAAATGACATGCTATTACTTCAACCTTTTACTTTTCATCATAACCTTATACTTCTGAGCATATCCTTTTTTTTATGAGTACGGCCCAATATTTCAAAATTCCTAATCGTTTAAGTCCTCGAAAAAAAATTACTTTAGGGTAAAATGAGAAAAAACACGTTTTATGATGTTGGAGAGGGAGAAGCGTAGAGAGCTCTTTTTTTTAATGATGTTAGTCGTAGAAATGCGGATTTCGCGAATGAGGACATTTCGATCTTCTTAATTTCAAATTTTGATGATTTTCGTTCATTACTGAACATCGTTTAAAAATTTCAAGTTACTCACATCCCATACCAATGATGTTTTCATTGAATATCATTGTTTCTCATGAATCAACGTTATTATTCCGAATAATATGAAAGCCGCGTTGTCATTTCCGCAAAATATCATTCGTTCATCCATTAATTGTTCAAATGTATTCATGCATTGATTTAAATCCATTATTTATTCATCATTTTCGACGCGTGAAAAAATCAGAAAGAATCCACCCTTCTTTTATCGTTTCATTCTACCCTCGTCTCCATCACAGCCTGGGGAATTTCAATTTTGCAAACGAGACAGTATTCGGTAAACACGTCGACTCCTGTTTTCTGAGCATGCTGCTGGTAATTCTTGAAGCGGTGTTCAAGATCATGAATACGCCGATTCGTAGTATCGTGTCAGTTTTAACGAAACTGCTGAAGACTTCAGGGACTAGCAATCGAATACAATAAATGCGATAAGGGATAGAAACAAAGAACAGGGTCTATTAGTGCCGAGTTGGGGAATTCGAGAAAGGCTAATGAAAACATTGTGATTTCGAGAAACTAGAATTAAAAAGAAAAGGTCGGGTAACATTGAGGGTAGGTCAGGGACGGTAAACTCGAATTCCACCTACTTTAATGATAAAGTTGACCTAATCTTAAGTAGGAAAAATTGAATGCTCAAATCTCTATTAATTTTCTCACTAGTCTGAATGAAAATACGAATAGTGTTGGTTTGTTTATATATATATATATATATATATATATATATATATATATATATATATATATATATATATATATATATATATATATATACAGAGATATCCACCGGTACCGTCCGTTAAAAACTTTTTGAGTTCCAATTACAATATCAAGCTGAAATTTTATACCGGAAATATAAAAAAAGCAAATGGCAATCTCCCTTTTTTATTATACTTCTAGAACCAACATTTGAGCAAGGCATAAAATACCCAAGTTGTTGGCACTTATCTGTCAAAACTTTAATTAATTTTTTTTATTATTATTTAATTAATTTTATCATAACTCGATTTTTGAGGAACATATAAGAAAATTGTAGCTCGTAGATCTCTTGCACTACAGACACAATTTTTGCTTGGGTGGATAGAAAAAGGATCAAGTAATATTTTCGAAGTGATTCCATTTCCCGTTATACCGGAAGTGGGTCATCACTTTGTTATTTCAAATGGCTAACTACCTTTTTTATTATACATCTAGAACCGACATTTGAACAAGGCATAAAATACCCAAGTTCTTGGCACTTATCTGTTAAAATTTTTGACAGATTTAATTATTTTTGTTATAAACTCGATTTTTGAGGAACATTTAAAAAAATTGTAGCTCGTAGATCTTTTGTACTACAGACACAATTTTTGCTTCGGTGGATAGGAGAAGGATCAAGGAATTTTTTAAGCAGTCTACACATGTCGAATGTTCATTCTGTTGTTTTGTATGATTTTTTAATTTGGCCTTTTTCAAACAGCAATAACTCAATATTTTAGAATGGCACGTACCAATTTCAGATGGAATTGTATCAGCATGGACAATTCCCATCTCTTATAGTTCCGAAATAATTTGGGAATATATTGAATTTTGATGATTTTGCAAGAACTAACAGAGAATGCTTTGAAATGTTTGAGTCAAGTAGCTGAACTGGCTATGCTCACCTGACAGGTGCCTAAAATTAATGTACTTGTCACTTCGTTCATTCGAATTTGATATTTCAACAAGAATAGTCGTTATTTCAGATTGCAAATATCCAAAAAATACACACAACACATTTGGAATAAAACCACGTGTTATTCAAACGAAAATATATTTAATCTTTTTTTAATTCATTTTAGAATGTCAAAAAGTAGTGGGTAGAAATTGCAGGCAATTCAATAACCAATTTCGAAATTTACTGTCTATGAATACAATAAAATTTCGAAGCATTAGGAGCAATTTTCTACTATTTGAATGAATAAAATTGTAGGAACTAAGCTAAAACCGATCATCGAAGATAATTACATTAATACGAATAAATGATAGCAAACATCATAGGAGAAAACTAATTTACGATCTTAATAAATGTTCAATACAGGCCTCATTTTGCTCGATACACTTGACAACTTGTATACCAACATGACGGGTTGCCCTCCTAGTTTCCTCAGGATCAATATAACGAAAAGCATTATGAATGCGCTCTAGTACCTCTTCCTTACTTCTTATAGGAATAAGATATACTTCACTCTTGATTTTGCCCCATAAATAAAAATCAAGGGGCGTCAGGTCCGGAGAACGAAGAGGCCATACATTTGGTCCTTGATTACCCCACCATCTATCCTCGAACATTTCTGTTTTCTGCCGATCTATAGCTCGTGTTTTATGTGCTAATGCACCATCTATTTGGTAATAGCAATACCTCAGAATTTTAAGGGTTAATCCATCGAAAAAATTTGCTCAAAATTTCCAGGTATCTTTGTCCATTAGGATTTTCCTCATCGATGTGATAAGCCTACAAATCATTCATTAAAATTGCAAAAACATTCACGCTGAATTTATTTTGGAAATCAATAAGCTCAATGAAATGTGGATTTTCTGTGGGCCAAAAATGTCGATTTCTCCTGTTGGTTATTCCACTTTCATTGAACTTGACTTCATCAGACCATAAAATTTTTTGCACAATTGTTTCATCTTCTTGAAGCCGAATTTATAAATTTTCACATTAATTTAGCCGCTTGGGAAGGTCTGTTCGTTTCAATTTTTGTAGTCTGATGAAAGAATACGGGTGCATGTTATGTTTCTTAAGAATCGTTTGAATGGAAGTATAACTCAATCCAATATCCATTCATGCTGACTTAATGGATGCATGTGGATAGGCACGAAAATACGCTAGCATATTAATTTGATTGTCGTCGTCCTCGAGAATTGGTTTTCTTCTAGTTTCTATGTATTTTGTTCCTCCGAATTGCAGAAAATTGCTTCTAATCCCTCGAAATTTTGTTTCACTCATAGGCGCCAAATTTGGAAATTGGTTATTGAATTGCCTGCAAGTTCTATCCACCACTTTTTGACATTCGCCATGAATTAAAAAGAGATTAAACATATCCTCGTTTGAATAATCAGCCATTTTATTATCAATCAGGTGTTTCTAAAAATTTTCACTTCAAATTACCAACAATACTTGTTGAAATATCAAATTCGAATAAGCGAAGTAACCAGCCCATTAATTTAAGGCAACTGTCTGGTGATGGTTGCCAGTTCAGCTACTTGATTCAAATATTTCAATGCATTCTCTGTTAGTACTTTGCAAAATCATCAAAAGTCAATATATTCCCAAATTATTTCGGAACTATAAGAGTTGGGTATAGTACATGCTGATACAATTCCATCTGAAATTCGACGCTTCATCTGATGACGCTATAGAAATTAGCACGTGTCATTTGAAAAATTGAGTTATTGCAGTTTGAAAAAGGCCAAATTGAAAAAATCATACAAAACAACGCAATAAACATTTGACATGTGTAGACAGCTTAAAAAATTCCTTGATCCTTCTTCTATCCAACCAAGCAAAACTTGTGTCTGTAGTGCAAAAGAGCTGCAAGCTACAATTCTTTTAAATATTCCTCAAAAATCGAGTTATTACAAAATTAATTAAATCCGTCAAAAGTTTTGACAGATAAGTGCCAACAACTTGGGTATTTTATGGCCTGCACAAATGTCGGTTCTAGATGTATAATAAAAAAAAGTAGATTTCCATTTGAAATAATAAAAGTGATTACCCCCTTCCGGTTTAACCGGAAATGGTATCACCTCGAAAGTATTTCACTCCAATTAGAAAACGCTAGTTATGGCCGCGTATAAAATTTCAGCTTGATATTGTAATTGGAACTCAAAAGTTTTAACGGACGGTCCTGGGATATCCTGTATATATATATATATATATATATATATATATATATATATATATATATATATATATATATATATATATATATATATTATATCCGATGTAGATCGCAGAAACACATGAAAAATCCACACCGCCATAGAAAACTTCAACACACATAACATCTGAAAACTGACATCTCCAAAACACAAAGTGGAATCTAGAATTCTTACAAATAGAAATAAAATAATAGAAAGATTAGTGGGTAAGATACATTTTAAGAATAATTAAATATGAATCGTAAAATATATTCGTATATGCTCGTACACTCTTGAAGATTTCATTTTTGTTCGAACGGTATTGTATTTGGAAAGTAAGAATATACTTCAGCAATTTATTTTGCAGTAAACAGGGTTTCCCAATTTTCTATAAAAAAACCTTGGGTGGAAGACCACTTTTTTGTTCAAGATTATAATGTAATAAAGTAATAAGTTTTCTTGGTGAGTAGTTTCGTCACAATATTTTTTTACCTTGAAAATTCAATAAAATAGGCTCTCACATCATCGCATGCTCCTTCGGCCAGAGAGGATGAATACATTTTTCCTTTCGTTTTCTTATTGCCGAAGGATAGCTTCATTGATGAATTGAAATATATAATCCTCATTTTATACAGGAGTCACTCAAAAAAATTATTGAATATTGTAATTTTAAAAATATCATATCTTGATTTTTTCAAATAGAACACCCTGTATTTTATTATTCATGGCAACGCATAAAATATTGTGCTATATTTTTGCAGAACTAACCTCATCTTTATATTCGATCTTTTTCGAAATATTCGATTATTCGTGAAAATTTTCGATGAAAATTCTACAAACCGTATCAAACTCATCAACATGTATTACCAGATTTTTTTTCTGTAATGATTCAAGTAGTAAAAAATGAAACCTAAACAATTATTTTTACGAATGATGAAATGAAGATGATTTAAACGTAAATCGAGGTATGCGTTGACATTTTTTTTATTTGTGCCTTCTGCCAGGTGTCCGGACATATCATATTCTGCATTTTAAATGGTGAACTTATCAGTGTTTCGTTATTAAACATTGTTAGAGTGAGGTTTGAACCCAATTTTCTCGATTGACGGCCATGAAGTTCTCCAAAGAAGAAATGGTTGATATAATTTTATTCTGGGTGAGTGTGATAGATATTCTTTGTTGGCAAGTAGAGTTTATGCACAAAGGATTCCTGATAAGAGGCATCCTGATGCAAGGTGCTTTGAATAATTTCTAATAAGATTTATCGAAACGGGTATTATCGCTTACAAAAAAACATGAAAAACCAAAAACTGCTATAGCTGACGACGATCAGTTATCAGTTTTGTTGACAGTCACGGAGGACCCATGTAAAAGAGATTTCTCAGTTACCAGATATAAGTCAAACTTCCGTCCAGAGAATCTTGAAAGTGAATAAATTTCATGCATATCATGTACAGCTGCACCAGGAACTGAACAATCAAGACTATAAAATCGAATAAATTTTTGAAATTGGGCAAGTGACAAAGTAGCGGAAAATCTAAATATGTTTAGCAGAGTTTTTTTCTCGGACGAGGCAACTTTCCACAAGAATGGGCTTGTTAACAGGCACAACTTTCATTATTACGCCACGGAAAATCCACACCTCATGAGACAAGTAGATCACCAGCATCGTTGGTCCTTGAATGTATGGGCCGCTATGGTAGATGGATATCTAGTTGGGCCGCTTTTTTTCGACGGGTACCTCAATAGTGAAATGTATTTAGATTTTATGAAAAATCATCTACCAATGTTACTTGCCGATGTACCAGAGCATATGAGACAAGATTTGTGGTTTCAACAGGATGGAGCACCGGCACATTTCTCACTTCAGATTATGGAGCATTTGAATCATGTATTTCCAAACAAATGGATAGGACGTGGTTGTCCTGTTAGATGGCCAGCTAGGTCTCCGGACCTTACAAGTCTAGATTTTTTGTGGGGTTACGTTAAGGGCATTGTTTACCAGATTCCTTCTACAACGCAGTTGCATATGAAACAGAGAATAGTCGACGCCTTTCAGTCAGTTAATCCGCAAATCTTGCCGAGAGTTCAACGGTCTTTCCTCAGAAGGATTGAGTTGTGTCTATTTAGAAAGGGGCAACATTTGAAACACTTATTGCAATAGTTCAACACCATGTAGATCATCTCACCGAAAACCAATCTATTACGTATTTCATACACGACTACCTTAAAATATCTCCATTTCTCTGATCAAGTATAATGATATGTACTAATATACTGTTCTTTCGCAACCTCTGGTTTTTATTATTTTAGTTTAGTTTTTTCATCTCGAAAATGGCCGAAGATAAAGATAAGGTTACTTCTGCAAAATATTGCACAATATCTTATACGTTGACATGAATAATATAATACGGGGTCATTTGATCAAGATATGATATTTTCAAAATTACAATACTCAATAATTTTTCTGAGTCACTCCTGTATAAAATGCAGATAATCTATTTCAATTCATCAATTCCTTGTGGAATAAGAAAACGAAGGGAAGAGTATTCATTCTCTCTGGCCGAAGAAGCATGCTAGGATGTGAGAGCCTATTTTCATGTATTTTTTCGGAGGAAAAAATATTGTGACGAAACTACTCACCAAAAAAACTTATTACTTAAAGACATTATAGCAGAGTTTAGGACGGTCTTGAATCTTCAACAAAAAAGTGGTCTTCCAATCTGGAAAAACCTCCCAAGATTTTTTTATAGAAAATTGGGACACCTGGCTTACTTCAAAATAAATTGCTGAAGTAGATTCTTAGTTTTTAAATACAATACCGTACGAACAAGAATGAAATCTTAAAGAGTGTACGAGCTACAGAGCACTGCGCCACTGGTGAATCACCCTGTATAAGTATGTACAAAATAAAAGATACTTTTAGTGAAACAAAATTGAAAGGATATCCTTTATTGAACTTAAAACTTATTAGAACCTTAATTGAATTAACAACATAAGAAGAGAATCGGAGGATATGCTTGAGTCAAAGAAATATTGCTTGCTCTACTGAAATACACCCATACTTGAAACACCAGCAACCTATGTGTATGTCATTTCAATTGACCACGTAATTATCAAAAATAAATGAAGTAAAAATGTGTGAAACAAACTAGATGATGTACTTACGATCAACAGGCAGGGCAATTTAATGTACGTTACAACAAAATAATGTAACAAATGTATCAATCTTAGTTAGACTCAAAAACGAAAATAATGACAAGACATGATCAAGAGAATATGTACCTTATGTTTCTGTATATCGATGTATAGAATTCACAGCTTCCAAATCATACCAAATTAAATTTCGCTTAAGTTAAGATCTAAACTTATAAACTAAATACTTATACCACGTTTAAGTTGATTACAAAAAGACAAAAAAGGATATTAATATTTCATATATTTTTCTGAGTTGATATAGGTTGTGACTTCATCAGGGTAAGCGGTAAGATGCATCCAACATTTCATTAGAACAGTGAATCCCAGCGTAACTTCATGTTCTTCCTTTAATCATAACAATGATATGGATGGTCGACTTGACAGGTTCCTCCAACTGACAGGTGACAGGAATGACAGGACCTCATTTCTAAGAATCTCCAAAAGGGCTTCTTATCTATCCAAATACGTTCATTCAAATTATGCCGCAAAACCTCGTACCAAAATTTTTCAAAATGTGTGCACGAAAAGAGCCTACAAAGGCGCCAAGAATTCCTGAAATATTATGTAGGTACTAACTACGTGAACGCCAACTCATCAGAGAAATACATAACAGGTACAGTGTTAAAAGAATTTTTGAGACCGAATCCGGACTCCTCAGATCTATCTTTCAACTCCACCTTTCTCGACGTTCAGGCAGGAAGTGGGGATAATACAAAGCGACGCTCCTCTATCAGGACGCATGATCGTTCAACCGTCAAGCGTTGTCTACCGGCAGTACGGACTTCTAGTTACCTTCCACTTATGTTTTACCATGGTTTATTGTCCCAACTCACGCCATCAGATGTCATAGCATGTATGACTCCAAAATTACCCGGTCTATAATTGATTAAAATTTTGGGAACGCTACTGGATGCACCAAATTCCACTGTATAATCCAATTAACAGTCTGATTAACAAAGGCATGCATTCTGTCGACAAAGTACCGGGTATTGATCAATGAAAAACAAGATATTCATTTGTCATTCAAATTCATTCTATCGCCTTCAGAGTAGTCCTCTTTTGCAATAATACATTTTACGCCAACGAATAATTTAATCTTCAAAGCATTTGTCAAACGCTTCTGCCGGAAGCGACTTCAGTTCTCACCGCGAATTCTCTGTTATGTCTTCTGTCATTTCAAAACGGGTACCTGGAATTGGTAATTTGAGTTTTGGAAGAAGAAAAATGTCGGTTGAAGCCATATCAGGCGAATAAGGTGGTTGTTTGATTGTATTTGTTAAGATTCTGGTTGAAAATGTATTTACAATGATAACCTGGTGAGATGGTGCATTATAGTAGTGCAAAATCTATGAGTTTTCTTTCCTCAAATCTGGCCTTTTCGACAAATTTCCCCTCTCAAACGCCGCGTAACGCTCAAGTGATATTCTTTATATTCGCCTTCTGATCTTCTGAAAAGAATTCCGAGTGCATATCTCTGCGATAGTCAAAGAAAACTGCCAAAATACTTGACTTTTGATCGACTCTCACGAATTTTCTCTTGGTTTCGGTTCAATTGGGAGGCGCCACTCAGAAGCTTGTTGATTGATTTGCATGTCTAACTCATAAACCCATGTCGCATCATCAGTTACAATGTGTATTACAAATGTGGAGTCGGAATTGACTTGTTCCAGCATGTCTTCAGCGACCCTTACGCGATTCCAATTCTGTAGAGAATTCAGGTCTTTCAGAACTAGTCGGGCGGCAACGCGTTTCATGCCCAACCAATTGTTTCGAATGGTATGAATTGACTCATGAGATTCATTGATCATCTCTCTCAAACTTGAATCACGATTCCCAATTATCATTTCTTTCACTTTATCGATGTTAATTTTAGTTGAAGATGTTGATGGCCGACCAGTACGAGTCAAATCTTTCATCACATCTCGGCCGCTGTTGAATATTCTGTACCACTCATATGCACGTGTTTCTGATGGAGTCGATTCACCTTAAGCCTTCTGTAACATTTTCGATACTCGATATTCCTCTTACAAAAAGTAATTTGAGACGATATTTTTATCCAATGTTGAAATCGCAAAACACGCTTATGAGAACTGACAAAACCGAGCACTTAAAACAAACCTAATGACGGATCGCGTTCAAACTGCGCGTGGGTATAGTTGTGCTAACTTACCAACAACAAAAATTATGACAATAGTTTTGAGCTGATTTTCTTAATAATCATTTCCCGGTACTTTCTTGACAGAATACATCTTCTTCTTTAAGGGCCCTCTATCTAATGGAGGTTGGTGACCATCACCCTATAATCTTAACTGTTCTGTGCCAGTCTAATGGGATTCTCTGCACTTCTGATATCAAACCTTTCCTTAAAGTTTTGAGAAAATCTTTCTCGGCCATCTCCTTGTTTTCCGTCGATCTTTCTTTGTATGATTAGTTGCAGTACATGGTATTTTCCATTTCTGAATAAAGGACCGAAGTACACTGCCTTGCTTTTTCACTGTTTTCAGAAACATACGGAATCTGTTCATTCTTTCAAGAACCTCATCGTTAGTAATCTTGTCAACCCAAGAAATTTTGAGTATTCGCCAGACACATTTCAAAGGCCTCAATTCAGTCCATGATTGCCGCTTTCAGAGTGCATTCTTCACAACAATACAAAAATACCCGAAGCAGGTAAAATTGTGTGACCCGCCATCTTGTTTTGAGTTAGATGGTGTTGTTGCATTTTACAGATTTCATCCTGAAGAAACTATTGCGTGCGATTTCTAATGTTTGTCTGATGTCGGCATCTGGGTTCCAGTCCTCTGTGAGCAAGCAACCAAGATGTTTGTAACGGCTTACTTGTTCAACTAGTTTTCCTTTGATATATTGGGTTCGCCAGAGAAAACCGGAAAACTTTTTTTTCGTTACAATTTTCGCAATTTCGGAGCGATACCATTCGTTCTTGCTTCATTGGAAAGCAAAAGGACTAGGTTTATCAGAAATTGTATCGAAATTCCATTTCCAGCGAAATCCAATATGGCTGACTTATTCGAAAATAAGCAATATTTCAAGATCGCTGAACGTTTTCTTTTCACTGAAAAATTCTAATGGGGCATTCAGTCGATGATTCAGTCATTTCTGAACAATTTGACATATTGATCTTAATAATATTCCAAGAATTGGTAAAAAAGTAGCGTGAAGAATTTATTTCATTTTGCATTTGAATTTGGGAGGCTTTTACTTGGTAAAATTCCATTATCAATAATAAAAAACAAGTACTGTGTTTTAAGGAATTTTACTTAATAATTGCGATTCGTAACGCGTTTCACTACATCGTAGCTTCTTCGGACGAATGAATGTACAGAAAACATAAATGAGAATATAACTATAAATGTTCTTGAGTGGTTATTTATGACAGGTATATCCATCAAAATTGAGGAATAGATTGCTCCCCGAAGAGATTCAATAGAGGTGAAGGGCTTAAATCGACTTGTTCGTTGATGAGTTTACCAGAGTGTTTGTATTTATTGATTTCTAAAGTTTCCCAAAGATCTACCTTCCAATATTTATTATCTGTATGCAAAATTTCAAACTGTGGGTCGAAAGAGTGACTATTTTCTAAGAGATGATTCGCTTAATTTGAATCTGATTTTTTATCTAAAAACTGCGTTTATGTTCCGATATTCTAATATTAAAATTTCCATGTGTTCTACCAATGTAGAAATTATCACAGTCATTGCAATTCAATCTATAAACACCTGATTTATTGTTTTTACCTGATTTGGTTTTCATTATTTTTATATATTTGCTTAAATTATTATTTGTTTGAGAAACCTATGTTGAAATTATTGCTACTCAAGAATGATTTCAGTTTCTCACTTAATAATGCCAACGTAAGTTAAGGTGTTGAGAACATTTTTGTTCGGAACATAAACGCAGTTTTTCAAATAAAAAATCATATTCAAATCACGCGAATCATCTCTTAGAAAATAATCACTCTTTCGACCCACAGTTTGAAATTTCACATACAGATAATAAATATTGGAAGGTAGATCTTTGGGAAACTTTAGAAATCAATAAATACAAACACTCAGGTAAACTCATCAATGAACAAGTCGATTTAAGCCCTTCACCTCTATTGAATCTCTTCGGGGAGCAATCTATTCCTCAATTTTATTGGATATACCTGTCATAAATAACCACTTAAGAAGAAGCAACCCAATAAGCTTTTAATTACTCAAGAACATTTATATTTATATTTTCTGTACATTCATTCGTCTGAAGAAGCTACGGTGTAGTGAAACGCGTTACGAATCGCAATTATTAAGTAAAATTCCTTAAAACACAGTACTTGTTTTTCATTATTTCATTCTGATTTACAGCCGAATTCGAAATATTTTTTCACCTTACGGCGTTGGCACTCCTGCAGTTGTTGTATTGTTCAAGGTTGTTCTAGGAAGACAAAGAACTATTTTTTACTAAACCTGGCTGATTTCCTCAAATCTTAACAAGTTTCCTACGCATTAAAAAAGTTTTCGCGGTCGTAATGAATCAACTGCGTAATTCAATCACTATATTGAACCTTTTCCATTATTATGAGGGGTCAAACTCGAATATTGATTCAGAATTGTGCCAATTGTCGTCAATAATGTTTCTCTTTTCCACCATCATATGCACCTCCCGTTGTGAAACCTCTGAACATAGACTGCATGCATTAACTCTATGATAAACACATAATGAAATGTCATCGAGTTTCAGACGACATCTGGTTTGAACTCGAATTTTATCTTGGTGTTGCTTGTTTTTGACGTTTGAAATTGTTAACAATGATTTCAATAAATGAGGATAAGCGTTTTATTGAATGTTTATTTGTACGTGGCTATACTGCTACGAAAATAATACGCCAATTTCCAGCCCCAAATTACAAAAGAAGTACAATCTATGATCTTGAGGAACAATTTCGGACAACAAAGTCATTAGGAAGAAGACCAGGTACTGGTGCAGCTAGAACTGTTAAAACACAAGTACTCGCCTTTTTCCAATCTGACTGTTTTCCAAATGTCTCAGAGATGCCAAAAATCAAAGAGCTCTGTGAGAAGAATAATAGGACACGATTTGGGTTTTAAGTATTTTCGGAGGAACTATAATTTTCAATTGACTCAAGCTGTCAAAAAGCGCAGATTCGAGCAATGCAGGAATTTATTAAAGAGATGTAGAGCACGTAGACGAATTTAAAAAATCTATTTCACAAACGAAAAAATTTTCAGTGTTGCCAAACCAAAAACAGCCAGAATGGCAGAATTTGTTCTCCGACGAAATCAAGAGGAATGTGCCTTTAGTTCGTTGACAGAGAGAAAGACAAAAAGTTTCCAGGCATGTAATGGTCTCTGCCGGTATTTCGAGGAACTTTAAATTAAATATCATTTTGGTAGAACAAGGCATAAGATTAGATTCGGAAAATTATTGTCACATAATTCCCGATCATATGTTACCTAATATTGAGGCGTCAACTCCTCAGTTCACTTTCATGCAGGTGAATGATTGTTGTTTTTTTTATGACAAGAATAAGTATAGTTGCCACCAACTGAAAATGAACGGTTGAGAAATTGAGTAGCTTTTGATGATTTTTTTTGGAATTTTACAGTTTTTTCCATATTCTTCTGACAACGTTTGTCAAAGAAAGAACAACCAGTACTATACCACAAAAAACGCTACTCACTCTCAACTGGCCGTCAGTATACAGAGTATCCCAAATTTTATGCATCTAAACAAAATCTATTTCAATTGATTTTAGGAAGGAGCCTGATGTCATACCAGTCACTATACAATGGATTATCTGAGAAAACGCGTAGACAATATCATCGAACCAGAACAATGAACCACAAATAGTCTCAAAATAAATCCGTGCGACTATTCTCTCTGGGGTCATTTGGAAGAAATGGTGTATAAAAATGGTATTATTTTCAATAATTGTGAGGAGCTGAAGCAAAATATTCAAGAATAATTGAACAATCTTAATCGAGAAGTAGTTTCGAGATCCATATAGAGCTGGAGAAGACGGGTGCAGATGGTTGTGGATGCAAATGGAGGTCATATTCCATTTTGAGTACTTCATTCTTTTTGTTGAATGTTTTTACTCATGTAATTCGTTACACAAAATCATGTCGTTTTATTATTCTCGCAGATGTATTTAATAGTTGGCATCTCTTAGATATTTGGAAGCCACGGTTGTTTCGACGGCTATCTCTGGAGAATCCGCAAGAGGAGCGAAGCGGAATGTAGGACATGTGGTAAGTTTGGAGATGCAAGGCATCTGATATTCAAGTGCAGGGATATGAAAGAGTATAGGAGGGAACCTGAGGCAAAATTGAAATATCGAATGGTGGTGAATGAGCTGGTAAAAATAATGTTGGATAGCGAGGAGAGCTGGAAGGAGACGAGCGGAATGGTGGAAAGAATTATAAGGAGAAAACTGGAATTTGAAATAGCAAGGGAAGACTAGAGACTCATCATATCTCTGAAGTCATGCAGTAGCTATTCCGGGGATAGAGATGAAGACCGGTGGGCAGTTTATTAGTGGGAAGGGCAGAGATCTGGACTTAAACCCACTAGTCCCAGGTGATCCGGAGGTCTGTTAGCAGTTTTTTCATCAGTATAGATAAAAAAAAAGATATTTGTGAAACAGTCATCCTGATCTTCTTCCGAATGACCCTGTTGTCTGAAATTTTTCCTCCAGATCATAGATTGTACTTCATTTGTAATAAGTTGCTGGAAATTGGCGTAATATTTGCCTAGCAGTATAGCCACGCACAAATAAACATTCAATTATCCTCATTTGTTGAAACCATTGTTAACAATTTCAAACGAAACGCTTATCCTCATTTAATAAAACCATTGTTAACAATTTCAAACGTCAAAAACAAGTAACACCAAGATAAAATTCGAGTTCAAACCAGTTGTCGTCTAAAACTCGATGACATTTCATTAAATTTTGTTTATCATAGAGTTAATGCATGCAGTCTATGTTCACAGGTTTCACAACGGGATGTGAAGAAGAGAAAAATTGACGACAATTGGCGCAATTCTGAATCAATATTCGGGTTCGACATCTCAAAATGATGGGAAAGGTTCAATCTAGTGATTGAATTACGCAGTTGATTCATTACGACCGCAAAACTGTTTTCATGCGCGGGGAAACTTGTTAATATTTGAAGAATTCGTCTATTTTGAATTCGAACGGAAATCAAATTTTAGGTTGTTTTTAGTAAAAAAAGGTTCTTTGTCTTCTTAGAACTTCCATGAAAAATACAACAATTTCAGGAGTGCCAACGCCATAAGGTGAAAATAATATATCGATTTCAGCTAAAATTCAGAATGAAAAAATTCTTCAAGCTACTTTTATTCTAGGAATTTTATCAAGATCAATATGTCAAATTGCTCAGAAAAGACTGAATATTATCCACTGAATGCCTCCTTCGAATTCCAGCGATCTTGAAATATTGCTCATTTTCGAATGAGTCAGCCATATTGGATTTCACCGGAATTGAAATTTTGATACAATTTATGTAAAACATAGTCTTTGGGCTTTCCAATAAAGCAATAGTGAATGATTTAGCTTAAAAATTGCGAAAGTTATAACGGAAACAATATTGTTCGGTTTTCTCTGGCGTACCCAATATATGGAATGATTAGGAGTGTTGTCTTCTTAACTGTCATGACTTTTGTTTGAGAGGTATTCATATTGAGTCCTACTGTACTGTACATCATTTGGGCTATCTGATATTATTTATCCTATGACCATTCACCTTGATGCCTTTCACCACTCCATCTAAGGCTCTCTGAAGATATTTTCAGAATAAAGTTTGAAAAAGAGTGGTGATGATATGCATCGTCACCTCACGCCCTTCTCTTTTTTGATATCGCCAGTTGTTCTGTTTCCAAACTTCATATGTGCACTTTGGTTCCAGTATAGGTTTACAATGATGTTTACCACATTTTGCTGGTCTAGACATTTTTATACATGTACGTGCACCGAAAACAACGCTTCTCCTGTTTCAAGTCCACTTCGAAATCCTAACGGGGTTGTAGTAATCCCCTTATCTATTTTTCTTCATAATCGGGAGTGTATTATCCGAAGAAAGATGTTTAGAGTATGACTCATCAAACTAATGAGCCGGAAATCTTCGCAGTTTTTGGCATTTATTTTCTTAGTTATCGTTAGAAAGTGGATTTAAGGTAGTCTGATGATATTACTCCAGTGTCATATACTTTATTAAACATTGCTTTTGTCTATATCTATCATCGATTTCTGATGATATCTGATCAGAACCTACAGCTTTGCCATTTTCTGTCTGATTGATGGCTTTCTTCAGTTCTTCTTTGAGTATCTCTGGTCCTTCCAGCATCCTTTTTTTAAATTATCGAACGCTGGTCACTAGAACACCTACCTTTCACAGAGTGTACAACGTTATAGATTCTCCAGCTCAAAATGAGTCGATTTACGCCAACTTACCGTTATGAAAAGTTTCTTCGTGTGGCCACTAGAGGTCGATTAATCCAAAGATTTCTTCTCATTTTTCAAATAATTCGAGGACTCGATCGATAGAAACAATATGTGATATGCGTAATCGGGTGCGTTATTAACGTTTTTTAGTGATCCACCTTAATGACCCTGACGTTCTACGAAAGTCCCTAAAATCTCGAAAGTGTTCTTGATCAACCATAATTTTTCAACTGTCTGCGTTTGAGCAAAACGGTTTGAGACATGGAGTAACTAGACTAATTATCAAATATTTTTGTCTCTTGGGAAATTTTGATATGATATCACATATTGACATAATTGTTATGTTGGCTTAGGATTTGTTTCTCTAGTCTGGCAGATTGTCATTTTATTATGCTTAACAACCTCTTGTTGATAAAATGAAATTTTCTAAGTTGCTTAGTCGGATCAAGTAAATAGGAAATTCAATTTTTAGTAGTACAGAAATCGAAAAATCCGAAAAAAAAATTCAATAAATTTTTGACAATGACTATTCAAAAATATGAAAACAGGTTAGCTAGTTGGAAACTAAATAAGAAAAACAAATCACTTCAGAATAACGATTAATTAGTTCACACTCAAAATTTCTTTCTACCATAGTAAATGTTCAAAAATTCCACCATTTTGCTGAATATAGGACTGAACCCTCTCCAAGAAATTAAATTGGACCCTTGGCATTTCTTCAGATCATTTTTGGAGCAGTTGGCCGCATTTGAAATTCTCATATGTAACTCTTCTCGGGTGTCAATTGGAGAAGAGTAAATTCCAGATTTTAAAGCAACCCAAATGAAGGAGTCGCATGGTGTCAAATCGGGAGATCGTGCTGGCCAACTTGCAGGAGCATCAGCTCCCCTTCCGATTTAACAATTCGCATACTGTGCAATACCGGACCAATAATGAAATTCCTCATTACTGAAATCCATACGTTAATTTTATATTGATTCTGATGATGTGGACTTGTAAAAACATGTGGATTTTCGACACTGAACACGTATTCATTGTGAAGGTTAATAAAGCAAGACCTAGTAAAAGTGCATTCGTCAGTAAATAGATATTTTCTTTTGAAGTTGTGATCCTGAGTTCTCTTCTCTTGGATTAATCGGCAGAAAGTTAGGCAATTACCAGGATCGTTGGGAGGTAATTCCTGAACTTTCGGAATGTGATAAGAATGAAATAATTGTTTCTTCAAGACATCATGAATCATTATTTCAGGAACGACCTACTGCAAACCTAAACGCCGCGTGCTTAATGTGGGTTTTCCTCAACCATGTCCAAAGTTTGTCCTTCGCGTTCAACCGTTCGTTGTCGTCGTCGATCCAAATTCCTTGGCTTGAAGCAACCATTCTCGCAAAGGCGCCTCTCCAGATTTCCAAACGTTTGGTGGTTCGGCACTATGGGATCTGGAAATCTTTAAGCATAACCTCTCGCACTTTCACGTCCATTGCCTTGACAAAATCCGTACACCATAACCATATCAACAAATTCAGAGTTACTTTACACCTCCATAGTGATAATAAAATCACCTAGTTAACAACTTAAGGAACACTGTTGTGTCAACAATTGGTTGTCAAGCCTAATAAAATGACAATCTGCCATACCACAGAAATAAATCCAAAGCCAACATGGTCTAATGTGATATTTTTGACTTTCTAGGAGGTTGAAGAAATGAAATTATGAAATTAAAATACTCTTTTTTGTGATTGAACCGCTCATTATATTAAGATCTCTCAAATGACATAAAATGTTGATAATTAGCCAAGCTACTCAATGTCTAAAACAGTTTTGCTCAAACGCAACAGTTGAAAAATTATGGTTGATTAAAAACACGTTCGATTTTCCAGGAATACTTGTAAAACGTCAAGGTCATTGAATGGATCACTTAGAATCGTGGATAATGCACCCAATCACGCATACCAAATATGGTTTATATCGATCGAGTCGTTCTCGAATTATTTGAAAAATAAGCAAATAATCTTTGGATTTGGCGGCCTCTAGCGGCCAGACGAATAAACTTTTCATATAGGTAAGTTGGCCTGAATCGACTTATTTCGAGCTGAACAATCTGTGGTATAACGTTGTACACGCAATTAATTCACGGACACCCTGTAGAGGATTTCCAAATATCTACTTTTTGTTCTTCTTCAACGACTAGCCTTTTATTTTCATCCAATAGTCTAGGAACACTCTGAGGTTGCTTAGGTCTTCTCTGATTTTTTTACACAGGTTGAAATTATCATGTCTTTCCTCAAGCTCTCTAATTTATCGACATTTGTTATCAAGACATAGTTCTTTCACCTCGATTATTCTTCTTTTGATGGTCCGTTGTATTTTTTATAATCCCACTTCCTTTATTATCTCGTCTCCTTTTCATTAATTGAAGAATTTCATTTGTCATCCGCTCATGCTTCTCCTCATTCCTGTCTGCAGTATTGCTGTCCACTCAACGATGTTTTTTAAGTCTGGACCAAATACCCTCCACTTCATCTAACGGTTCCATAGCTGTCAACCGTTGGTCAAGCAGTTTTGCATATTTCTCCCTAATTTCTGGTTCTTCCGAACTGTCAGTGTTAAGTTTCTTAGATATTCGTAGGCGTGAGGTTTTATTGAGTTTCACGTGAAATTTTTCAACTAAAACATCGGGTTATGTTTCTATATCAGCACCTGGGTATGTTTGAACGCTTTTTACCGCATTACGATAGCGACTATTGATCGCTATGAAGTCGATTTGATTTCGCACTATATGTCTGGAGCATCTAGAGGTGACCTACAAGTATAAAGCCTTTTTGGAGACAGCTGAAACTATGTGTTCATCATTTTTAAGTTCCATTCTTGACAAAAATGTACAAGAAGGTAGCCTCTAGCATTCCTCGAAATTTCAATACAAAATTTCCTGATCTTTCCTTTCTAATCTTTGCACTGGAATCTCCTAAGATAATAGTTATATCCTAACATAATAGTTATATCCCTATTGTTGGTAATTGATAGTATTTCCTGATAGAATTTCTCAATTTCCTCTCCGTCACATTCTGAATAGGTGCGTAGACCTGGACGAGATTTATTTCAATCATATTAGTATAGGAGCTAGCAACGTTTTTGAGATAGAATTTCAGGTCAGCTGATTTTTTGATATGCCGTCCTTCTTGCTCTTTCGGTTAGAGTCCAGGCTATCTGGCTGGCGGTAGCGGTTGTGTTTATTACTGCGCATCTTACCTGTACAGGTAATAATTCTGAATTTTAAAAACATTTTTTTAAGCTAAATTTTGGATTGTTTATCTTTAGATAAGTCTACCAGACGTACATTTTTTATTGCCAGACATTTTCATTGTTGTTAATTATCTGACAAACGCGAATTTTTAATTTTTAAATAAAAAAAAATATTTTTGAATGTCTGTAATTTTTATATTGTGTTGTCTGAAGATAAATAAATCTAAAATTAATTTGCCAAACGTTAATTCGGTTGTTAAATCTTGAATAAATATTACAAAGTAATAAAAATATTGCAATATGATGCTGGTAGTTAGAGAAAGACAGTTCAACGTGCAAGAGAGATAGACAGTGACGGTGGCGCTTCGGCAAGTAAACAACATGGCGTCAGTCTAAAGCCACATGTTTGTATTTGTGTTATTTTAAATGTTTATTTATTAATTATGTTACAATGGCCAGTGATAAAATGAAATGTGTTTTTGTAAAGGACATAAAGATAAAATAATACTTTTCGTCGAAGATAAACTAAAAAAATGCCAGGAAGTTTTGAGCATACGTGTGAAATATAAATTAAAGTACAATAACATCCAGTTGCCTACAGAACTAAATGATACAGATGGATATCATAGACAATGTTACAGTAGTTTTACAGCTTTGATGGCAAAATATCGTAATTCATCATTAGAAATAGATTACACCAGTGATTCCACTCCACACAGTTTATCATCAAGTACTTTAGTAGACAATAGTGAAAGTACTATCTCTCAGATGAAATCCATTCGGATTGATATTATTTTTGATCAATATTTTCTCCTTCCATCAAAGATTGTGAACGTTTACGTCGAGAAGAATTAACCACTCCAGTATCAATTGGTCCCAATCAAGTTCGGCCACATAATTTTGGAGCAGAACTAAAAATATACAATTTAAAGAAGCTCTCGTCAACTTTTTATTGATCACTGGGATAGTGAAGATATGTTACCTTTCATTGGTAATAAAAATATTTACGTGAGTTTCAATAAATGTTATTCGTACAAAGTTTTAAATAATAAAGTAATTAAGACTATTGAAGAATCATTATCATGTGAAGAACACGAAGAAGCTGATACGAGAATTATTTTCCATGTTTGTCAAATTGACTTCGACGCAGAAATTGTTATACGATGTTCTGACTCTGATATTTTAATCATACTTTTGGGAAATATGGACCATCTGAATTCATCTTTAAAGATTTGGATAAATATGGGCGTGGGAAATCATCAGCGATACATAAACGTTAATGAACTTTATCGAATTCTTGGTGTTTCTTTATCAAAAGCTCTACCATGCTTCCACGCAATTACCGGGTGTGATTACACGCCAGCATTTTTTAGAAAAGGTAAAGTTAGGCCTTTTAAAATGTTAGAAAAATCTAACGAATACCAGTTAGCATTTGAAAATATAATAACGGATGACGACAAAATCCTTGAAACAACATTTGTAATCCTTGAAAAATTTATTTGTCAAATGTATGTAGTTCAAAATTCATCGAATGTTAATGATGTCCGTTTTCATCTGTTCTCAAGTAATTTTCAATCGAAAAATCTGACGAGAACTTTGAAAAAAATTTCGTAATTTCGATTCATCGAGCTTGCCACCCTGCAAAGCAGAATTGCTCCAGCATTTTTGAGGGTTCGTTACGTGACTAAGCTATGGAGAAATGCCCACTTAAAACATCCAACATCTTTATCTCCAGTTGCTTCCGGGTGGACCATCAATGATGACAAATATGATTTTGTCTGGTTTGTCGGAGATCAATTACCTTCTTCAGTTGCAGATATAATTATTCGAAGTGAGTATGGAATATGAAATTTATCAATAAACCTGAAATATTTAATAGCGGACAAGACGAATTATACTAATGTTAATTTTTGTTCTGTTACAGATGATACATTATTAGAAGAGAACGACAATTCACAAGATGACGACATGAATACTTCTAACAGTGAGAGCGACGATGATGATGATTATGAAGATGCCTCTTTTTTGTGACACTATTATAGAGTGAAAAGATTTATTAAAAAATTAATAATGAATATTTATCATAATCAAAGCATTTTAAATAAATAATGTATTTTTGAAACTCTCATGATGTATTTTTAAATCCTTCTTTCTAATTAATTTTATTTTCATTTTCATGTTAAAGTTTTTTCATTTTAACTTGTACTTACTAGGATGAATGTAAGTAATGTACATTTACAATTATTTTATGTCTGATTCTTGAAAATATTCAGCAACTGTCTCTCTCTAACTACTAGCATCATACTACAATACTCTACATAACTTTGTAATATTTATTCAAGATTTAACAACCGAATTAACGTTTGGCAAATTAATTTTAGATTTATTTATCTTCAGACAACACAATATAAAAATTACAGACATTCAAAATATTTTGAATTTTTATTTAAAAATTAAAAATACGCGTTTGTCAGATAATTAACAACAATGAAAATGTCTGGCAATAAAAATGTACGTCTGGTAGACTTATCTAAAGATAAACAATCCAAAATTTAGCTTAAAAAATGTTTTAAAATTCAGAATTATTACCTGTGCAGGTAAGATGCGCAGTAATAAACACAACCGCTACCGCCAGCCAGATAGCCTGGACTCTAACCGAAAGAGCAAGAAGGACGGCATATCAAAAAATCAACTGACCTAAAATTCTTGTTTTCTAAACGTTGCTAGCTCCCATACTATATGGGTAGTCAGTTGAAGCAGCATGCATCGAGAAAAAAGCGGCACAAAGTCGGAAACATAGCCAACTATTTCGTCTCTTACTAGTATAGCTACTCCGTGTCTATGACGTTTATCTTCAGCGGGAGATCCTGAGTAGTAAAGCGTCGCGCTGTGCACTGCTCATTACCAGGCCATCTTATTTCATTTGAATTTGGGAGGCTTTTACTTGGTAAAATTCCATTATCAATAATAAAAAACAAGTACTGTGTTTTAAGGAATTTTACTTAATAATTGCGATTCGTAACGCGTTTCACTACACCGTAGCTTCTTCAGACGAATGAATATACAGAAAAATATAAATGAGAATATAACTATAAATGTTCTTGAGTAATTAAAAGCTTATTGGGTTGCTTCTTCTTAAGTGGTTATTTATGACAGGTATATCCAATAAAATTAAGTGGTTATTTATGACAGGTATATCCAATAAAATAAAGGAATAGATTGCTCCCCGAAAAGATTCAATGGAGGTGAAGGGCTTAAATCGACTTGTTCATTGATGAGTCTACCTGAGTGTTTGTATTTATTGATTTCTAAAGTTTCCCAAAGATCTACCTTCCAATATTTATTATCTGTATGCAAAATTTCAAACTGTGGGTCGAAAGAATGATTATTTTCTAAGAGATCTTATTCCGTTCATTTCATCGATATCGATTCCCAATCTGTTTAGCTCCAGAGCAGCATCTCTTAACTTCTCTGCCTGGAATAGGGTACGCACATTCGAGGTTGCTATTTTCAGTGGCTGTTTATTTTTCTTGTTATTCAGAAGGTATAATCCTTGAATATTTCGAATTGCCTCGAATGAAGGTAGAATAATCTATTCGCTAGAGCAGTAATATATATTTTTCACGTGTAGTGCACACACTCTACAGAGGAATTAGGCAATACGATAAGAGTGGCTCGTGAGCGAATAAAGCGATTCAAGTAGCTATTTAATCGCTGTAGGTTGCAATTGACGGATAACACAGTGCAGGGGAGTTCATTCCAGATGAAAGAAGTTTTCAATATGAAGTATTCTCTGGAAAGAATGGTATGAGCTGTGACGAGTTTAACCTCGTACGTATATGACAAATTTGGTGAATGTCTCTAGTTGGAATTAAGCGGGAAACTTTTACTAAACACTTTCTATGAAAGAATATACAGATTGATCCATTTCAAACCACATTACACATACACACAGCAGTACTGAAACGGGGTCGAAATCTACCCATCCTGTATATGATTTACCTTCAACACCATGATTATCCTAAGTCGATGTGAACAGATTTGCCCTCAAAGTCATTAAGGCCATCTTAATCTTTCGATTGTTTACTTTTGAAGTTATCCAGACTTAACTTTGAATATTTCCCATTTTTTAGTGAATTACACTAGACAACAAAATTGTGTTTCTCGTCTAATGAATTACATATGTCACTTGATGTTTACTTATTTGACGTCGCTGAAGCAAAAAAAACGCTCATTTGTTTTCTAATACCTTTTGTTTACGAGTTAGAGCTTTCATTGGAAAAACACTTAACTACCATCATAATTTGCAGTTAATTGAAAAAAATTGATTCAACTTGCTATCATTTGATAAGGCATCGTCAAGAAGAGATTGTGTGAATAATTCAAATCATTTTTGTTTCATTTGCGGAGAGTATACCGGGTGGCTCATATTCTACGGCCGATTTTGTAATTGTTTTTTCCGCATTAATATGTAGTGCTATCGTGACTATAAACTGAGAACATTTTAGGCTTTATAGGGCAGGGGTGCTCAAACTTGAACTGCTGGCGATCTACCTCAATATTTTTAGGTTTCCTATGATCGACTCTGGGAGGCTGCAAGTATGTGTAATGCAGGGTTGTCGGACATACACGAAACAGCCTACCTACCTACCAAGGTAGGTAACTCATAGTTATTCAAAATTGCTAGTTTATTCTTTGTTGCAAAACAAAAGAGTTACATACGGTGTTAAACTTAACTAAGGAGTGACTTTGGATGTTGAAGCCTGGCAATTCATGTCCTCAGCATACTTTTCATAAGATGGTACGTAGCCACTAAGTGCTAATTCCAAGCATGATGACATATGATCGTCAGTTAGTCGATTGCGATATTCTGACTTATTTATCTTCATTTCAGAAAATGCAGATTCGTATTAGTAAGTTGACCCAAACATTGTTGTCAGTTGAAGAGTGATTTGTCTTAGATTCGGATATTTATCTTCAGATAAGAAACACCAGAAATATTTATCAGATGATGTAGCTTTGAGATGTATATCTGATATAATCTGCACCAGCTCGGAACATGAGTTCATATTAAACTGACTTTCTATCTCAGTAGCTAATTCCTCAATGTTTTCACATGAAAAGAATAACTCATAAATGAAGTTATAGTAGCCAAATTACTGCAATCTTAAAAGCGCATTTCGAATTGTCCCAAAATATTTGATGATTCAGCCTCATACTTATCATAATTCAACTGAGGAGTCCTTGCTTTCAAAGACGGAGAATGTGTCAGATCCTTTCTTTTCAGTTGATCTATCATAAGTTCAAAAATTACTTTTAAATGCGTGTACTGCACTAATCATCTCAATAACCGTTTTCATGATATCATGTTGTTAATGCAATGTCCTGACTCATGACTTCAATACGCTTTGTGACAGTCGGACGAGATAACTGAAGTTCTCTAATAACAGACATGATTTCTATTTTATTTTTGTAATCTCCAAATAAAGTCTCACCCGCTTTAGTGAATGCTTCCTTCAATAATCTAACCAACAGATCCATCTTCGAATGGTTTTTGAATGCTTCCTTCAATAATCTAACCAACAGATCCATCTTCGAATGGTTTTTTTTGTGTTTCTCCAATATATGATATATTTCAAATTACGCGATCGTAGCAGCTTTTGAATGTTTTGCTGATCTTGTGAACATGGTTTGTTCTTTTTTCAAACAAGATATCAACTCACGTACTTTTCCATTTCTAAATTCACTATGTGGCGAAAAATCCTTTTCATAGTTTTTATGAACCGTTTTATGATGCCTTTCTAAGTTACCATGCTTAGGTATTGCAACTGACGCTCGACAAATAAGACAAATGTACTTATCCTTCACCATACAGAAGAAGAATTCTTCCTCAAAATCGATATTAAAATGATACGTTTTATATTTCTTCGCTGCACTCATTTTGTACTATTTAATTATAAACTTTGTATCGACTTAGTATTAATTTCAAATTACAATTTAGAATATCTCCAAATCCTGCAGGCGTAACATTTATATCGGCGTAAACGGAAGTCTCGAATCATCCCGTCAAACGCGTCGCCCAAAATTCCTAGAAAAAGGGCAAGAATGAAAAACGCGGATTTTTTTGACAGGTACCGATCATCCCTTTGATAAATCCGCGTTTTGCCGCTAGCAGAGTGTTATTTTATTACGTAATGAATTTTTGTAGCTTAGGAAACAGTCACAAAATGTCATAAGTGTATGTATACATACTTTTTGTAATAACTGCGATATCACAAAAGGTTTAATACGCCTGTTCGAACAAAATTCATAATAACAATAGGTAGCAAACTAATTAATTCATGTATCATTGTATATGTATCTAACTACGAGTATTTGTTCAGATATAATATAAAATGATGTGATTAAACAATATATAGATATATATTAAAATAGATGAAATACTTTGGAAAGTAGGGGTTGCACCATGACTGTGAGGTTACATTGGGTATCTTGTTACTTTGTAAGCAAACATAATGAATTATCGTATCACATTCTATTTTCGAAATAGATACTTTAAGTGGCAAAATGATGTTTACTTACTTTTTCATTTTCATTCCCTGCATTTCAGCATCAACAAAATTACTATTTTTTGGAAAAGAGAGGGTAACCATTAGTCCATCTATTTTGGGTAAATTATCCGATTGCCATATTCATATCCTTCATCCATATTGTGAATTTCACTATGAAGATAACAGTACCTTATATACTGTATTCTGTATTCTGTCTAGAAAATTGAAAAAATCAATTTTTTTTGCATATTTTCAAAGCCTAGACTTTCGAAAATATGCTTTCAGAAGGATTTTTCAAAATTCGAAATATCTTGGGAGATACAGTGGATTTTGTAACGCGGCACCTAAGCCACCCGAGGATTCACCGCTCTGAACTACGAGCTTCTGCTACTTCAAAACCAGGTAGAACAGCTCGTTTAGAAGAAAGAACTTCACAAAATCTCGATTTTGAGAAAGAAGAAGGTCCAATCTATGGATATGGGATCGCCGATTAATCCAAAGTGAGTATTAAATATTATTATCTGAGTATTACCTGAGGATTCACCGCTCTAAACTACGAGCTTCTGCTACTTCAAAACCAGGTAGAACAGCTCGTTTAGAAGAAAGAACTTCACAAAATCTCGATTTTGAGAAAGAAGAAGGTCCAATCTATGGATATGTGATCGCCGATTAATCCAAAGTGAGTATTAAATATTATTATCTGAGTTATTCTACTGGAAATCTTTCTCAAACTTCAAACGCGTTTTTCTCAAAACTCCTTTTGTTGAGGTAGTTGACACGATATCTCAAGTTCCATCTGACCGATTCCTTAGAAATTTCGTTAAAATCTTCTTTATACATCTCTCTATCATTTGGACCTGGTATTTTGAAAAATTTCAATTTGAAGTATTTTTAAAAGATTCGTAAGGTCAAAAAACGGGTAAAAATATTTTTTTTTTCAAGTGGACGCCATTTTGTGAATTTGTTTTTCGGCACAAGGTACAAGAGAGAGAGATATTTTTACTAATTGGGAATTTATATTGTTTGATCGATGTAGTTCACTCGAAGGGTTGGAATCATGTCAACCAGGGAGCACCGTTTGACTGGCAACCTCCACTTCATCGGACTGTCACTGGATGAATTTTTGATTTTTTTTTCAATTTTTTTATATACTTTAAAAATCAATAAATGTTGTATATATTAATAAATGGATAGTATGAATGTCTTTAATTTTTTATCCTAGTTTGAAAATTGCCCAAAAAGTAGGGCTCTAGACCAGAATACCCCCTTATCAAAAACGAGATAAAGCAACAATTTACTGACAAGCGTTAACTTATGTCAAAGTTACGATCAATTTCGCATACCCAGTAACATTCTGCATTGTATCCAGAATCTTAAAAAAACACGGATTCCATCGATATCATATTCAGGTCCACCTGGAGCTATCGGACGGGGATTTTGAACGTCGGCTTGAGTTCTGTTTATGGATGTCGGAAATGATCAGAAGAAATGAAAATTCTGCAGAAAATATTATGTTCCCGGATTAATGAACTTTCCACAACAAGTACCTTGTTAACCGGCACAATTTTCATTATGGCCGTATACGTAGCATCGATGAGCGTTTAATACTTAGGGCGCAATCATAGGCCCGCATCGGACAATTTTTTTCGATCAGCACTTAAAAAGAAATATATTTTTGAGGTTCCTTCGTGTTCATCTACAAGAATTTTTAGAAGATGTGACGATCAACGTGAGGCAACGGATGTCGTTCCAATTGGACAGTGCTTTTGCCCATTTCACTGCCAATGTGCGGAAATCCATGGACACACACTTTCCCTAATAAATGGTTAAGATTCACAAGTGGGATTTGCGGGTGATATTCGTGGGTGCGATCCGCGGGTTCGATTCAAGGGTTCGATTCACGGGTGCGATTCGCGGGTTCGATTCGCGTGTGAGATTCGCGGGTGCGATTCGATGGTGCCATTCGCGGGTGCCATTCGCGGGTGCCATTCGCAGGTGCCTTTCGCAGGTGCCTTTCGCGGGTGCCATTCGCGGTTAGGTTAGATTCGCGGTTTAGACTCGCAGCTGCGATTCACGGGTGCCATTCACGGGTGCTATTCGCTATTGCGATTCGCGGATGCAATTCGCTGGTGCCAGTTTAGTTAGATTCGCGGTTTATATTCGCAGTTTAGTGTCGCAGATGTGATTCGCGTGTGCGATTCGCCGGTGCCATTCGCAGGTGCCATTCGATGGTGCCATTCGCGAGTGCCATTCGCTCTTTCGATTCGCGGCTGAGAGTAGCGGGTACGATTCGCAGGTGCCATTCGCGGGGGAATCTCGTTCTTCTTAAAGTATGAAATTTGTAGTACCTTTCGTACTAAAACATTGAAACTTGGCAAATTTCAGCATATTATGTATTAAGAGTAGTGAAATGATTCACAACTGAGCTGAATTTTACCTGTACGAAAAATTAATGTGTTTTATCATATTATTTATGAATTGAGATAAATCAAAATATGGAATACCCTTCATGGCGCTATATTAACTGAGACATCTATATTTCTGTTGAAGGGAATTTCACACCGTTTTCGTACAGACATTTGGTATGATATGGATATTTGAAGAAATTCATAACATGATATGTATTTATTAAATTGTTATAACCTATATAAGATATAAAAAGTTCTTATTTATGAATTTAGTAATGTGCGTGGAGTAGTGGACTGGTTTGAAACTGGTTTTGATTTGACGTGTAGAGGTAAATGTCGTTTATTGTTTAGGTGCAAGAATAAATGAAATATTCTAAAGTATATGCCTATACATCTCTGTTTAATTTTTGTTTCATTTTATTCAAGGGAAGCAAGTTCTGCTATCATTATAATTCAATATATCAAAGGGTGCTCATAGTGATTTGAGTATTCAAATCATGAAAATCTAACTCAAACAACAAAATATTGTTTCATATGTTTTCTTTTGAATAATCTAGACACATATATACAAGACAAGTAACTAGTAACCTTCATGAATTTTCGCGGGTGCCATTCGCGGGTGCCATTCGCAGGTGCCATTCGCAGTTTAGATTCGCGGTTTAGAGTCGCAGGTGCGATTCACGGGTGCCATTCACGGGTGCGATTCGCGGGTGCCATTCGCGGTTTAATTAGATTCGTGGTTTAGATTCGCGGTTTACAGTCGCGGTTTAGAGTCGCGAGTGCGGTTCGCAAGAGCAGTTCATGGGAGCAGTTCGCGGGTGCGGTTCGCAGATGCGGTTCGCAGGTGCGGTTCGCGGGTGCGGTTCGCAGGTGCGGTTCGCGGGTGCGGTTCGCAGGTGCAGTTCGCGGGTATGGTTCGCGTGTGTGGTTCGCGGGTGCGGTTTGCCGATGCGATTCGCCAGTGCGGTTCACGGGTGCAATTCACGGGTGCAATTCGCGGGTGCCATTTGCAGGTGCATTCGCGGGTGCCATTCCTAGGTGTCATTCGCAGGTTCCATTCGCGGGTACCATTCGTATTTTAGTTAGATTCTTGGTTAAGATTCGCGGTTTAGAGTCGCAGGTGCGGTTCGCGGTTGATATTCACGGTGCTGTTCGCGTGTGCGATTCGCAGGTGCCATTCGCGAGTGCCATTCGCAGGTGCCATTCGCAGGTGCCATTCGCGGGTGCCATTCGCGGGTGCCATTCGCAGGTTATATTCTCGGGGGAATCTAAAACATTGACAGATTTGAAACTGGCTTTGATTTGACGTGTAGAGGTAAATGTCGATTATTGTTTAGGTGCAAGAATAAATGAAATATTCGCAGGTGCCATTCGCGAGTGCCATTCGCTTTTAGATTCGCAGTTGAGAGTAGCGGGTACGATTCGCAGGTGCCATTCTCGGGTTGCGATTTGTAGGTGCCATTCGCGGGGGAATCTCGTTTTTCTTAAAGTATGAAATTTGTAGTACCTTTTGTACTAAGACATTGAAACTTGCAAATTTCAGCATATTATGTATTATGAGTAGTGAAATGATTCACAACTATGATTTTACTTGTACGAAAAATTAATGTGTTTTATCATATTATTTATGAATTATGAATTATTGAATTGAATTGAGATATCATCAAAAATATGGAATACCCTTCATGGCGCTAAATTAACTGGGACATCTATATTTCTGTTGAAGGGAATTTCACTCCGTTTTCGTACAGACATTTGGTATGATATGGATATTTGAAGAAATTCATAACATGATATGTATTTATTGAATTGTTATAACCTATATAAGATATAAAAAGTTCTTATTTATGAATTTAGTAATGTGCGTGGAGTAGTTGACTGATTTGAAACTGGTTTTGATTTGACGTGTAGAGGTAAATATCGTTTATTGTTTAGGTGCAAGAATAAATGAAATATTCTAAAGTGGATGCCTTAGCATCTCTGTTTAATCTTTTATATTTCATTTTATGCAAGGGGAAGCAAGTTCTGCAACCGTTATATTTCAATATATTAAAGGGTGCTCATAGTGATTTGAGTATTCAAATCATGAGAATCTAACTTAAAGGACAAAATATTGTTTCATATGTTTTCTTTTGTATCATCTAGACACATATATACAGGACAAGTAACTAATAACCATCATGAAGTTTCGCAGGTGCGATTCGTGGGTTCAATTCACGGGTGTCATATACAGGTGCAATTCGCAGGTGCGGTTAGTGCATTAGATTAGCAGTTGTGATTTGCGGGTGCAATTGGCCGTTGTAACTGGCGTTTGCGATTCGTAGAAGCGATTCGCGTGTGCGATTTGTTGATGCGATTCGAAGGTGCGATTCACTGATGGGATTCGCATATCGATTCGCTGATGCAATTCGCGGGTGCAATTCGTGATGCAATTCGCCGGTGCGATTCGCGAATGCGATTGGCGGGTTCAATTTGCGATTGTGATTTGCAGGTGCGATTATTGAGCTCTATTTGCAGTTTTGATTTGCAGGTGCGATTTGTAGTTGTAATTCGCAAGTACGATTCGTAGATGCGATTGACGTGTGCGGTTCACTGATGCGATTCACGGGTTCGTTTCGCTAATGCAATTCGCGGGTGGGATTCGCGGTTGCAATTTCTAGTAGCTTGCGTACTAAAACATTGAAATTTGCAAATTTCAGCATTGTATAAGGAGTAGTGAAATGATCAATACCGAGCTTAATTTTTTCTGTTCGAAAAGTTAATGTGTGTTATTATTCACGAATTGAAATAAAACAGGAAAATGTGGTACCCCTCATAGCGAAATATTGACTGGTGATATGTATATTTCTCTTAAAAGGCAATTCACTCCGGTTTAGATTCGCGGTTTAGATTGGCAGTTTAGAGTCGCGGGTGCAATTCGCAGGTGCCATTCGCGGGTGCAATCCGATGGTGCTATTCGTAGGTGCGATTCGCGGGTAAGATTTGCGGATGCGATTCGCAAATGCGTTTCGCAGGTGTGATTCACGGGTGAATTAGCGGTTGCTATTTGTGGGTGAATTGCTCCTGTGATTCACACTGGCATAACGCACCCTCGAATCTCACCCGGGGATTCACCCTCGAATCGCACCCTAGTTCGCAACTGCCAATCGTACCTGCGAATCTCGTCCGCGAATCGCAACCGCCTGCGAATCGTGTTCGCAAGGGGCCTTATTTTTCTTAAGGTATAATATATTTAGTAGCTTTCGTAATAAAACATTGAAACTTGAAAATTTCAGCATATTATGTATTAGGAGTAGTGAAATGATTCACAACTGAGCTGAATTTTACCTGTACGAAAAATTGATGTGTTTTATTTCATTATTTATGAATTGAAATAAGTCAAAAATGTAAAATACCCTTCATGGCGCTTTATTAACTGGGGATATCTATATTTCTGTTGTAGGAATTTCACACCGATTTCGTACTGACATCTGGTATGATATGAATATTGGAAGATATTCATAATATGATATGGATTTATTAATTTGTTATAACCTATATAAGTTTTGAAAATTTCTCATTTAATAATTTGGTTATATGCGTGGAGTAGTTGACTGATTTGAAACTGGCTTTGATTTGAGGTGTAGGGGTAAATGTCATTTATTGTTAAGGTGTTTAGGGGGAGCAAGTTCTGCTACCATTATAATTCAATATATTAAAGGGTGCTCATAGTGATTCGAGTATTCAAATCATGAAAATCTAACTCAAAAAACAAATTATTGTTTCATATGTTTTCTTTTGAATAATCTAGACACATATATACAGATCAAGTACTTAGTAACCTTCATGAAGTTTAGCGGGTGCCTTTTGCGTGTGCCATTCGCGGGTATCATTCGCGGGTGCCATTCGTGTAGCCATTCGCGAGTGCCATTCGCGGCTTAGATTCGCAGTTTAGATTCGCGGGTTAGATTCGCGGGTGCGATTCGCAAATGTGTTTCGCAGTTGCGATTCGCAGGTGCGATTTGCGGGTGCATTAGCGGTAGCGATTCGTGGGTGAATTGCTCCTGCGATTCGCACTGGGCCTCACTATTTTTCTTTCTGTATTATATTTGTAGTACCTTTCGTACTTAAACATTGAAACTTTAAAATTTCAGCATATTATCTGTAAGGAGTTGTGAAATGATTCACAACCGAGCTGAATTTTACCTGTACGAAAAATTGATGTGTTTTATTTTATAAGTCTTGAATTGAGATAAATCAAAATGTGGAGTACCCTTCATGGCGCTATATTAACTGGGGATATCTATATTTCTGTTGAAGAAAATTTCATACCGTTTTCGTACAGACATTTGGTATGATATGAATATTGGAAGATATTCATAATATGATATGTATTTATTAATTTGTTATAACCTATATAGGTTTTAAAAATTTTTCATTTAATAATTTGGTTATGTGCGTGGAGTAGTTGACTGATTTGAAACTGGCTTTGATTTGAGGTGTAGGGGTAAATGTCGTTTATTGTTAAGGTGTTTAGGGGGAGCACGTTCTGCTATCATTATAATTCAATATATTAAAGGGTGCTCATAGTGATTCGAGTATTCAAATCATGAAAATCTAACTCAAAAAACAAATTATTTTTTCATATGTTTTCTTTTGAATAATCTAGACACATATATACAGATCAAGTAACTAGTAACCTTCATGAAGTTTCGCGGGTGCCTTTTGC
This sequence comes from Cryptolaemus montrouzieri, assembly GCA_013387265.2. NCBI lineage: Eukaryota > Metazoa > Arthropoda > Insecta > Coleoptera > Coccinellidae > Cryptolaemus > Cryptolaemus montrouzieri. The sequence continues at coordinate 12,096,140 of JABFTP020000165.1, forward strand.
GTGTGCCATTCGCGGGTATCATTCGCGGGTGCCATTCGTGTAGCCATTCGCGGGTGCCATTCGCGGGTATCATTCGCGGGTATCATTCGCGGGTATCATTCGCGGGTATCATTCGCGGGTGCCATTCAAAGTTTAGATTCGCAGTTTAGATTCACGGTTTAGATTCGCGGTAGCCATTCGATGGTGCTATTCGTAGGTGCGATTCGCGGGTAAGATTTGCGGGTGCGATTCGGAAATGCGTTTCGTAGGTGCGATTCAGAAATGCGTATATATATATATATATATATATATATATATATATATATATATATATATATATATATATATATATATATATATCCGTGAGAGCTCAGAAACTGTAGCAAGGGAACCATACTATACAAGATATATACACTTATATACAGGACCTGTAACTGATAAGCTTCATAAAAATGAAGTAGGGTATTCTTCCTATTCTATTTTCACAGTCAAGTAGAAATCTGATTTTACCAGGTTGTTCAATAAGTTTTGTCGTTCGATAAGAAAAACACAACGCTTTCGTTCAAAATACACTTCACTATTCAGTATAATCTCCCTGAACATTGATAAACTTGCTCCAATGATCCTTCAATCTGTGGATCCCATCCCTGAGTGTGGGGGAGTGAGAATCCAAAAGGTCTGGAAAATACGCTTCAACAGCCGTTATGATCTCTTCATTTGATGAAAAACATTTGCGACAAATACATTTTTTTGAGATCTGGAAACGAATGTAAGTCGCTGGTGGCCGAATCTGGTGAATACGGCGGATGCTCCAACAATTTGAACTTCAATTCATGGATTTTAGCCATTGTCAAACTGCTCTTGTGACACAGTGCTTTGTCCTGATGAAAAGGGATTTTTTTCTTCTGCAAACCTGGGTCTTTCTTCACGAATTTTTTCCTTCATCTGGTTCAAAAGGTTGCAATAATATTCAGAATTAATTTTTCTACCAGTTTGCAAGTAAGCCACAAACAAAATCCCTTTCGCATCCCAAAAAACTGATGCCATAACCTTCTTGGTCGATTTCCGGACACGAACTCGTTTTGAAGCCGAACAACCAGGTTCACACCACTCTTTAGCCTCTTGTTTTGATTTAGGATCATGGTGATAGACCGAAGTCTCATCCATAGTGATGAATCGACACACAAAATCCACTTTATCCTTTTTAAAACGCTCCAAATGTTGCGGAGAAAGTGGCATTCGAATGTGTTTTTGTTCCATTAATAGCGAATGCGGCACCCATTGTGCACACAGCTATCTAAAATCGTAAATTTTACTTAAAATAAGGCTCACACTGCCTAATGAGATGTGTGAAGCCTCGACTAAATCCCTCTCAGTCAATCGACGATCTTCCAAAACCATATCCTGTATTTCGGCTATGATTTCTGGTGTTGATGCGGTTTTTGGACGTCCTTCACTTGGATCGTCTTCAAGGCTTGTAAGACTACATTTGAATTCAGCAACCCATCTTTTCTGCTGTTCTAATTGTAGGTGAACAATCATTATACACTCTTAACATTCGTTCGTGAATTTCTTTTGGTGCAATGCCTTCCAAAAATAAGAACTTTATCACTCCACAATATTCTGTTTTTTCCATTGTACAAAAATACTGTGACACGGCGACACTAAATGGCTTGTAAACAAAGAATAACTTGACAGCTTGAAATGAACCTTCACATACGTTCATATGAAGAGTGTACCAACAAAACGAAAATAAATTTGGACTAGTAACAACGCCCTCTCTTATCGAACGACAAAACTTGTTGTACAAACCTGGTACTGCCCAGTAAAATTAAATTCATAAACAATAAGACATTGTTCTTTTTCAATACCTACCGATATAAAGGAAGAATTCGAAATTAAAATTTTGAGTTTAGTGCCTAAAGCGTGTTCTTTTTGTTTCTCTTATATATTTCAGAGTTATTAGTTTACAATAATGAACTATATATTCTAAAAAGGCGATTGTTTGAAATTTGTAGTCAAATTGATGGTAATTGTTGAGAGAAATAAAGAGTTGGATTGAAAAGTCTTTACATTTTGTTAGTATCTACACTGGTAGAATTCGGGATATTCTCTTCACTTTACTGGTACCATCCGCAAAATTTTATCCATAATCCACCGCCTGTAGAAACCGACATTTTCTTTCATCTTATAGATTTCATCTAATGAAATGCACCCGCGAATCGCGCCCGGGAACCGTACCCGCGAACAGCGAATTGTGGATGTTACTCTCATGTTGCTGCCATTTTTCAATATTTGTCGCACGAAAAAGACGTAACCTAATCTTAAAGCACATAAATAAAAGAGTATATATATAAGAAGAAGTTTTCAATATGTTGTAATATGGTGTATATTTTTGAAAAATCTTAAAAGTTCATAACTCCATAGAAAAATGGAGGAGGAATCCGAGAAAAAAATATGTTATCATAGTATCATAGTTGTAAATGAAAGTTAAAACAAAAATGTCCTTTGTTCGCGGTTCTTATCAATCGATATAGCTCTTGATTTTCTTCCTGGAAGGTACCATCAACTCCCGGAACATATCCCAAATTCGAATCAATCGATTGACGCGTTTCTGTAAATATTAATTTTCCCATTATTGCATAGTTTGCTTTTTCCCATACACGATTTGGGTTAGAGATATGAAACATTCAGGATCTCATTATCTTATTAGTGCGTAAAATCGTTACGTATTTTTCAACGGCAAATTCACTAAATCAATACCCCTAGGCCCCTTACAGCTAATTTGAGTGGTTATCACAGCTCTACAAAAAAATTTTTTTATTGTTGCCCTGGATATCATCGCAAATTTTTATGTTTTCAAGTGCCCAGATTACGAATATATTCATGAAAGTTCTCAATGTGCTCGTATTTTCATGATTTTTGCATTTCTTATATTTTGAACAATTATAAGCTTGTTAGAAATAAAATTTAATTTTCCAGTCATGATTAGGCTTCTGCGCAACTTTTTCGCGCATACAAACATCACCTGATCCCCACTCTCAGACCCCTTGCTCCACAGAACAGCTGAGATCTCAGTTATTTGACAAGATTGAAGTACATATACACGTAAATCTGGATATAGTGTCATGGATTAATATTTTGTTTCAATTACTGAATGTCCATTCTTATATATTTGTCTTCTAGTCTAAAATATGAGTTCGTCACGAAGAAAGTGTAAATATTGTAGTGATTTATTTTGTTATATTTGCGGTGTTTATATACCAAAAAAACCAAAAAAGAAATATCACAGACTTTGTCAAGGAGACTTATGTTGAATATTTTGGTTTCAAAATGGACAAATTATGTAAACCAAGGGTTCCTAATAAAGTTTGTAAGTCCTGTGTCGAGTCTTTACGGTTGTGGAAAAAAGGTGAACGTTCTGGATTAGACTTTGGTATTCCTATGATCTGGATGGAGCCTACGAATCATTTAGATGATTGTTACTTTTGCGTAGTGGATGTTAAAGGTTTTAATCGAAATCAAACGTGGAGATACCCAGACTTACAGTCTACGAAATGTCCGGTTCTACACAGTGAAAATCTCCCTCGGCCCATATACATTTCAAAAGTAATAATTCGCATGCCCTCAGAAACAATGATGTTACCAAATTCACAGAAATCGGGACCATTTACTAGTGAAAGTGAATGGGAAGGTGAAACATCTACGCCAAAGTTATTTTCTCAAAATGAACTCAGTGATTTAATACGTGATCTCAATTTATAAAACAAGGATCAGAACTGTTAGCCTCAAGATTGAAAGAAAAAAATTTATTGACACCAACAGTAACCATTACTACATACAGAATGCGAGAAAAAGAGTTATTACAATTTTTTAGTGAAAATGAAGGATTAGTGTATTGTAATGATATCGCGAAGCTGCTTATAGACATGGGTTTAAAAGAGTACAAATCTATTGAATGGCACCTTTTTATTGATAGTTGCAAAAGAAGTTTAAAATGCGTCTTATTGCACAATGGAAATAAATTTGCTTAATTCCAATTGCCCATTCAACGGAACTCAAACAAGAATATGAAAATGTAAAATTAGTTTTAGAGAAAATTAAATACTCTGAGCATCAATGGACGATCTGTGTGGATTTAAAAATGGTTAAGTTTTTACTTGGCCAACATAGTGGATATACAAAATACCCTTGCTTTATTTGTATGTGGGAAAGTAGAGCAAAGCAACTTCATTGGGAACAAGATGTTTGGCCTGTAAGAAATTCTTTAACTGTCGGTAAAGCCAATGTAATAAGGGAGCCGCTGGTTAGCAGAGACAAAATCATACTTCCACCATTACATATTAAGTTAGGTATGATTAAGCAATTTGTAAAAGCGTTGAACAAAGACGGAAATTGTTTTAATTACATTTGCAGAAAATTTCCGAAGCTTAGTATGGAAAAATTGAAAGGTGGAATATTTGATGGTCCTCAAATACGGCAATTGATGAAAGACTCAGATTTTATCAACGTTATGACTGTTCCGGAAAATAAAGCTTGGAAAAGTTTTGTGTTGGTTGTCGAAAATTTCCTAGGTAACCATAAAGCAGCAAATTATGAAGAAATTGTGCAAAATATGCTGACAAACTTTCAGACTTTAGGAGCAAATATGAGTATTAAGTTACACTATCTCCGCAATCATCTAAATAAATTTCCGGATAATTTAGGAAATTATAGTGAGGAACAGGGAGAGCGGTTTCATCAAGATCTAAAAGTGATGGAAGAAAGGTATCAAGGTCGATGGGATTGTCACATGATGGCAGATTACTGCTGGTCTTTGAAAAGAGATTGTCCCCTGAAAAATTATAGAAGAAAAGCTCATAAAAGGAGTTTTATGGAAATATGAAATATATTTTCGACATTTTCCTCTTTATTTACTTCGATGTATCCGAATTTCTCAAAACATAACTGACATTATAAATATATCTGTTATTTTGTTTCTTGTTTTACGATTTTTGTTATGTAAAATGAAAATAAAGATTTAAAAAGAAATCAGAGCAAATCCTACAAAATCATTGATAGTTTCACGAATTGTGTGCATAAATAGACCCAAAATCATTTTCATATCTAGGGCAACAAAACCATTGTAGACCAGTGTTATACATAAATTCTAGCATGAAATATAAATTCATTTTCAACACTGAATCTGATGAAAATTGCTATAGGAACGCTTAACACATTCCAAAAGGTATTGTATATGTCCTTTATTCGCAGTTATTGAATGCATATTTGATTTGAAATGTGTAGAACAATGAATTTCGAACCTAAGCAAACTTAACATCCATTGTGAAATATATAAATAAAATGGTACATTTTGTTCAGATTTTCACAATGTTTATTTCAATACTCACAACTGGTTTCGACAATTACGTCAGTTTCAAGTTTCTAGAGTTAAAATTATGAGAATGTATGTGCTAACTAGACCTATCTTAAATGTTGAAAAGTTGGGACTGATTTAATTCCAGTTTATTATTGAGAGTGGTGAATTTTGGGTTTTTACAAGGTTTGTTTAAACTTATTCTCAAATTATCAGCTGTTTTTATGCCTCATGCAAATTTTTTGATAATAGGGAATTATGTCATATGGGAATGAATTTGGTATTTTGTGACCACACAAAAATGGCCACTGCAAAACTAGATATTTTGCAATTAGATCTCTGGATCAAAATATGGTATTCACACACTTGCAACAATTTTGAATCGCATCCGCGAATAGCGCACGTGTGGATACCACATTCGCGCCCACGGATCGCCCCTGCAAATCTCACTCCCGAATCTCGCCTGCGAATCGCGTTCGCGAGGGACATCATTTTTCTTTAGATATAATATTTCTAGTAGCTTTCGAACTAAAATATTGAAATTCGCAAGCGAAATTCGGGAGGGGAAATTCGCGAATGCGATTTGCGGGCATCGTTTTCCGCGAAAAGTTAGATATTATAATTTCCTATGTGTCAAAATTCTAAGAGAAAAACAAGTGTCATTCATACTTTATTCAACTACGCCCATTAGTTGTTGTGGATTCTGGTAGAATAGTTGGGTTTTGTGATTGGATCCAAAATAATTTGACAGAGAATCGAAATTTCTTGACATTTATTTTCTTCACTAGTGAATGCACATTTTGTGAAAATGTCTTCGTCAATAGATACTTCCATTAATATAATCTAACCTAACCCACATGTAAGAACAGATTACATAATTTCTGATCTCAATGTGTGGGAGATGGATTATAAATATGTGGTCGAGCTTCGTTTGTTCGATAGATCTTTCAATGGCGTAGAGTTTTTCCATATTTCAGGGAAGATTTTCCAATGTTGATTGAATATCATCCGAATGCCTCATAAATTGAAAGTGAATGGCATTGATTTGAAACCTGCATATTATTCTATTCATGTTCGAAACGAATCATATGTATCTGGACAGGTTGATAGATCAGGGAAGTAAAGTTCCATGATCCCCAAGGTTTCCTGATATTACAACTATAAAGTATCATTTATAGGAAGCATTAAAAAGTTTTCAGGATACACTATTCACAAGAGATGCTATAATGCAAATAAGTTGAGATACATTCTATAACGTTACTACAACAATCTCGATAACAAGAAGAGAAATTTTATGCGTCGAATTGAAAAATGCATCCGAGAAGAATGTAGATACTTTGGAATATTTTTAGCGAGTGTAAGCCATCCTCCATCCATATATATCGAATGATAAGAACCGCAGAAAAAATGACATTTTCATTTAAATTTTGATTTTTAACAATGATACGAGTTTAGTACATTTATGAAACCATTGTTTCCTCATACACTTTTCTACGGAGTTATGAACTGTTGATTGCGCAAGCGAATCGCACCTGTGGATAGCGAAAGCGAATCGCACCTGTTGATGGTGCACGCAAATCGCACTTGTGGATTGAGCAAGTGAATCGCTTCTGTGAATTGCGCAAGTGAATCGCACCTGTGGATTGCGCAAGCGAATCGCACCTGTGGATTGCAGGATAAGTTCGTGGGTACATTTCTCAGGTGCGATTCACGGGTGCATTTGGCTGTTGCGATTTGAGGGTACCATTCACAGGTGCAACTCGCAGGTGTAATTCGTGGCTGCAGTTCGAAGGTGCGGTTCACGGGTTTCATTCGCGGGTGCTTTTTACAGGTGAGATGCGCGAGTAAGATTGGCGGGTGCGATTCACAGGTGGGATTCACTGGTGCGATTAACGGGTGCGATTCATAGATACGATTCGCGGGTGCGATTCACGGGTGCGGTTCGCGGGTGCGATTAACGGGTGCGGTTCGCGGGTGCGATTTGCTGGTGCGAACGTTAGTGCGGTTCGCGGCTGTGATTCACGGGTGCTTTTGGCTGTTGGGATTTGAGGGTACCATTCACAGGTGCAATTCGCAGGTGTAATTCGTGGGTGCAGTTCGAAGGTGCGATTCGCGGTTTCGATTCACGGGTTTCATTCGCGGGTGCTTTTTACAGGTGCGATGCGCGGGTGCAATGTGCGGGTGCGATGCGCGGGTGCGATGCGCGGGTGCGATGCGCGGGTGCGATGCGCGGGTGTGATAGGCGGGTGCGATTCTCAGGTGAGATTCACTGGTGCGATTTACGGGTGTGATCCATGAGTACGATTCACAGGTGGAAGTCACGGGTGTGATTCACAGGTGGAAGTCACGGGTGCGATTCACAAGCAAGATTCGAGGGTGCGATTTGCTGGTACGAACGTTGGTGCGGTTTGTGGGTTTGATTCACTGGTGCGATTCACGGGTGCAATCCACGGGTGTGATTGACAGGTGCAATTGACAGGTGCGATTCTCAGGTGCGATTAACGAGTAAGATTGGCGGGTGCGATTCACAGGTGTGATTCACTGGTGCGATTAACGGGTGCGATTCATAGATACGATTCGCGGGTGCGATTCACGGGTGCGATTCACGGGTGCGGTTCGCGGGTGCGATTAACGGGTGCGGTTCGCGGGTGCAATTTGCTGGTGCGAACGTTAGTACGGTTCGCGGGTGTGATTCAATGGTGCGATTCACGGGTGCGATCCACGAGTGTTATTCGCGGGTGGGATTCACAGGTGTGATTCACTGGTGCAATTCTCTGGTGCGATTCTCTGGTGCGATTAACGGGTGCAATTCATAGATAAGATTCGCGGGTGCAATTCACGGGAGCAATTTGCTGGTTCGAACGTGGGTGCGATTCGCAGGTGTGATTCGATGATACTGATGAAGACTGATAAAATGTGATTGAAAACCTCCTATAAAAGTATATTTTTCAGTGTTTTCTGTTATTGTTTTATAACTGATAAACGATAATTGGTGTCTTCTGTCATAAGCTTACAATGTTTATAATATTTTGATTGATATTCATCGATATTTGAATATTCATTTTCTGATTTCGAATTGCCGATTTTGAACTTGAATAAAAAACGAAACTTAATCTTGAATCACATAAATGAAAGAGTATTTATATAAGAAGAACTTTTCAATTTTTTCTAATATGGTGTACCTGTTTGAAAAATCTTAAAAGTTCATAACCCCATAGAAAAATAGATGAGGAATCCGAGAAAAAAAATTTATTACGTAATAGAATAACACTCTGCTAGCGTTTTTTAATCTTGCCGCTTTACTAGAAATTTCGGGCGGCGCGTTTGACGAGAACATTCCAGACTTTTGTTCCCACCGATATAAATTTTGCTCCTGCAGGAATTGGAGTCATTCGGAATTGTAACTTGAAGGCAATATTTTGTCGATGCAAAGTTTATATATAGTACACAATTAGTGCAGCGAAGAAATCTAAAACGTATCATTTTAATAACGATTGGGAGGAAGAATTTTTCATTTGTATGGTGAAGGATAAGTGCATTTGTCTTATTTGTCGTGCATCAGTTGCAACACCTAAGCGTGGTAACTTAGAGAGGCATCATAAAACGGTTCATAAGAACTATGAAAAAGATTTTCCGCCGCAGAGTGAATTAACAAAATGAAAAGTCTGGATTTCATATCTTGTTTGAAAAAAAACAAACTATGTTCACAAGACCAGGCAAATAATCAAAAGATGCTACGATATCTCATATATTGGCGAAACAGAGGAAACCATTCAAAGATGGATCAGTTGTGAAGGAAGCCTTCATTAAAGCGGATGAGACTTTATTTGAAGACTTTAAAAATAAAACAGCAATCTTGTCTGCTATTAGAGAACTTCAGTTATCTCGACTGTCACAAGGCGTATTGAAGTCATGAGTCAGGACATGGCAGATAAACCAAAAGATGATATCATTAGCTGTTCATACTTTTCTTTACAGTTCGACGAATCCACCGATATGACAGACACTGCCCAGCTGTGTATTTTTATTCGGATGGTATTCAATGACATAGTGGCTGAGGAAAAATTTTTGACAATCACTCCTCTGAAGGGGAAGACCCGTGACGAAGATATATATGACGTTTTCTTCAATTTTGTGAAAAACTACAAGCTACCAATATATAATATAGTATTTAGTGATGGAGCACCAGCAATGACTGGAAACAAAAACGGTTTTTGGCATTGTGGAGCATTATTTCATTTTTTCATTCCATTGCATTATACATCAACAAGTTTTGTATTCAAAAGTTTTAAACACGGAGGAAATTATGGGTATTTCAACATCCATACTCGTAGCTTGCAACGGCGGCTCTTTAAGTTGCAGTTGGAATATAGGGAGTCAGCTGAACACACTGATTCAGTTCTTCACACGGACGTCAGGTGGTTAAGTCGCGCAAAATTCCTAGAAATGTTTCGAGAATTATTGCCCGAAATAACAGCTTTTCTAGACGAAAGAGGTGATGTTGAAAAACGAAAAATCACTGACTGATTTGGCATATTTGACTGACATCCCCATTGCACTTAATTACCATTAACTTGGAGCTTCAAAGCAAAGGATAAACTATTATTGAGATGATTAGCGCAATGAATGCATTCAAAAGTAAATTTCAACTTATAATAGATCAACTGAAAAGAAATGATCTGAAATATTTTCCGTCTTTGAAAGCAAGGACTGCTCTTTTGAATTATGATACGTATGAGGCTAAATTATCAAATATTTTGGGACAATTCGAAATGCTTTTTTATGATTGCAGTAATTTGGCAAATATTGTATCATTTATGATTTATCCTTTCTCATGTAAAAACATTGAGGAATTATCTACTGAAATAGCAAGTCAGTTCAATATGAACTCATGTTCTGTTGAAAATCGGTTGGTGCAGGTATATCAGATATACATCTCAAAGCCACATCATCTCATATAAATTTCTGATGTTTCATGTCTGAAGATAAATATCCGAATCTAAGGAAAATCGCCCTTCAACTGTCTGCAATGTTTGGGTGAACTAACTTGTGCGAGTCCACTTTTCTAAAATTAAGATCTTATGAAAAGTATGCTGAGGACATGCAGTGCCACGCTTCAACATCCACAGTCACTCCTTGGTTAAGTTTAACACCATATGTAACTCTTATGTTTTGTAACAAACAATAAACTCGCAATTTTGAATAGCTAGTTTTTTTCATTGATATTATAGAGAAGAACCTTACCCAAACCTTGACTAAAATAATGTATGTTGTGCTGAAAGATAGTATCTATATATGCTTCAGTACACCCTACCTAGGTAAGTAGATAGGTAGAGTGTATTTTGTATGGACGACGATCCTGCATCACACATACTTGCAGCGTCTCAGAGTCGATCGTAAGTACTCTAAATATATTCAGGTAGATCGTCAACAGTTCAAGTTTGAGGACCCCTGGTCTAGAGTTAACAATTATGAGAATTTATGTGCTAAATAGACCTATCTTAAATGTTGAGTAGTTGGAAATGATTTAATTCCAGTTTACTATTGAGAGTGGTGAATTTTGGGTTTTTACGAAGTTTGTTAAAATCGAAACTTTTTGACAGATTCATCATTTGTGAAGAGTTTTCAAATTAACTATTGCATTTATCTGATTGGTAGCTTTTTCGATTATATAGCATTTTGTCGAATGGGATTGAATTTAGTCTTTTGAGAGTTAACATAAATGGCTATTGCAAAATCAGGTATTTCGATCTCTTAAATCAAAAAATGGTGTTCACTCACTTGTAACGTTTTAGTATCATACCAGCGATAGCGCCCGCGTAGAAACTAGATTCGCGCACCCAAGAACCATACCCAAAAATCGCGCTTGCGAATCGACCCCGCGAGATATGAAAAATAATGAAGTTTGAACCAAAACTAAATATGACATTCTTTAAAGTACATCTGAATGAAATGGTACATTTTTGTCTGATTCTCCATTAACATAAGATTGCTGAAAAAATTGAAGAATCCAACATTCTACTCAAGAAACAAATTTTCATGGAAACGATTAAGTCCATATCATCAAAAATCTAGGAAGAAGACTTCGTTTCAACAGCGTCGTATGCCCCAGTTAAACCCAACATGTAGAAGAAATGCACGATATATTAGAAACACTCAACATAATGAAAAGACCTAAGGATCTGACCAAATCTTCCAGAATAGACATAAAACAAGAATTGGAACATTTATATTGCCTTGCACATATATAATGAGAAAAAAGAAAACTGATTCAATGAACGCTCAATCTCCAAATATATGGACTAATAAAACTGCACAAAGAAGAAAAATCTGCTAGACCAGTAGTAGCATATATAAATACACCTTCAGGTAAATTAGTATTGAAATCTTAAATAACTTCATTTGATATAAAGAACATGTATATAAATATTCCAACACATGAATGCCCTCCGATAGTCAAAGAAATATTTTCCAACTTTAAGACATTGCCACACATTGATGATGAGTTTTTAACCTAAAAACCTGCCTATCTCAAAATTATTTTCATATTCAATCAAAATTTTACCAACAACCATCAGGATTTTCCATAGGATCAACTCTAAGCTCCTTTTTAGCCGATATATTCATGGATAACTTAGAAAGAAAAGTGATATTATCTAGCCACTCAGCGAAAAAACATATAGTTTTTTGGTACCAATATGTAGATGATATTTTGGTAGGTTTCCTGGAATCAAACAGGCAAATTGATGAATTTCTGCAATTTCTGAATGAAGTTCATACCGATATTATTTTCAGAGGAATTGGAAATTAATAACTGAATAAATTGTTTAGTCCTGGCAATAGTAAAATCGACTAACAATTTCATTTAAAATATCTACAGAAAAGAAACCTTTACAGACTCAACTATTCCCATGGAAGCATTCCATCAATTAAGTAACAAACTAGCAGCTTTTAATTCAATGACCCATAGCACCTTTTCCATTTCACTGTCAACGACTTCAAAATTGAAATAAATACTATCAGAAAAACTGCATCGAATATTAAAATTCCTTAAGTTTTTTAGACAAAATTATCCAACGTAAAGAAAAACATCAAATAATAACAATATTATATTTCATGGAAGATTGTTCCTGAAAATATACTACGTGTTCTTTCCATTAACTTGAGCAACTGTTCTTTCAAATTTAAAATAATCATCTCTTTCTCAAGTGATCTGAACTTGAACAAATTATTAATCAATACTAAATTAACAGACAAATTGAGAAAATCATGAGTTTACAAAATTACTTGCAATGAGTGTACAGTAGCTTATGTTGAGTTGAATTTCGAAACCAGATTCATAAAACATTCATCATCTGACAATAATTCTTTAATATGTGTAACAGTCCGATTCATCGAATTATATCATTTATATCTTTTAAACTCTGTTTTCATAATTTCATTAATGATTCAATCTCATTTCATCAAGATAAATATTCAAACAGGTTGAAATTCGAATCAAGAATCTACAAGTAAAGATACCCAATGAGAATTATAGCTATATACGTAAGGTGTCGCTACTGTTGATCTACGTTGTTCACCGGTTAATTGTGAAGTCAGTACTTGAAAGAAGATCGTTTTCTCGTTTCTGTTGGAGAACGGAAAGCCGTACTCATTCTATGTTTCGTTTTCACTTTATTTTTGTGAAGAGAATAATTTCGCTTTTTATTGTTTTTTTTTTTGAAAATCGATAGTTTTTTATAGAACCGAGTCTATATAAGTTCGGAATTCATTAGATTATCTCTTTCCATTTAGAAATCTTCGGAATCGTTTGTAATTTTATTGGAGCTGTGTTGTAGCGATTGGAGTGAATAATTTTCAGTAATAGAAATTAAGTATTCTTTGATTTTCTGGATAAATTCCAATCGTCTGAGGCATTATAAGTAGTCGGTAATTTTGCCGGATTTCCTCGACAACCAATTCATTTAGAGAGTGGAGAGATTTCGAATTTTCTTTTGTATATTAACCTAGATCGATATCTGCTATTCCAAGGGTAAATCAAATTCATTCTGTTCATTTTGAAAATATATATTCGAGAGATATGGTATTGTTATAGATTTTTTTCACCGTCAAGATATTCTATGAGTTTTCATCTTTAAGCCAAACCTTGATATTTCACGACTGGGGTATCCACGTCTTTAGGGAACTAGTCTTGCCATCTAGGGCAGTCACCTTGCGAACCATATTCAGCCCATCAAGTAACCTGTAAGCTGTAAGATACTGGAATACCAGAAAACTGATGTAAAAACTAATCCAAGCTCTATCATTGAGTTTCAATTTGTTGAAAAGCTCAGATTGTTTTGAATTTAAAATTTGTACTATGTAGTTTAAGTTCATCTCATCTGAGACTCCTTTTATTGTAATTGGTTAAACTTTTTAGTTAAGCTTTTTTGTATTAGTTACCTTGATATTAGTAAGTAACTTAAAGCTAGTTGAATGAAGTGATGAGTATTATTCCTAAGCCTATATCTAGGACCTAGGTTCTAGACGCAGATCTCACACACTGAGATAAAGGGACTCTGATCTTGCTACGCATAGGTAGTTAATAGGTAGTGTTAATTGTAATTTTCTTTCAACTAACCTTGCTATAATTTAATCTCATTCAAATTCATTATTTAAATTTCTTAGTTCAGTAGAATTGAAATATTTCTCCAATTCTAGATATTTTAGAAACAAAAACCATTACATATGTGAAAATATAAAACCACAAAACATTAAATAACAAATTCCCTCATAATTGTGACAAAGGAAAGAAAATGAATCTGTTTTAATGTTTGAAAATCGATTGACTTAGTAAAAACGGAATTGAAATCACCCTTGATTGGCAGCTAGACATTAAAACATCTCCCTTACTTGATAACAAATCAGGCTAGTATCTATATAAGTAAGTTCATTTTCTTACTAGTTGAGTACTTGAAAATGACCTCACTGTCGAAATCGGTCGTATTCGTAAAACTAAAACTATGAAAAGTATAAAACATATTTCATTTTATCTTCGTTGAAAATGAATTTCCATAAAATAAATAAATCATCAATTTGTTTATTAATTTTACAAAGTATGTTAATTTCCAAACTTTCCAAATCATTCATTACTATACCTTTAATGCATTTGTGGAGAATTTTCAGAATGTATGATGTAATTATGTTATTAAATAATTAGTATGTTCCAAAATTCCTAATTTGATATTTGAGGAGAGATGTTGCTTGAATCTGGATTCAGAATTTCGATCTGATTATCCTACGTCCGCTTTTTGACAGTTATTGCATTCACTTTTGTATATTTCAGATTTTTTGTTATTTACAATATATTCTCTATCATAAAAAAAAATAGTGAATGAATTCGCTTGTCTGACTTCCATTGGTCCATTCTCTAATAACATCAGCAATTATATTCTCCGGTGATCCCAACATAGGTAAATTATTATTCAATGTCAAAGAAGACCTAATAAATTGAAATAGTCTGGAATATACAGAATTGAATACAATGAATGCTCAACAGCTTACTTTGGACAAAACTGGTCGAAATTTTGAATCAAGTTTAAAGAACATATCTCCTCAAACTACAAGTCCGCAGTTCTTGAACATATTAATTATTAAAATTCAAAAATTTTCCACGAATGCAATAAAGGGATGAGTCTGTTGGAAAATTTGAAAAGTAACAAAAAACCTGAAATTCTCCTTTCTCGATATCCCACTAGAAATGAATCACTTCACAATACTCATCATTCAGGTATGGTTAGCAAATTCTTTCTCTTAGCTCTAGACAATGACGTAACTGTCGAAACCGGTCGGGTGTTTCGAAAATGAACATTGCCGAAATCAGACAAAATTTTATTATTTTATTTATATTAAAATAAATTTCCATAAAATAAATCCATCAATAATGGAACACTAGTATAGCTACTCATGTCAAAAAATACATATGAGAATAATTCTGAGACAATTTGATCAGTTATAGACGAGAAAAACTCAACTTTACACGCAAGAGTCGATCTGAAAATGCTCAATTTATTTCGCGTTAACGCATTGAAAAATGATGAGAAACATTAGCCATCATATTAAAAAAGAAATTTATTTGATATGAATATCTATAATGGAAATCCCTCAATATTTGACAATAATTTCAAGAGATGCAGCAAATTTCCGTCTAACTTTTTTATGCTTTCTTCAATATATTCAAGAGGAACAAAATCATACGCACTAGATGGTCACCCGGTATAACTTCGTATCATTTTTCGAAAACATCAAAAAACAATTAATTGTATAATAGTAATAGATCAGAAAAAAAATCGTCAAAAATGAATCTTACCTTGAAATTTTCAGAAAACGATGAGACAACTATGCGAAGAGTTGTAAAGCCAGATACGGGAAGTGTGTAAGGCGGAAAGCGATGGAAAGCACACCCTCGGCTGTAAGAGCACGACTAACTGAAAGATGGTAAGCCGGGAAACTCAGATGAACGAATTTGCACGAGTTTGGACGTTTGGCAGATGTAGTGTGTCGGCGCGACATTATTTACGCCATAATGACGAAGGTAAACATAAATTTGAAAGTTCATATTGGATTAAAGGTTATGTATACATTGTATACTTTGTAATTTACACTTCTGATTTATTAGTACATTTATGTTTGACTCAGTTTGTGATGTAGTGATGATACTGGCAAATTTTTAACATTGAATTTCCACCTCTATAAAAAATGGCAAGTTAAGGCAGTCTTGTCATCGTAAAACGTTGTGGAATCTCATATAAAGCCTAGTCGTTAATTATTTAAAATAGCATCTGGAAGCATCTTTTTCATTTATTATAAGTTTTTATCTAATTAAACACCTACCAACATTTAAACTGAGCCTATCGAATTTAAACATCTTCATTTAACTCTACTACAATCATAAGGAATGGGCGTAGATAAATGAACCGAAATGGTGGGGGAAAGCAAGGGGTAATTGGGAGGCGATTTTTCAGACTGAGAAATTTTTTTCTAATAGCGGACTATTTTTGGACTATTACTGAGGCATTCTCTGTCCGAACTCGCTTGGTTCGCGTCCGAGTGACATACGGAGGCGCTATGTCCCCTCGAAAAAAGGCGAAGAAAGCACGTCAGGACCGCACTAGGTAAAATTGGGGGAAATCGCCAGAAAACAAAAACACAATCCTTTCGAACGAAAATTACGCTTTTTACCTGGTCGAAAATTTCGAAAAGACGAGTCTCAAAGAGATTTCGAAAAAATCTCAATTTTTCCTGGAAAGAAGGACCGAATTGGTAGGGCTGGATACCAAGACGCGGTTTCTGAAGGATGAACGTCACGGCCGAAGACGGCCGAAAACGGCTGTGTCGGAATCTACTTTCACCCTGCGAAAAAGAAGTTCTCGAGCGTTCGAAAACGTATTTTCAGATCACATTTTCTGCGAAATCCTCCGTTGACATATATTTCGTAATTTTCTTCATTATTAAATATATGCATT
Source organism: Cryptolaemus montrouzieri (assembly GCA_013387265.2). Taxonomy (NCBI): domain Eukaryota; kingdom Metazoa; phylum Arthropoda; class Insecta; order Coleoptera; family Coccinellidae; genus Cryptolaemus; species Cryptolaemus montrouzieri. The sequence goes on from JABFTP020000165.1 coordinate 12,112,979, forward strand.
CCTTTCCAAAATCTAACTTCCAATCGATAAATTAACGTTCAAAGTAATCTCCACTAGAAATCGGACTTGGTTCAAAGTTACCCAAGCCAAACTTTTACGTGAAGAAATTGACGAAATCAACGATATACGAGCAGTCAAAATTGGCGTATTTCTTTCATTCGTCCTACTGATATTCGGTTACTGGGAGGTATGATTTTCGTATCAAAAGATTCGTATATATCTCGGCAATAGATCTGTGAAAATAAATCAACATTTTACAACTTAATCTGAATATGGGACTATTTTTAAGACCTAGATTTTCGAAGAAACAATCAGAACATGAAAATTTTTCCCCTTTTCTCCTTATGTCCTACTTGAGCCGAGTTCTCTCTAAAGTTAGTATGACGAATGTCTAGAATATAGTGCTCTCTTTCTCTTTTGAAAGAGAATAATGTTCATGTCCAGCACTTTCCCTATCGGATTGAGAACAGTAATCTCAATAGGGTCAAAACCATCAGAGACTTGGGTATTATTTTCGATTCCAAATTGATATTTGATTCGCATGTTGAAGGTATTGTTGGGGCCAGTTTGAGGATGCTAGGGTTCATTTATAGGCAGTCTAAACCATTTAGCGACGAATCATCTCTGGTGTCGTTGTATTATTCCCATGTGTTCAGCAAGCTTAACTTCGGTTCGATTGTTTGGAATCCTCAATACGTAGTTTATATCAAACGATTAGAAAGTGTCCAAAATAGGTTCCTGCGTATGTATGCATACAAGTCTCATATTCATCTTAATCACCACTATCCTGATTTAAGACGACAATGCGGATTGAATTCCCTTCAACATTGTAGAATAGTTTTTAATTTGACCCTCTTGTACAAAATATTGAACAATATTATAGACTGTTCCGAACTATTGGAGCAAATATCAATCAGTGTTCCTCAGCGCCAGTTAAGATCGCATATGCTCTTTCGTCCATCTTTTTATCGTACAAATGCTGCTCAGAACTCCCCGATAAATAGAATGATTACACTCCATAATGATCACTGCCAGGGAATCGATTTTTTCCATTTATCACTCTTCCAAGTAAAGAAGCTTTTGAAATTCAAATTCTTAAATTCAGACATATAAGATCTAGTGTTTTATAAGTTTTTTCTTGTTTTTATCTAGTTTTTCTGTAATGATTTTCTCATATTGTTGTTTTTACATGAGAAGATATAGTCTCTCTAGTGTTTTATATATTTTTCTTGTTTTATCTAGTTTTTCTGTAATATTTTTCTATTCTTCTCATACTGTTATTTTAAATGAGAGTCTCTCCATTTTCATTTGTTATACTATATGTGTTCACACTGCTGTTGATAACTATAATTTGGAACTAACCGTTAGATTTTTAATATCATATTATTTAGACTTTTTATACTTATAGGTACTTTTAAATTTTTAGCGTTAAGATAATTTAAGTTCACTTTTTTATATCTATTAAGTGGGTACTTTTTTGGGCCTTGGCCTGTTGTACCCCAAAGAGCCAAAATAAATAAATAAATAAATAAATAAATAATAACACGGATAATGGAAACATAGTATCAACATAAACTCTTGAATCATACAGATCATTCTTTCTGTCACAATAATCTATAAATTTGATATTTAACAATATGATCTATGTTATTTTCATTCTAGAAATTTGAAATTTCAAAGGTAAGTAGAACGTAATTTGATGTAAGGTAAATTATTTGATCTTTCCATTTTCAATTTCAATGGTTATTTCAGTTTAGCATTCTAGAGAAATAATTTCTCATAATTTATTTATTCAATATTGACAGTTTGAGGTAATTCTAACTGATTATGTAATTCTGAGGGTCCTGGAATTTTATTAATTTTATTAATTATTTTGAACAAGAGTTGAGGAAAATCCTATAAACTCAAAATAAAATATATAAGACTAAGCTATACAATATGGTGGTAAACAAGCGCGTACTTGACATAAAGTAATATATTCCAATCACTGAGTCATTTTATAAGCGTCGAATCTACTTTTGAACTGATTGACTGTGTTTGCACCCACCATAGAACTAGGTTGACGATTTCACAAGTCGAAAACTCTGTTCGAAAAGAAATTCTGGCGTAGATTTGTCTTAAAATTTTCTTTCGTCAGTTTGAATGAGTAACCGCGCAAATTGCCAGTGTTCAAGAAAAAAAGGTTCTTGACGCAGGTCTGTAGGAACGTAGGAACTCCAAACATGGATAGCCTAGCAGAGTAATCAGGACGGTGCCAACCAAAAGGGATTCTTGTGTTCCACTGTAGCATCGACTCCAAAATGGCTTCGTCGTTCTGCAAGGATTTCCTCCTAGCTGTTCCATTGTACTCCATTATTGGACGAACATAAGTTTGATATAGCAGCCTGGCTGTCTTCATGTTAAATCCACCAAAACTTTTCTGCAACATATATGTGATTCTTCGGGCTTTCGAGGTGACAACTGCAACATGCTCTGACCAGCTAAGGTTATTGTGTTACTCGTAGGTTGACATGACTTGAAATAACTTTCAGAGTGTGGCCCTAAATGGTGTAGTCGATTAGTCCTACCTATGTGTAGAACGTCACACTTCTCCAAATTTAGTGAAAGTAATCATTCATGTGACCTGTGTTCTATTTTAGACAAGTCCTCCTGTAGAGTGCGTGGATCTGATAGCTGGAAATTGTAAAGCTTAGTATCATCGGCAAAGAGTTTGCGTTTTGACCTGACCAAGGAAGGCAGATCGGAGGTATATAGAAGAAAAAGTATGGGCCTGAGGACAGAACCTTGAGTAACACCACTTACAACAGACCACTCTTTGGAGAAATACACTCGGAGGCAAAATTAGCGGAACACTCGAAAATTCAACCAAATTCGAAGTCCGATATTTTTCCTAATTCTCAACCGATTTAGATGATTTTTTCGGCAAGTTATAGATCATCTCTTCTGCTTTATAGAAATTATAAGAGAAAACAAAAAAAAATTTAAAAAATTTCATACGGGGGCAAAACTAAAAGTGTTTTTATTGTCAAAAATTCGTAACACCCTGTGGAATTTCGTGGTCCGAGTTGAAACGTACAATATCATGGTTTGTCAAGACACATCTTCCTACAGTAACGCCCTTCTTGTTGTATGCATTTATCTCTATTTTACAAGAGATATCCAATTTGAAGCGAAAAGTCACGAATTTTAAGAATTTATTTTTAATCTTGCGTAGGTGCATAACATCGGAGGTTAGCCAAAAAATAAAATCAAAATTAGAGAAGCGGAAATCTAACGAAATGAAAATTTTTGAAATTCACTGGCCAATTTCACGCTCCGGGAGAACTCCAGGTACACTGGAAAAATCGTTGATTTTGCACATTTATTCCAAAATTGAGAGCAGGTTAGTATCCTGGCGATACACTTGTGAAATGAAATGAACATGTTGAAAAAAATGTTCATGATGACCCACAAAAAAGAAACATTTGATTTTAGTAGCGAGTATGACCCTCCCGAGCTCTTATTACAGCGCGCATACGATTTCGCATACTCCCAATGATGTTATCTATCATCTGTTGAGGTATGTTGTCCCACTATTCCACCAAAGCCAATGTCAGCTCTTCAACGTTGCCTGGATTCCGTTGTCGAACCCTTCTTCCAAGAATGTCCAAACGTGTTCGATCGGGTTTAAATCCGGTAACCGCGACGGCCAGTCCATTCGTGTGATCCTAACTTCATTGGGATATTCTATCACTATGCGCGCAGTATGAGGGCATGCATTATCGTGCATAAAAAAATTTTCCCTATGTAAGGAGCAAAAGGCACAACATTTTTCCCGATGTTCATTGTTCATACTCCAGTTCTGTTCGTAAGCATATGCCATCCCATATCATAACTGACCCTCCTCCGTATTGCTCAGTTCCTGCGAACTTCGCTTGATTGTACCGTTCCCCTCGATGCCTCCATATTCTATCTCTACCATCCACGAAATTCACACAATATCGGCTCTCATCACTAAATAAAACTCGTCTCCACTGATTGATTGTCCATGCTACATGCTTCCTAGCTCTATCGAGTCTTGGTGCTCTTGCTTGCGCGTATGATCTCAGACCAACTTCATTTAATCGTCTTCTGACTGTCATCACACTGACGTTAATGTTATCCACTGCTTGTTAAAGGTGCCGTGCCTGAACAGCAGTAAGACGAGGATTTCTTATGGTTTGATTGACGATGGAACGGTCATGTATAGCGCGGGTTGCCCAATTTCTTCCTTGTCCTCGCCTCCTCACGTACAATCCAGTTTCCCTGTAATGTCGGTAGATTCGATGGATAACCGACGTCGAGACACCCCAGATGGTACCGACTGAGCGGTAGGTGCGCCCTTCCTCGATCAATGTAACTGCCCTTTCTACTGAGGTTGGTGGTAAATCTCTCATTCTGAATGAAAAATACCGTTTCGAATCGTAAACAGTAAAAGAATCACAAAACACCGCAACCGATCGAATTTGTATCAAATCAAAGAATGGAAAACTCTCATTCTTTGAACAAGTGCGAATGTGGTCATAAACAGAAAAACGTGTGTTGTATTTCATATTTGATGAACAAAGGTGTGCACATGTGTAAATGAAAAGTTTTATCAATGGTCCCAGAATTCGGTTGTGTATTTCAATACCTACCGACTGTTATCTCCTATGAATTCCTAATTTTCACCAAATTAACCAAATTGTCATCAATAACTAATGCAATTCGAACATAAAAATCGCAAACGATAATTTCAACACGCCTGAGTGATAATAATAAAATTCCAAATTGATAGACGAATTTTAATGACAATTTCTTGATTCAATGGAATTTCTCCAAAATGGTGATTTTCCACTTGAAATTAAATATATTCTGCAAAAATAGAGATAAACGCATGAAACAAGAAGGGCGTTGCTGTAGGAAGATGTGTCTTGACAGACCATGATATTGTACGTTTCAACTCGGACCACGAAATTCCACAGGGTGTTACGAATTTTTGACAAAAAAAACACTTTTAGTTTTGCCCCCGTATAAAATTTTTTCAATTTTTTTTGTTTTCTCTTATAATTTCTACAAAGCAGAAAAGTTGATCTATAACTTGCCACACAAATCATCTAAATCGGTTGAGAATTAGGAAAAAATCGAACTTCGAATTTGGTTAAATTTTCGAGTGTTCCGCTAATTTTGCCTCCGAGTGTACATACCACCGACCCTCACTCGGAAGAATCTATTTGACAAGAACGAGCTAATCCATGAGAGTGAATCACCCCTAATCCCCAGATGCTCGAGTTTATGCAGCAAACGGCGATGTGGTACACGATCAAATGCTTTTGCAAAGTCAAGGTATATCACATCTATAGGATTTCCAGCATCACAAGCTTTCTCCAGTCGTTGATTGATGAATTAAGTTTGTGAGGATTGATCGACCAGGAAGAAAACCATGCTGTTGCTCAGAGATAATATTGTTGGATAGAGTGAATGTGATGATCTGGTCACAAATAATCCTTTCCAGAACCTTGCCAACCGCAGATACGACGTTTATAGGGTAGATAATTAGTGGCAGAAAGTTTATCACCTTTTTCGAAAATCGGTGTGATTGAAGCAGTGCTAAGTGTGAGAAGATCATGAAGACAGGATTGGCAAACGCATCTGCGCAACGTTGTTATAAATATTGTGAACCGTTATCAGGTCCAGGAGCAGTGTTGGTTTCAAGCTTGGTTAGATATTCTCTGACTGTTTCCTTCGTTATTTTGATACAATGAAGCGTTATCACCTCACGCAGTGTTTGAGGTACAGGAATGGGGCTACCAGGTTCTGTACTGTAAGACAAAGAGAATGCTTGAGTAAGAATATCTGCGGATTCAGTTGCGTTGTTGCAGATTCGGTCTAAGTTATCCCTAACCAAAGGGACAGTAACTTTGCTATGCAAAGTCGATCGTGAGTATAAATAAAACTTCTTTTTGTTCTTGGACTTGGCCAACTTCTTTCAAAACTTTCCTTCGCATGTTGAATAGTTGAGGTCAGTTCAGGTTCAAGTGAGTATGATGATTTTGGTAATCGGTGGCGGATCTACTTCTGAGATAACGCTGCCACAGTGATTTCTTGATTTTTGACACAAAGGTGTAAAACTCAAAGTTTGCAAAAAAGCAAGTTTCAGTTGTAAGGCAGCAATCAGAAACCAATTGCTGTCGAGTTGTTCCGAAGTCGAAGGATCTATATCATGCGTAGGAGGGGCATGGAGCACAGGTTTGTTTATTGACATACTCAGACAGTTTAAAATAAGCCTCATCACTCAGAATAATTCGGTTCAAAAAAGCAAGATCTCGACTAAGCGTTGCCAGAGCCCATTTGGCAAAAATACGTCGTTGTTCGTGGTCAGTTGGCTTCAATATTTGTGTTAACTGAACTTTAAAGGGATGGAGATGTGTCTCGAAATTGACAACCTAGGCTTTTCAGCCTCACTATGAGCTACAGCGGTTAATTTTCAGATGACCTAATGAACTCGTGTTGTATGCTGCATGACACTTATTTTTCCGCAACGTCAAATTTGTGAATTGAATTCACTACAGATGGATGAGTAGGTGCTTAATGATGACCAAAAGCTGTACGAACCTTAGTTAGCGAAATTTATACTGGTTTTGTTGTGAATTTTCACTATTCGTACAACGCACACGAGAAGAAATAGTTGAGGTCAGTAGGTTCGAGTGAGCATGATGATTTTGGTAATCAGTGGCGGATCTACTTCTGAAATAACGCTGCCACAGTGATTTCTTGATTTTTGACACAAAGTTGTAAAACTCAAAGTTTGCAGAAAATCAAGTTTCAGTTGTAAGGCAGCAACCAGAAACCAATCGCTGTCGAGTCGTTCCGAAGTCAAAGAATCTATATCATGCGCAGGAGGGGCACGGAGCACAATGCCAGAACTACTGTTAGTACACAGAAAAATAAGTGGCGGCTCACACCCCATGTACTAGTTTTACACAATCCGAATGGCATTGCTCAAATGGAAAATGGCAAAGACGTAGCGTGTTGAAGTGACAGTGACATTTTACACGCTACAGCATATCTGAAACGCCCTATATAATAACTAGGCAAACGCACAACAATATAACCACAATAGGTAGTTTTGAATTACCATTGTGAGTCAGACTCAATTATTTTCAGGAATATATTTCAAATAGCAGATTGTCTCGCCTGTCACCGATATATCAAATCAAGCATTTATTTCAGAAACTAATAGAAATACATAATTGTATCACAGGGTCTTAAGTATAAACACGTCCAACTAAACTTCAACTATTAAAGAGTGTTCCATCGGCAGGTTTTATTTTCAATTCCAAATAAAAGGCTTTTTCCTGAGAAAATATATGATATTTTAATTCTAATGCAAAGTTCATACTCTGAGGTTAATAATAAAACACAATTTTTGGCAAGTGTTCACTATGGGCCTTTTTACCATTGGTTATTCTCAGCAGGAAATTTTTCTTTACATTTTTGCATAACTGCATTGGTATTCCGTGTATAAGAGCTCGAACAGTGTCTTCCTATCGTTGCTAGAGCATTGGCGTGAACTTTATCATTGACGTTGCTCCAAAAAACTCTAATAGTGTTAAGTCGCATTATCTAGGGGGCCAATTAACGTTTCCATTGCGAGAAATCAGACGTTCATGAAATTTTTGTTGCAATAGAGCTATTATTTCACCAGCTATGTGGCATGTTGCGCCATACTATTGAGAAGAAACACCCTGCAAGCCAAAGTCAACCACTTTGGGCCGAAAAAAGTCAGTCAACATCGCTTTGTAACGGTTTTCATGCTCTGCAACGGGAGCACCAGCCTGATTTTCGCAAAAATGTGGAACGATGACACCTCCCCACCAAAAACCCCTCCAAACACTCGTTTTGGATGAAGAGGCTGCTTGAGTATTTCTTCTGGATTTTCGGATCTCTAAATGCGGCAGGATTGTTCATTGACATACTCAGATAGTTTAAAATAAGCCTCATAACTCAGAATAATTCGGTTCAAAAAAGCAAGATCTTGACTATGCTTTTCCAGAGCCCACTTGGCAAAAATACGGCGTTGTTCGTGGTCAGTTGGCTTCAATACTTGTGTTAACTAAACTTTAAAGGGATGGAGATGCAGATCAAGATGAAAAATACTGTGCAAAGTGGTTGCGGTAATGCCCAATTCCTGTAATCATCTCGAAATTGACAAACTTGGCTTTTCAGCCACACTTTGAGCTACTGCGGCGATATTTTCAGCTGAATAAACTCGTGTTCTATGCTGCACATCACTAACTTTTCCGCAACGTTCCAGTTTGTGGATTGAATTCACTACAGATGAATGAGTAGGTGCTTAATGATGACCAAAAGCTGTACGAACTTTACGAACTCTGTTCGCGAAATTTTTACCGGTTTGTTGTGAATTTTTACTATTCGTACAACGCATACGAGAAAAAATTTTTCCATGATTGAAATTATCCTAGTTTCCAATCGTCAAATCACCAACAAATCTACGTTGACAGTTCTGAAATGGCGGTAAATTTCAAATGTAACCTGCCGATGGAAGATTCTTCACAATCTAATGACAGAGTCATTAATCAACGATCATCCTTGAAAACTCTTACAATAGATCAAATTATTCTCCACAAAGCATATTTTACACTCTAAAATAAACTTTGAGAATCTGTTTCTAAATATTTTTCATCGGAGATCGACTGAATATTCTTCGGCTTTAAGTTTTACAGTTTTTCTATTTGAGGGCTAATTTTGTTTATTATATGATTCATTTTCCCTCTATCTATTCCCTACCCTTGGCAGCCTCTACCCCCAATGTTTGAATGGGGTACATGAGTCGTGTGTCCACGTTGCACCTGTGGATTGAAAAGAACACTGAGTTTAACAGAATCTGATTTGGCCAAGGCTGACACATGATTTAGATTTAGATTAAGATTTATGTTTATTGATGTTCATACATAGAAATGTTTACACCAGTCAAGGATATTACAATATGAAACTAATTAATTTCAAGAGACATTTACACGGAACAGTTTGAAGACGCAATAGGAACATGATGAACATTGCTACGATTAAGTTTAAAATTCAATCATAGAATGAGAATTAGGCAACCAACAGATTAAAATTTAACAACTTCAAATCACTACAATAAATCTCAGAGAAAAAGCACAAACAAAATTTGCTTACAAAACTAGTACAATCAATTGCCAAGATTCGAGAAAACATTTTCCATATAACCACCAACCAAATAGAAACACTTAGTTATTAGTGAGACGACCCAGAACCGGGATCTATTATTTTCTGTTAATTTGCTAAAACTATCCATATATTTCTTGGTTTTTATCTATTTGAATTTTATTATCAATTGTGATAACTGTATTTTGTAGATCTACCTTCATAACATTTCATATTGTTCATCTGAATTCACAATTACAGGGAAATACGGTAATTTGCCAGAATGATTCAATAATTTTATTTCAAATTATGTAGAATATGGTAGAATATTACGTATCTTTAAAGCAGCTTTAAATCACCTGAAAGGGTAAATATCGAGGCGAATGAATTTTCTAAACTCAGATAAGAAATCCAGCGAAAACAATATTCGCCTTCAATACCGAAGCTCTTAAAGCACTTTTTCGTATCCACGATATCACACATCTGGTATTTTCTAAAACACCAATTCTCACGTCGCGACGAAGGAACGCGTTTGTAAAAGACTATGTAACAGGTACTTGAGTACCTAGGGCAGAGAGAAGTGAGGGTGTAAGGGCTGCTGGGTCACGCATATATGAGGATCACGATCGCGACGTTAGAGAGAATCATTATTTATTATCGTGGACTTATGCACTATCTCAGCTGTTAGCTGGATATGATTTACCTTTCCCAGATTAAGCAATCAAAGGGAATAGGCTCGATTACAATATACTTGACATGAATTTTCTAACTATCCTACATGTATTAAGAATTATAGCTTTTTGCATTTCTATATAGGTATTCTTATGCAATTCTAATTTCTTAAGGCTATCATGCAAAGTTTTGGATATTAAACCAGTCGAGGATACGATGACAGGAACAATATCTATTTTATCGAGGTGCCAAATCTGCTTGATCTCAATAGCAAGGTCTGTGTATTTGGACTTTTTCTCCTGGAACTTGTTCAGCACGTAGTTATTATTCGGTATGGCGACATCCACCAGCATTGCGGTTCTGGCTCTTTTATCATACACCACTATCTCCGGCCTATTATTCGTCACCATTCTGTCAGTGATAACAGGCCTATCGTAGTATAATCTGACAAAGTCATTTTCCAATACGGGCGCCGGCTGATACTTGTAATATGGCTGGAGGTGTTCAGAAGTCCGTACTTGTGTGCAAGTTTCTGGTGGATAATGTTGCACACTTGATTATGCCTGTGAAGATACTCCGTATTGGCCAGTTGTTCGCATCCGGACGTAATATGCTGTATAGTCTCCGATCTTATATGGCATTTTCTGCACTGATCTGTTTGTAATGTTCCGTCCTTCATTATAAATTTTTTGTAATTGTTTGTAGCGATCACTTGGCCTTGGATGGCCATAAGGAATCCCTCTGTTCCTGCAAATAATTCTCCTTTCATCAACCATTTGTTGGAGGCTTCTTTGTCGATGTGTGGTTGATTAATCTCATGGTGATGTCGTCCATGCAATTCCTTTCTTGACCATTGCTCTTGGTTTTCAATTCTCTGAGATTTATTATCTGTTCGGTGTGTAAATTGACAACATCTATTAATCCGCATCCTCCTTCTTTCCGCTTCAAAGTTGTTCGTATCACAGACGATTTTGGATGATGATTGTTGTACTTTGTCAGCATCGTTCGGGTCTGCCTTTGAATATCATCCAGCTCTGTCTTAGTCCATCTGATTATTCCAAATGAGTAAAGCAAGACTGGAATGGCGTAGGTGTTAATTGCCTTGAGTAGATTCCTCGAGTTCAGCATCGATTTCAGCACAGACTTCAGACGCTGACTGTATTCTGAACGAATCTTCTCCTTTGATTGTTTTTGGTCTAGTAATCTGGCTTGTTGGTATCCCAGATATTTGTATGTTTCGCCATCTCTCATGCACTGTGTAATATCACCGATTGGAAGTTGTGTTTCACCATCTATGACTTTCCCTCTTTGAATGTTCAGGGTCTTACATTTTTCAATACCGAATTTCATATGAACATCTGCCGAGAACTCACTGACAGTTTTCAGCAAATCATCCAATTGCTTCTTGTTCGAAGCATATAATTTGATGTCATCCATATACTATCATTATGATTATGATTATTATTGAGTTACTTTTCGTCAGATGTGCAGTTACTCTTATAATTCAGTTATTCAGTTATTCAGTTTTCGAAGCTCAGTGAATTTACTCACTCGTGTGAATCGGAATTAAATTTACGTTAATTAATCGGCATAACATGAGTCCAGAAGAATGGAAGACGCAGATTGTTCCTCTCCGAGAAGCCGGACAGGGGAAGAAGAAGCACCGTTCCCGCTGTATCCCACAGGTGATTACTTTCTGAATTTCTTTTAATATTTCTGTTCACTATTTAATTTTCACGAACATCTTGAAGTATATGCTACGTAATTTTTAAACGCACTGAGGACGAGATATAATAATCACTTCTCCAATTCCAAATTATTTTCATATATTTTTTTTTGGCAAATGATCTATTTGAACTGCACTGACATTTTCTAATATTTATTTTGAAGAGTTATTTTCATAGACTTATTTAAAACCTTTGCTTTCGTAACTTAGAATTTGAAATGTAGTGAATTTATTTAATATCGATTTCCACAGTTGTTTTAACTTGACACATTATTTTGAAGTATACATTTGTTTATCAAACTGGCGACTTTATTGAAACGTAATTAAGCTATTGTGTACTGATTCCAATAACTTGATAACTATTTGAATTTAAAATGTTATGAAGATTAATATTGATGTGAAACTTTACTTTTATAACTCAGAAAATTGATCTCAGTGAAATGGTACTTAACCATTTTGCCAATAGAAATCTTTTATTATAATCTGATGAACGATACGTTCGAATGTGAGAAAATTTAATATTGATTCTTATCTTTGCTTCTATAAATGGGCCAATTATCTATTTGAAATATCATAACCCTTCTATTCAGTATTTCTATTTATTCTCATTTTGAAACTTAGCAGAACATACTTAAACTGTAACGAAGATGTTTATATTTCATTGTATTCATCTATGGGGAAGATCTAACTTTCAAATTATTGCTTTGATGTCCGATACTCTTAAGCTCAATAAGGGAACTTTCCCTGTCTTCAAGTGTAATGATCACCTACGAATAATATCATTACTCATTAGTATAAATAAATGGCTTTAGGGACGATACGCATGAATGGACCCCCAGACGTTGAGGCTTGTATGTTGTCGCTATGACAGTTTTGAAATATGTCTGAGTTGGTGGAATGTATGTGACGTTTGTGGTACATACAGGTGTATAATCAGAGGGCATGATTCCCTGGTTGGCAAATCCGCGATATGGGAATAGAATATGATCCGGAGTCAGTGACACAATATAATTAACATTGCGCAAACAAAACAAAGCAATAATAATAATAATAATAATAATAATACTGCCCGTTGGCGCTCAGTTGAGCAAAAAGAATCACGTATGGCTTTACGGGCTTATCTCTAATTCCATATATACCGTTTTAATACTATACGAATTACTGAATTCGATTCAAAATACGCAAGCGAATTAACGCTTGTAAGTTGTCAGCTGTGGACGTGTTCCTTAGAATTTTAAAAGCAAATCTTCCAGAGTTTGTAGTATCAGAGCAACGACCTCTTCAGAAAACCTGATATCATATTACCAAAACCCTTAGATCGGGTCAGTTACCACTCATAAGATGGGTGAGGGCCGGTTAGTCCTGTCTAAAATAATCTCATATCCGAATTCCATCCAGAATCTGGATGAGGGCCGATTAAGCCTGTTTATAATAATTAAATACTCCAACTTTCACTCGAAATATGGGTGAGGACCAATTAGGTCTGCATATAATAATCTAATGTATCACCTTCCACTCAAAATATGGGTGAGGGCAAATTGGGCCTCTATTTAAATTATCTGATATTTCATTTAATTCATTAAAAGACGCCAACAAATGCGAGGATAAGAATTTAATACAAATGCTACAAAGATCAAATAGATATCGTTACCGAATCTGTTTTGATTTTCTAATTTCCTTACCTATGGTTTAAGCGACGAAGAATTGGTCGTACCACATCAAACCTCACATAAAAGAACTTGTTGAGTAGGTTACTACGAATACACAACACAACAAAGAAAAGGGTCCTATTTTATCTAAAAGAACTGCAAGGCAAGTTCAGGTACTAAACGATCACGTGGTTTTCATTTGACCGATTTCAGTCGGTCTCAGGAGTAATTAATTATGGGAAAGAAAATAAGATAATTCAGGTATTGTAATTTATATAAAAACGATGCACTTTGCATCGTCTTGCATAGACCGGGGTTTGGGGTGTTTCATTGAATATTTTTTCAATATAGGTTTGAATGATTTATAAAGAAGCCTTCGCAGCTTATTGAAAAAAGTAGGACCCCAGTAACTCAATCCACTCCTCGTTCTACTGAGGGGATGGAAAGGAGCGTGAAAGTTATGACTCAATCAATCAAATGAGTGTAAACCGCTTCTCAGTTCACTACTTTCCATATTAGACTTAACATTCAATAAACACTCAAATATATACAATCCCTACAGTCGTCACGATTACCTAAACGAGCAGCTACTCTAATACCTCTCCTCTGCAACCCGAAAACCCACTGGAGCGAAGCTGAATGACTCGAAACTAAGATGGCGTAAGCAAATTTTGACTGAACCATAGCATGAAAAGCAACTAGGAGAATCGATTCGGAAACTGAGTTTTGCAAATTACGGAGTGCATTAACACCACTCGATGCTGAAGAAATCACCTGATCTGCGTGGGCTTGCCAATGCAGTCAAGCATCCAGTGTTACACCGAGAAATTCAGTCTCACTAGAATCGACATCTTCAGGAATCTAAGAGAAAAGAACTTGATCACAGTTTTTGCATGGTTCGGAGATAGTTTGGTGGCTAGCAACCAATCATTTTCTTAGTCACTTCAACAGAGTCATTCAAGGTCTTGAGGTCAGGACTAGTGCTGTGCTGTCGTAGGCAAAAATCACAGATGTACTTCAGATGAACAATGTGGAAGGTCGTTTATATAAATAAGGAATAATAACGGACCTAACACCAATCCTTGGGGGACACCCATGCTGATTGACATGAGAATGAGAAACAATCTGTTGTCAATCACTCAATTATGAACACTAAAGTAACAACGCAGACTTAGAGAAATTATATTTTTAATGAACTTCTTCCTGAAAATATCGAAGGTGGTACAATCAAATGCTTTTGATATGTCACAAAAACTGCACCTGCATACTCGCCCTTCTCGAATGAATCATAAATCTGCTCTAGCAGAGAATTTACAGCCATTGTTGCTGATTTTCCTTTACAAAATTCGAATTGTGAAGAGTTGAAAAGATTATACGAATCAAAATGTCCAACAATCTGCAGCTTCAGAGCTTCCTCATAAAGTTTACTAACCACCGGGGCGATTGCAATTGGCCTGTAATTGTTAATAATAAAAACAAGTAATGTGTTTTTTGGAATTTTACTTAATAATTATGATTCGTAACGCGTTTCACTACACCGTAGCTTCTTCAGACGAATGAATGTACAGAAAATATGAATGAGAATATAAATATAAATGTTCTTAAGTATTTAGAAGCTTATTGGGGTGATTCTTCTTAAGTGGTTATTTATGACAGGTATATCCAATAAAATTAAGGAATAGATTGCTCCCCCAAGAAATTCAATAGAGGTGAAGGGCTTGAATTGACTTGTTCATTGATGAGTCTACCTAAGTGTTCGTATTTGTTGATTTCTAAAGTTTCCCAAAGATCTACCTTCCAATATTTATTATCTATATGCAAAATTGCAAACTGTGGGTCGAAAGAGTCATTATTTTCTTAGAGATGATTCGCGTAATCTGAATCTGATTTTTATTCGAAAAACTGAGTTTATGTTCCGATATTCTAATATTAAAATTTCTATGTGCCTAAATTATTATTAGTTTAGAAGGCTTTGTTGAAATTATTCCTACTCAAGAATGATTTTAGTTTCACACTTGTAATGCCAACGTTAGGTTGTTTCACTTTATCGACAGGGTAAACTTCATTCAATGCGATTCAACTTTGTTTTTATTTAAAATATAATTTATTATTTTGAGATTGTTACCATTTTTTGGCTATTTGTTTAATAAAATTTAATTCTTTGTTGAAATTTTCTGGTGGTAACGGGATGTTGATCAATCTATTAATAAAACTAGTGAATGCTGACATTTTATGTTGATACGGATGACACGACGAGTTATGTATTATAATATCTGTATGTGGCGGCTTATGGTAAATTGCGGAAACATGTTTTCCATTTTCATTCGAAATTGTTACGTCTAAGAAATTTATCGAATTATTGCTTTCTATTTCGGTTGTGAATGCAATTTTTAGATGTAATGAATTTATATGATTTTCGAAAATTTTTAATTGTCTATCTGTTCCTGTGAAGCAAATAATGATATCGTCTACATAGCGATACCAGTATAAACAATATTTATAGAGTGTATGATTATGAATTAATTTCTCTAAATTATTCAGAAATATTTCTGCTAACAAAGGACTTAACGGATTGCCCATAATCAAGCCGTCTTCAATAGTATAATATTTGTTATTGAAATGAAAATAATTTTGATCTAAACAAATTTGTAATAATGAAAGAATATCTGATTTAATGATAGTATTGACATGATTCTTTTCTAATAATTCTTCAACTAAGTAGTACATATCTTTCGGAGGAATGTTGGGAAATAGATTCTTAACATCGAAAGAAATGAGTTTGGAATAATGGTATCTTTGATATTGGCAATTAGTTCGTATGAATTTTTGACCGAAAATTTAGATTTAAAATTGCAATGTTTTATAAGCAAGTCGTTGAGGAATTTTGGAAGTTTGAAAGAAGGTGCCGTTACATAAGAAACAAGAGGTCTAATAGGGTAATTAGGTTTATGAAGTTTTATCAACGAATATAATTCGGGGGATTGTGGATTGGAGTTAATGAATTTATATTTTTCGTGGTCTGTAATTAATGATTTTGCTGTCGAAATTATGTTTTTAACCACTTTCTGAAATTTTGTGGTAGGATCCTTAGTTGATGTTATATAGTTTCCGGCTGTTAAGAATTCTTCAGTTTTTGAAATGTAATCGGTTTTACTAATCGCGATGACGGTGTTACCTTTATCTGCTTTGGTGAGACTAAATCGTTCTTCGTACTATTTTCACATATTGTTTTTATTATCTTACAATCGGAATTGCAATGAGGTGATAATTTCGAAAAGTCTTCTTTGATAATTTTTGCTGTTTGATGTTTGGCTAAAATATTATTTTGAGAATGATTTCGGAGTCTATGCCTAACTGTTCAAAATAAGTTTTATTATGTTTTGGATGTAAATTATGTTTGAATCCTTTTTCTAAAAGATCTTTTCGTGGTTGTGTAAAATCGGTATCAGTTAAATTAGTGAATCTGTCAAAAAATTTATGGTCTGAAAATTTATCAGTTGAAGGTTTGGGTGGAGAAGTTTTGAATTTAAATGAATTTAACTTCTTCTGTTGTTGCTGAAACTTTTTATGAATTAAAATTTTGACATCGTATCTGGATTCAGAGTCTAAAATATCAAACTCAACAGGGTGCAATCTAAACAATAATTCTGTATGGATTACCTTGAAATATATGTTGGCAACGTCACTCCTGTTGTACTGGATCTTCATATCCTCTTTAACCCATGTGCGTTGACCTTTCTCGATTGCTCTTCTTGCTGGTCCACTGTTGTTATGTGTCCTCAACCTTATATAACTGGGAGCCAACCTATTCTTCAAGCACATTGGGTAAAACCATATATTCTGAGTATGAAATACCACAAAGCCAAAAAGCCGGTATCAGCATTCTTTAACATTTGAATTTGGGAGGATTTTACTTGATAAAATTCCATTATCAATAATAAAAACAAGTAATGTGTTTTCTGGAATTTTACTTAATAATTATGATTTTTAACGCGTTTCACTACACCGTAGCTTCTTCAGACGAATGAATGTACAGAAAATAGGAATTAGAATATAAATATAAATGTTCTTAAATGATTAAGAGCTTATTGGGTTGATTCTTCTAAAGTGGTTATTTATGACAGGTATATTTAATAAAATTAAGGAATAGATTGCTCCCCGAAGAGATTCAATAGAGGTGAAGGGCTTAAATCGACTTGTTCATTGATGAGTCTACCTGAGTGTTTGATTTCTAAAGTTTCTCAAAGATCTACCTTCCAATATTCATTATTTATATGCAAAATTACAAACTGTGGGTCCAAAGAGTAATTATTTTCTAAGAGATGATTTGCCTAATTTGAATCTTATTTTTATTTGAAAACTGAGTTTATGTTCCGATATTCTAATATTAAAATTTCTATGTGTTCTACCAATGTAGAAATTATCACATTCATTGCAACTCAATCTATAATATATATAATTTGGTTTTATTATTTTTATATATTTGCCTAAATTAATATTAGTTAGAAAGCTACGTTGAAATTATTGCTGCTGTAATTGTAAGGTAATAAGGTAACCTAGAACTTTCCCAACCAGAGATTTATATTTGCCAAACCGAATAATGAACCTGCAATCTATATATAACTACCAAGTCTGCATTTATATACATCGATGTCAATTGGGAGACATTACCTCTAACATTAGGCTTATAAGAAACAACGACATACATGATCATAATCTAAGAGGTGGAATTCAGCTGAGAACTGCGGAGATGAAGTTGGCTATGGGAGCACATCAGGGAAATGAACTTATTTTCTTGGCATACTTTGATTGACTTCTTATTCTTTATCATAATTCTTTTTTGGTGTTTTTTTTAATGATGAGGATACTCTCCTCTCTTGATTTTTAGATTTTAAATCGGAAGGTCCACTAGCATATAGCTCGGACCATTAATGTTGAACTTATGTTATTACTCTTTGCTCGTTTGTGTATTTTTTTATGGAATGAATAACCATTAACTGCGAGAATTAATGTGCACAATCGGAGCGATCGAAGGCCGATATCGCTGCAAAACGACCTCGCATGAAGTGAAAAAATTTTAATTTTGCAAGACCATGCGTCGACGCACAAGAGCAACGCAAGAACGGCTAAAATCAATGATTTAGGTCCCTAATTGCTTCCGAATCCATCGTATTTGCCATATCTGGCTCCCTTTGACTAAATACAATTTCCTAGGTTTTTCCATAATCATACAGACACTATTCAACGAAGACTAAGCAAAGGTGATCTCACTCGAGTTATCATCCGATTATTTTACTTCTATTTAGTATGTTCATGGAAGATACAAAGTTTCACAAATTTTTATATAAAATAAAAAAATCCTAGGAAAAACTTTTATTGAAACAACATAATTGGTGGCACACAATATAACTTCGTAGATGAACTAGTTAGTTATCGAAGAAATCGTCGCAAACCAATTCGATCTACCATCGGTTTATCTAGAAAATAGAAATCCACAGCATCATCCGGAACACTGAAAACCCCAAACTTGATAATCAAGAACCTGTCAGGCATTCAGAACGCCAACATTGGCCGCCGGCACGTTTGCCGAACGCCGGCCTCTATTTGTGTATTGTAAATTTCCATTTAATTTCCAGCTAACCTTTCAATTTTGGGATTAAATTGAATTAAAAGAGTTCATTGTATTACAATACCTCGATAGCCGGCAAAATGTTGAGCAACTTTGATAATTTTGTGATAAACAGTAAGCTACCCAGTCGTAAGCGGCGAAGTTAACATAAATAAAACAAGATTATTTAAAACACTTGGCTAAGAATTCACAAATATATATTAAAATGACATATCCTTCGGGTTATCAACACAATGTCAATATTTATACAATACTGAAAACTAAAAGAAGTGGTTTTACTTAAATATAACGGCATTTACAACAGGAAATAGAGCAAAATCTGTTTCCCCATTACAAGTCAGCTGGTTTTCTTATGAGTGGACGTGATTTCTATCATACTAGATGATTCAACAATGACGCGGTGCTCTGTAGCTCGTACACTCTTGAAGATTTCATTTTTGTTCGAACGGTATTGTATTTAGAAAGTAAGAATCTACGTCAGCAATTTATTTTGAAGTAAACAGGGTGTCCCAATTTTCTATAAAAAAATCTTGGGCGGTATTTTTAAATTGGAAGACCACTTTTTTGTTCAAGATTCAGGAGCGGCCTGAACTCCGCTATATTGTCTTCAATAAGTTTTTTGGTGAGTAGTTTCGTCACAATATTTTTTTTTTTCGTGAGAATTCATGAAAATAGGCTCTCACATCATCGCATGCTCCTTCGGCCAGAGAGGATGAATACTTTGTTTTTCGTTTTCTTATTGCCCAAGGATAGCTTCATTGATGGATTGAAATAGATTATCCTCATTTTATACAGGAGTGACTCGAAAAAATTATTGAATATTATAATTTCGAAAATATCATATCTTGATTCTTTCAAATGGAACCCCCTGTATTTTATTATTCATGTCAACGCACAAAGTATTGAGCCATATTTTATCAGAAGTAACCTTATCCTTATTGTCTACCATTCTCGAAATAATAAAATAAACTGAAATAATAAAATCAGAGGTTGGGAAAGAAGAGTATATTAGTACATATCATTATACTCGATCAGGGAAATAGAAATATTTTGAGGTAGTCGTGTATGAAATACGTGATAGATTGGTTTTTGGTGAGATTATCTACAAGGTGTTGAATTATTTCAATAAGTGTTCGAAATTTTGCCCGTTTCTTTGTAGACACAACTCAATCCTTCTGAGGAGAAACCGTTGAAATCTCGACAACATTTGCGGATTAACTGACTGAAAGGCATCGACTATTCTTTGTCTTTGAATATTATAACTTTAAAAATATCATATCTTGATTCTTTCAAATGGAACACCCTGTATTTTATTATTCATGTCAACGCATAAAATATTGTGCTATATTTTTCAGAAGTAACCTTATCTTTATCTTCGATCATTTTCGAAATATTCGATTATTTGTGAAAGTTTTTATGAAAATTCTACAAACCGTATTAAACTCATCAACATACATCATTATTCGGACAGAAGTTTTTTTCTGCAATGAATCAAGTAAAAGTAAATGAAACCTAAACAAGATAATTCTGTCAACGAATGATAAAATCAAGATGATTAAAACATAAATCGAGGTATATGTTGACATTTTTATTTGTGCCTTCTGTCAGGTGTCCGGACATATCATATCCTGCATTTTACATGGTGAACTTATCAGCGTTTCCTTATTAAATAATGTTAAAGTGAGGTTTGAACCCAATTTTCTCAATTGACTGCCATGAAGTTCTCCAAAGAAGAAATGGTTGATATGATTTTTATTCTGGGTGAGTGTGATAGAAATTCTTTTTTGGCAAGTAGGGTTTATGCACAAAGGTTTTCTGATGAGAGGCATCCTGATGCAAGATGCTTTGAAAAACTTCCGATTAGATTTATCGAAATGGATAGTATCGCTTACAAAACACATGAAAAACCAAAAACTGATAGAGCTGAAACAACCAGTTATCAGTTTTGTTGACAGTGACAGCCCATATAAAAGCTAAAGAGAGATTTCTCAGTTAACAGATATAAGTCAAACTTCCGTCCAGAAAATCTTGAAAGTAAATAAATTTCATGCATATCATGTACAGCTGCATCAGGAACTGAACATTCAAGACTATGAAAATCGAATCAATTTTTTCAATCGGGCCAGTGACAAAGTAGCGGAAATTCCAAATATGTTTAGCATAGTTCTTTTCTCGGACGAGCCAACTTTCCACAAGAATGGGCTTGTTACAAGGCACAACTTTAATTATTACGCCACGGAAAATCCACACCTCATGAGGCAAATAGATCACCAGCATCGTTGGTCCTTGAATGTATGGGCCGCTATAGTAGATGGATATCTAATTGAGCAGCACTTTTTCGACGGGCACCTCGATAGTGGAATGTATTTAGATTTTCTGCAAAATCATCTACCAATATTACCTACCGATGTACCAGAACATATAAGACAAAATTTGTGGTTTCGACAGGATGGAGCACCGGCACATTACTCACATCAGGTTAGGGAGCATTTGAATCATGTATTTCCAAACAAATGGATAGGACGTGGTTGTCCTGTTAGATGGCCAGCTAGGTCTTCGGACCTTACAGGTGTAGATTTTTTCTTGTGGAATTGTATTAAGGGCATCGTTTACCAGATTCCTTCCACAACATAGTTGGATATGAGACGAAGAAGAATGAAGAATTCTTAAGCTGATATGGATGACATGTATATTCAATAAAATTAAGGAATAGATTGCTCCCTGACGAGATTTAATAGAGGTGAAGGGCTTAAATCGACTTGTTCATTGATGAGTCTACTTGACTGTTTGTGTTTGTTGATTTCTAAAGTTTCCCAAAGATCTTCCTTCCAATATTTATTATCTGTATGAAAAATTTCAAACTGAGGGGCGAAAGAGTGACTATTTTCTTGGAGATGATTCTCAAAAACTACAAAGATAATATTTTAGCCAAACATCAAACAGCAAAAATCATCAGAGAAGACTTTTCGAAATTATCACCTCATTGCAATTCCGATTATAAAATAATAAAAACAATTCGTGAAAATAGTACCAAGAACGATTTAGTATTCACTAAAGCAGATAAAGGTAACACCGTCATCGCGATTAGTAAAACCGATTTTATCTCAAAAACCGAATAATTCTTAACAGGCGGAAACTATATAACATCACCTAAGGATCCTACCGCTAAATTTTAGACAGAAGTTTGAAACGTAATTTCGACAGCAAAATCAGTAATTACAGACCACGAAATATATAAATTCATTAACTCCAATCCACAATCCCCGGAATTATATACGTTGATAAAACTGCATAAACCTAAATACTCTATTAGACCTGTTGTTTCTCATATAAAGGCTCCTTCTTTCAAACTTTCAAAATTGCTTAACGACTTGCTAGTAAAACATTGCAATTTTAAATCTGAATTTGAATAAAAACATAGTAGAATTGCATTGAATGAAGTTTACATTGTCGATAAATTGAAATGAAAATTCAACACCTCAACTTACGTTGGTATCACAAGTGAGAAACTGAAATCATTCTCGAGTAGAAATAATTTCAACATAGCTTTCCAAACTAATAATAGCTTAGGCAGATATATAAAAAATAAAACCAAATCGGATAAAAATAAAAAATCACGTGTTTATAGATCGAATTGCAATGACTGTAATAATATCTACATTGGTAGAACACATAAAAATTTCAATATTAGAATGTCGGAACACCAACGCAGTTTTTAAATAAAAATCAGATTAAAATCATCACCTAGAAAATTACCCACAGTTTGAAAATTTACATACAGACAATAAATATTGGAAAGTAGATCTTTGGGAAACTTTAGAAACCAACAAACACAAACACTCAGGTAGACTCATCAATGAACAAGTCGATTTAAGCTCTTCACCTCTATTGAATCTCTTCAGGAGCAATCTATTTCTTAATTTTATTGGATAAACCTGTCATCAATAACCATTCAAGAACAAGTAACTATAGGCTTTTAATTACTTAAGAACATTAGTATTTATATTCTCATTTCTATCTATATATAGTTGTCACAATTTCTGTACATCGCGTTAGGAATCACAATTATTCAGTAAAATTTCTCAAAAACATTACTTGTTTTTATTATTGCTATCAATTAATTGAAATTACTCACAAAATTGCAATTTCAATATTTACCAGGAATCAGTAATGGAAATGAACACCTCTGGACTTTAGACTACATTGACATATTTGTATAACATAAAAGGGATCTAACAATTAACTGAGCCAAAAATGAAAATCAAAGCTACCTCATTTCGTTCACAGAAAAGTACCTTTGGAATAAAGCCCTACCCGATGAAGTAAGCTGCTATTCTGGAAATTCGATAATTGAAATGAATTTACTCAGTATCCCCTTATGTGTTTACAATATCTCAAAGAACATGACTCAAAATTATTCACTAGTTTGAATGAAGAAAATACATTTTAAACCAGGGGTGCTCAAACGGTCGATCGCGAGTGCTTTTTGAGTAAATCTCGAGAAGAAAAAAAAATGTTTCAATATGTAGGTAACGAAACTACAAAAATGTAGTACGTAGTGAAATAACACTCTGCTTGGGGCAACAGGAGGCTTTATCAAAGGAAGGCGCGGTACTTGTCAAAGAAAAGCCGCGTTTTTTATTCTTGCCGCTTTTCTAGAAATTTCGGGCTGCGCGTCCGACGGGAACATTCGATATTTTCGTTCACGCTGATATAATGGTGCGCTTGCAGGAATTGGAGTCGATATAAAGTTTATTATTAAATAGTACAAAACGAGTGCAGCGAAGAAATCTAAAACGTACCATTTTAATAACGATTGGGAGGAAAAATGTTTCTATGGTATGGTGAAGGATAAGTGCATTTGTCTCATTTGTCGTGCGTAGTTGAAATACCTAAGCGTGTAACTTAGAAGGGCATCATGAAACGGTTCAGAAAAACCACAGAGTGAATTAAGAAAACAAAACGTACGTATTTGATATCTTGTTTGAAAAAAGAACAAACCATGATGACAAGAAGAGCCGAACAATCAAAAGCTGCTACGATCGCGTCATTTAAAATATCTCATATATTGACGAAACCCAAGAAACCATTCGAAGATGGATCGGTTGTGAAGAAAGCATTTCTTGAAGCGGAAGAGACTTTATTTGGCGATTTTAAAAATTAAACAGATATCGTGTCTGCTATTAGAGAACTTCGTTATCTCGTCCGACTGTCACAAGGCATATTAGAGTCATGAGTCAGGACATGGCAGATAAACTAAAACATGATATCATGAAATGTATATAATTTTCTTTACGGTTCGACGAATCCACCGATATGACAGACACTGCCCAGCTGGGTATTTTTATTCGGATTTATTCAATGACATGTTGGATAAGAAAGAATTTTTGACAATCATTCCCATAAAGGGGAAGACCCGTGGCGAAAATATATATGACGTTTTTCTTAAATTTTGTAGAAAACTATAAGCTACCGATATATTAATAAAAGAGCATTACAACCGATGGAGCAATAGCAATGACTGGAATTTTTTTGTTGAAGAAATCTGATCATTGTAACATCTGCGTTCCTGATTCTTATCGTCAAATAAGAGTCATTTCACATGAGGACGATGATCATACAGTATCACCTGTGAAAACAAAAAAGTTTCCTTTCAGTCAACTGATAAAAACGCATGTACATGTGAACCCAACTCTAGATGCATTGCTCGCATATCGTACAACGAATGTTCAAAGATCAATGGAGTTACTTTGACTGATAGTTTCATTATTTTATTTCAAGATTCATAATCCTTCATAATCATTCCAATGTTTCATCTGCTCACCCAGTAATTTTGATGGAGAACGAAAACTTGCACACCATTGTGGAGACAAACAAAAATCCTCTCTCAGAAGGTTATAACTGGACCTCTCTTCTGCTTCAAAAATAACACAGGGTGGTCACCCCTGCTCTAGGGGTTGAAATTTGAGATGTGAATGGTGTTTCGGAAGATGACAGCCTTTGATCTGGAATGAATCTGTTCCATTTTTTTGCACTAATACTTGAATAGCTCAGGGCGATAGATAGTCTCCTCTATTTTTCAGTAGCTCACTCTGTATCTTCTACAGTTTTCAATCAAAAATTGACCTGTTTTTGCGTTTTGATCAGAAATGAATATCTTGGTAGATATAGGTACGGTACACCCTACCTAGGTAGGTAGGTAGGGTGTATCGTGTATGTACGACAACCCTGTATCACACATACTTGCAGCCTCTCAGAGTCGATCGTAAGTAGCCTAAAAATATTGAGGTACATCGCCAGTATTTCTGCTTTGAGCACCCCAGGTTTAAATTGTCTTGAAATCCGACTATATTTTTTTATTCTGCAACGCACATGACACACATATAAAACAGCTACGTGAACCAAGACGTAATATTACAACTTTTCTTCTATTTTGTCTCTTAAAGTAATACTCATAGCTTCCTGACTCCCAAATTTGTTTACATCCAAATGTTCATTCTTATTAGCTATTTGATTAAAATATTTTAGTAGTAACAACATGGTTACTGAAGACCCATGTATGACAAAAAGAAAAATGGTCTAGTACTATACTGTTATGCCTGGAAAAGAAACAAAAACACAATTTAGAATCAAACTACTTTATTTGAAGTGGATTAATTGAAAATTAAAACATCTCACTAAAAGTCTATTGTTAAACATCAACAATCATCAAAATTATCTGTGGGTGTTCAATTGAAACAATCTAAAATCTATTACACAATAATCACATTAAGATAAATATCACAAATCGGGAACATCGTTCCCCCTGAAAACAATAAAACTTTGCATAACAACGGATTTTATAACCAAACAGATCACACTCCAATCGGACCTTCAGTGTCTGAATATGATTTATTTTTTCTCTTTCACAGCTTCCGACTGTTACGAAAAGTTTTTCAAATCAAGATTGTATTTGTACTTGTTTTATCAACATTTCCCCTTATTCAAATTACTCGAAAATATCATGTGATGAATGGAACAGTATGTATGCAGTTACATAAATATAAACCAAAAATTGGTATTCCATCCGGAAAAGAAGAACTCAAACAGAAATTGCCGTACTAGTTCAAGAAATTGAGATAACAGTGTACTCTAGAGGTTGTTTCAAAAACTAAACAACAGTTGAATTTCGCGCGGAGGCAGATAGAATGGAGCCTTTCTCGATGGTTCAACATTATTCGAATGAAAATGAAAGATTTTACAGTAAGTCGTACTCAATTTAGGGGTCGTACTTGCCCCACTTTACCTTAAACCAATCTACCAAGTTCTTAGATCGACATTGAAACATATTGTAACCATGATCCTAGAGCTTCAACTGTTCCAAATTAGAGTTAAATAAATCAAGTTACCCGAATGAATATCGAACACCAAAACGATCTAGCCATCTAGATCAGCATTCATACAGTTCAAATTAAATTGAACTTTCACGTTTTGTAAGTAATTAAATTATTCCAAAACATCACAGACATGAATCGAGTAAACTAAAAGGGAAATTGGCCGAATTATGGTCGAGACAACAGATCACTGAACTCACATCAACATGTTAAAAACTTTCCAATATATCTTGAATCTTATGGCGAAAATCTCTAAAATTACATGAGATCAATACGTTGAACTTAAGGAGCGCTGCATGATGGAAAACCTTAAACTTATTCCTATTTCTATCCTTCTCTTGCGACTGTTCATTCTTGGCCAGTCTATCGGTTAGAAACAAATTGGAAGAGAGTCAGATAGTGATGTGTAAGTTTCTTACTTTACTATACAATTACTTTTATAATTATGTACATATAAATTTTACACATATACATGTTTTTCTTATTTACAAAAATATGGTAGCAAACAATGTTTTCTTTAAGAAAAGCTAACTGATAAATACAGAGAGTTCCTAAATATTATATACCAATGGAATAAAGTAATTTTTTCGTGAATTTTATGAAATTGTTGTAATTTATTTATTCTCAGTTACTTATAGCTCCTGCAACTTTGAGGTAACTACCTTAAATTTAAGAATAAGTTTAAATAATGAGTTACATAAATGCACATTTCAAATTGACAACATAATTTATGGTGTGATATCGTTTTTCTAAATCTATTTCACCAATTGAACCAATATATAAAGTTAAAGGGCAAACAGTTATAGACCTATATCTCTACTTTCAAAAGTTGGTAACATTTTTGAGAGAGCGTTATTTAATAAAAGCATATCCCTTCTTCATAAGCATCTTATCTTAACAGACAACCGGAATGGGTTGAGGAAAGGAAGGTCGACAGTAAGTGTTCGTGTTATTGACTGTATTACAGTCTCTAAATTGCCGCAGTTTGTCTGGACCTATCAAAAGCCTGAAATCGGATGTAGTTACCTTTACATGGAGGTGGAGCTCCTCAGGGGTCCGTTCTGGGAATTCTTTTGTATATTCTATACATAAGTGAAATGCAACACTCTAAAGGAGTGGTGGTAACTATGTATGCTAATGACACTTCTCTAGGTTTCAGAAAAACAAAAGATCATCTCCATAGGTGGTTCAATAATAATAATTTCTTTCTTAATACTAAAAACAAGTCTGTGACGTAGCGACAAAAGAGGTAACAAAAAAGTCGCCATCATTTATTTACTCTAATCCAAAAGAAACTCTAAAAGATATAACATTGTTGAAGAAATTAATTGAAACTAATTGGAATTGGGAAATTTCTAGCTTGGCCTTAAAGGCTCTCAACTAAAATCGGCAACGAAAAGTAAAATTACTACCTCTTACTAAAGATGTTATCAAATTTCACAAATACTTGCAACAAGTTGCTGAAGAAGCTTGCAAGGCATTGAAGGAAAATCGACAAATCAAATTATTTTACCGCAAATTATCCAGGCATTGAAGGAAAATCAAATTATTTTACCGCAAATTATCCGAATGTGTCATTGACTCTGCTCCTCAATCAAAAACGCATTGGGGAGATTCAACATATAAAACTTGAAACATATAATGACAACGCGCCACAAAATCAACAAGAGGAGTTTCTAATCTCTTTGTCACAGACTGAAAAGATGCTGGCGAAAAAATTGAAAAGAATAATAACAGAAGGAAAAGGCAGTAAGCATGTGGCCATTTTATTTCCTCCTTATATACAGACATACGTTGAAGAATTGATTATCGCAAGAAGACATTGTGTTTCAGATACTAATGAATATCTATTTGCGAATCCCAATACTCAAAATAGATGGCTAAGTGGATATCACAGTGTGAAAAAATTGGTTCAAGAATCGGGTATTGAAAATCCTTCACTATTCACATCGACACGTTTAAAAAAACAGATAGCCACCATTTTACAAGTTATAGATATGACACAGGACGAATTGGAACAATTTGCAGATTTCATGGGTCATACACGTGAAACTTATTACAGGTAAGGCTTATTACATTCGAAATTCGAAAATTACTTCAAAATATATAAGAATTGAAAAAATTATTCATCGACGTTTTAAATGTTCAGCTGAGTTATTCTAGTTTAATCAACTGTGTTAAATGTAGGGCTAGGCTAATTGCAACGGTATGCTACAATCTGAGTAACTGTATACCATTCTCCATTCAATAATAATAATTCCAGGCTTCCACAAGATATCTATCAAACTGCGAAAGTTTCCAAATTACTACTAGCAATAAATAGTGGAAAATGATCGTTTTTCAACAAGATAAATTTAGATGACATTGACATAACAGATATTGAATGTTCCAACTCTGAGGAAGAAGAATATGGTGGGAAAATTCATGATGCACACAAAGGTAAGTCACTTTGAGAATGTCTGCCTAAATCCTCAAGATAGTTAAGCATGGAAGTTGTTTGGTTGAATATTTACGAACGGTTCAACCAGTATCGGATTTGCTAAATGTATCCAGAAAATAATCAGACTGAAAACTCTTCCTGAATATCCTAACATCGAAGATACTAATAATTTTTTATCTATTCTAGTAATCATTGAAAATGAAATAATTAACGAGGAAAAAGTACAACAGAAAATTGGATGTCTACCCATGGTATAATTTGAACCATTGAGTAAAGAAAACATATTTTAATTTATTTGTACTTTTAGTAATCGATGAAACTAAAAACAGAAGTAAAGAAAAAATAATAACAAGATTGAGATGGAGTGAAGAACAGAAAAATTGATGAACGAATATTTCGAAAAATAAGTAAACATGTTAAGCATAAAACAGCTCCTAGAAAACAAGAAACTGAAGAGTTTAAGGAGAAATTCGAAAAAATATTCTAAGAAAAGAATTGGATCTAAATAAAAGCTTTTGTATATAACTGTTATAAGTAAACTATGAAGAAATAATACTGAGAGAGAAATATTAAAATTTATATTATGCATTTGAGCCACAGTGATACTTGAATATCTGTAGTAAAGGCAATATTCTATCTTGATTGGTCTGTCAATAAACAGAAAACTAAGGTAAGCCCACATATTTCCGAAAACCTGTGACCAAAACTAATATGAATAATTTCTTGGTTTTCAGGAAATGGATTCATTGCAACTATTCGTCATATCGCTTTTCATTTTCAAATCCAATGGAATAGACCACCTTCCTTGTACCAACAAAGTGGATCAAATGGTGCTAGATCGGGCCCGACATATCATACTAGCGTCAACCCCTCCTGGCTACCGATTAATTGATCTTGTACCTATTGTTACTAGTGGGAGGAATCCACACCGATGGCAAGGGTCCTTCAGTAGAAACGATAACCGTTATGAAACAGGATGTGCCTTTCTACAAGCAATCAAAAGGATTTTAAGAGAGAATGTCCTGCAGGTAGTGAAATCAGTACCGTGTGTATTCACAGTTTGCAAAATAGGCAATGTGTTAAAATCGAATTTTAAGTAAACTGTTTTTGTACTAATATTGCAAGTAGATGAATTATAATGCAAGACCTTTAGGCTGCTCAAAGTATATCAGTCAATTTTTATATACACCTCAACGCTAACGATTATCCTAAGATAAAAATCCATCTTCCCGGAAGCAAAGAATTATTGTTTAGGTTTGAAGTTAAAAACAATCGTTATCAGTAGGAGAAGTCGCATAGGAATTCACAATAAATTTGACAACACCGATGGGCTCTACAAAGGTAGAACAATATGTGTCGTATTATTATTATTATCTCAAATTCATTTTAAAATTACCCTCGGATGGTTCTTTTATATAAAATCGTTTGCATAATATCTCAGTTTGAAATATACTCTCCAAACTAGGAGTCTAAGGGTAGGTGGAACAACGCCCCATTAGTGTCTCGGGCTACACAAGGATACAAATATATATATATATGTATATATATATATATATATATATATATATATATATATATATATATATATATATATATATATATATACTCATTCATTAGGGATGAAACAGATTTTTTTTCATTTGTTCATTTGTGTTTCAGATATAACGCAGAAAAAACAAGGAGAGTGGAAAACTGGGTTATTCAATTTTAATCTTTCAACTTCAAAAACATTGAACAATGAAAAATAGCAGAAAACTCGCCAAATTAGTAACCGGTATGGCACTCCCCCTGATCTGGATTATCTCAAATGTATTGTGAAGCCTAATTTGATTGGGTGGTACAGCATTTTCGGTTATACTTTTTCTTTTCTTTGCCCTCTATGATTAAATTAATCTTTATCTTCTGTAATAAATTTTCCTTCTGTAGTTACATGAAAAGTCATCTGTGGTTAAATAGCGATGTATGGCTGCACAACTCTTCTCTGGTTACATTGTCATAGAAAAGAACAGTTAATCAGTTAATCAAATACCTAAAATATATATATATATATATATATATATATATATATATATATATATATATATATATATATATATATATATATATATATATATATATATATATATATATATATATATATATATATATATATATATATATATATATATATATATATATATATATATATATATATATATATATATATATA
Source organism: Cryptolaemus montrouzieri (assembly GCA_013387265.2). Lineage (NCBI taxonomy): Eukaryota > Metazoa > Arthropoda > Insecta > Coleoptera > Coccinellidae > Cryptolaemus > Cryptolaemus montrouzieri. The sequence continues at coordinate 12,143,866 of JABFTP020000165.1, forward strand.
TATATATATATATATATATATATACATTCATTAGGGATGAAACAGATTTTTTTTCATTTGTTCATTTGTGTTTCAGATATAACGCAGAAAAGGAGAGTGGAAAACTGGGTTATTCAATTTTAATCTTTCAACTTCAAAAACATTGAACAATGAAAAATAACAGAAAACTCGCCAAATTAGTAACCGGTATGGCACTCCCCCTGATCTGGATTATCTCAAATGTATTGTGAAGCCTAATTTGATTGGGTGGTACAGCATTTTCGGTTATACTTTTTCTTTTCTTTGCCCTCTATGATTAAATTAATCTTTATCTTCTGTAATAAATTTTCCCTCTGTAGTCACATGAAAAGTCATCTGTGGTTAAACAGCGATGTATGGCTGCACAACTCTTCTCTGGTTACATTGTCATAGAAAAGAACAGTTAATCAGTTAATCAAATACCCAAAACTATATATCCTTGTTTGCTTCTACATCAACAAAATCAGTATTCTTTAATTTCATTAGAGTGAAAAAAACTGATTGCAACTGTCAGCTACAATGCCAGAAAATATTGTCTGCCAATTTAATGGAGCGAGAATAAGGGCTCTCAATGAAAGGGATTTTTGTTTTCATTTGAATTTGGGAGGCTTTTACTTGGTAAAACTCCATTATCAATAATAAAAAACAAGTACTGTGTTTTAAGGAATTTTACTTAATAATTGCGATTCGTAACGCGTTTCACTACACTGTAGCTTCTTCAGACAAATTAATGTACAGAAAATATAAATGAGAATATAAATATAAATGTTCTTGAGTATTATAAGATTTTAATTACACAAGAACATTTATATTTATATTCTCATTTATATTTTCTGTACATTCATTCGTCTGAAGAAGCTACTGTGTAGTGAAACGCGTTACGAATCGCAATTATTAAGTAAAATTCCTGAAAACACAGTACTTGTTTTTTACATGGGATTTTCCTGACATCAACATCTATCCAAAAAATATTCGCGACCAATTGTTTTTCCACTACGAAACGAAATGGAGAATCAATTCACATTTATGGAGGATAATACCACCCCCCACAGAATAATAAGGGTCGCAGAAGTGTTCTAACAAGAAACGTACGAAGGATGCAGTGGCCTGCCAATTCGCCATACATGAATCTCATCGTGCATGCGTAGTATATGGTCGCGAGAGCACCTACTAATAGAGAAACCCACCCGTGACAATGGAGGACTTCATAAACGTTGTACGAGAGAAATGGAATAAATGAAAAAAGTATTGTTTCAACTCTACGAAGTGAGCAATGAAATCTATGAAAATGTTTACATTTATGAGAGGCCAAGACTTGTGTGTATATCAAAATATATTGTGACACAAAGAATGTTTCGAACCAAGAAATCAGATAAAATGAAAAAGTTCAATTTTTCTTTTTTTCTGTCTTTTTATTATCAATAAGGACTTAATTTGTTTTTCATTGTTTTCAAAACTTTCTTTACACAAAACTTTTTGCGAGGAAGTGCCTTCGAGGAAAATTAATTGACTTTTGTTTATTGGTTTCATGAATGTAGCATGTGCCCCATATTTCCTTATAGTAACGACAACACTGAGAACTTCTTTGTCAGAATTATTGTTGTTAATTGTGTATTATTGTTTTTGAAGGTTTTCTATTGAATATATCCTTTTCTTATGTCTGAAAACCAGGTCACTAGATAGTGAATAATAAACTGTCAAAATTAATAAATATCCGAATAACGTCATAGCCTACTAGAGATAATTTCAAAAAACTCTGTTTTCACTACTAGCAAGCGAGAATTTCATCTTTTTTTTCTCGATAAGGGTCGATAAGTTCCTCATTAAAATAGAAGAACATTTTGCTATTCAGAATTTACTAGCGGCGCAACGCAAAAAAGTTCGAAAGGGGAAAATGAAGCATCCCTGAAAAAATATCACCCTCAAGATTCTTCTGATAGTTTGACATGTGCATTCATCTAACTCGTATTGTATAACCTTTAGCCAAAATCTGAGATGAATATCACAAAAATTGCAAGAGCTATACTGAATTCGTAAAGACCAAAAGTTTATTGAAAATTTTAGTCACAACGTTGAGCAAAGAATTAACTCATTGTGTTAGAACATAATATTTAGGAATACCCTGCATACTATGTTTTGAGTTTTATAGAAGCGAAGCATACACAAACTCGAAAAATCATTTGAAAGATCGAAAACATACAAACGAAAGTTCAACAATAAAGTAGACTTTGAAAACGCTGTTGAAAATTATTCAAACTTAATATAAAATGTTAAAAGTTAGCTGGTGGTCTTATAATTTCATATAGTTTGTCGTCGGCGTGATATGTATTAAAAATATAAGATTGATTTTGCTCTTTTCCATTCAGACTTATGATTTTATCATCTCTCAATGATATATTGAATCAATCGCACCGAATTTACTTCGAATATGAAACTCACAAAAACACTTTTAAGGCGCGTGGCCACCAATCTGTTTTGTATCCTTCACAGGTAAAGCTGTCTTCCTTCAGAGATTTTTGATCAACACCGTTCAGAACCGTTAATCTTTTGTTTGCAAGTAATTCTTCCACCTCTCAGCAACGAGTCATATATTGACTGATGGTCCTCATGGAGTACAGGAGCTCACCCTGCATTCTAGCTTCTAGCACCATTAGATTCACATGGACCTGAAACAGAAGCACAATATGAAATCTGAAAGCATATAGACTACGAGCCAGCGCCTGTCAGAACTACGTTATCCTATAATAGCTAAATTTTTCTTGGATATTCTGTCTTGTATAGAGTACAATTCTTAACGGTTACTAACTTCCGATAGGTATCAGGTCGACAATAAATCAACTATATCATGTTAAACTATAAATTCTGGAGATAAATACATCATCTTCAAATGACAATTTAAAGTTAATGTTCAAGAAGCCAGACCTTTCTTAAGGGTCTAACGCCCCCCAGACCGGGTATTTGGTCAAATCTCCAGAGAGAGCATTGCCCACGCATATGACTCAATGTAAAATATGTTTAATCTATTCTTTGTTGGATTGAAAATTTTTATTTAATAATAATACAGAATGAATGTTATCGAGTTTATATTTATTTATTGATCGACATGTACCATTGATATTTTTAGAATTTATGTCCCATTACATTTAATCATCTTCGTTCTCATTGTAATCGACATATCCATTATTACCATCATTTTCATCATTTCTCCAATCATATAATTCATCACTTTCATTGCTTTGAACACCTTATGGTATTTCTGTAAAATGTAATCATGGAAACTCAATTATCATCTACTATTCAATGAATAACGAATTGTTTAGTTAGAAAACAATACCTGATGTAGTTTGAATTACATCACAAACGAAGTTTGGTAATTGATCTCCTCGAACCACTCGAATAGATATTTCTTGCCATTTAATTTTCATCCATAATCTTCTGGCTCTTATATATAATTTTTGAGGAATTTCACAGAATAATTGTGATTCGTAACGCGTTTCACTACATCGTAGCTTCTTCAGAAGAATGAATGTACAATAATTATAACAAATATATATAGATACAATTGAGAATATAAATACAAATGTTCTTAAGTAATTGAAACCTTATTGAGTTGCTTCTTCTGAAGTGGTTATTGATATTGGAGAATAGATCTTTGGGAAATTTTAGAAATTAACAAACACAAACACTCATTAACGAACGAGTCGATTTAAGCCCTTCACCTCTATTGAATCTTTTCATGGAGCAATCTATTCCTTTATTATATTGGATATACCTGTCATCGATAACCACTTAAGAAGAAGCAACTCAATAAGCTTTCAATTACTCAAGAACATTTGTATTTATATTCTCAATTGTATCTAAATATAATTTCGAAAACCTTTCGTCTCCTTCAAATGCAACCGATACGTTGAAGGTCCAAAGCTCGTCTAACTGTAAGACAAAACGTAGCAGATGTTACATGTGCCCGAGAAATAAGGTCACGAAAATAAATAACAAAAATGGTAGAAATTTTGTTTGTAGCAGAAAAAGTAGAGTATCAACGCGAAAATTGTAAATAATCAAAAAAAATGAGATTTTATATACCTAATTAATATAAATAGAATCTCAACAATTAATTTGTATTATTTATAATAACTTTATTAAGGTGGTAGTTTGAATGAGCATTAGTCCAAATACTGGAGATAAATTTTGTTCTCAATACATGCCGTATGAGTTCACTCTTACAAGGTGGTAAAATGCTCATTCAAACAACCCTTACAGACATCAGGCAGAGGATTAAGGATGGGAATTAAAAGGTAACAAATATGTATTCAAATTCAAACTTAGTCAGTGATGCAATTCAAACTCTACTTTTGATTTTTTTTACCTAAACAGTTCGATCTTTATTGAATAGTAGATTAACATGATTATGTTTTACAGAAATATCAGAGCAATGAAGGTGATGAATTACATGATTGAGAAAATGATGGTAATAAAGGATACGACAATGATAACGATGAGGATGAGGATGAATAAATGTAATGGGACATACATTCTAAAAATATCAATAATACATGTCGATCCATGAATAAATGCAAACTCGATAATATTCATTTTGTAATATTATTAAATAAAACTTTTTAATCCAACAAAGAATTGTAGATTAAACATCTTTTACATTGAGTCATATGCGTGGAATATACACTGTCTAGAGATGTGACCTTATATCCGGTCTGGGGGGTGTTAGACCCTCAAGAAAGGTCTGTCTTTTCGAACATCAACTTTAAATAGTCATTTGAAGATGATGTTTGAATCTTAGTAACTGATACCTGGCGAAGGCACCATTTGTCAAGGTTAGTAACCCTGAATTAATTATAATCTATACAAAATAACAGCTACTATTCTATAACGTAGGACTGGTTCACACTATATAATACCTATCAATACTATTTTAAAATAAGTTTCAATAGAGTTTAAAAAGATACAATTCAGTTTTATTCATTTGACAAGAAATTTTTGAGAATCTAACACATTTCTCTTTAAACTGAAATAAAGTATAACCTAACACAAATCTAAGTCAATTTAGAAGAGTTCTTGAAATAAATCATTTGTGTGCATCATTCAGTGGCTGGTGAAATTGTTTTGTTCATGTCACAAATAATGGAAAAGTTATCTAATCGTACCCCTGCTAAACGTGCTGAAAATATACCACTTCCCAAAGTTAAAAATCAATTATATTGAATATATATTATGCTTTAAGGCATCAGGGCCATTCATCTTCTATCGATGAGAATTATGAAATTGGACAGCCCACAATATACAAGCTTCCCAAGAAACGAAAATCTGAAAATGAATTTATAGTGAAAGCTCCTGAAAGTGCTCGACTAGTTATCGATGAATACTTTACAAATACTATTCCAAAACCTGTGCATTCTTTTTATTTTCGGAAAGAAATTTCCACTGTGGAAAAAATACACGCTTGTTCGTAGGAGATCATCAGGACTTGCCTTTAATATCGAAAAACAGATTGTGGCAAGTTTTGCATGAATTGAATATCTCATGGGAAAATTACAATAGGAAGTCAGTTCTCATAGACAAAGAATAGATCGATTGCTGTAGAAGAAATTTATTAAAAGCGATCAATAAAAATCGTGCTCAAAGTAAGAATTTTTTTTATCTGAATGAACCTTGAGTTATTCAGGGGTGCACGGTTCAGGAATCTTGGAATGATTAAAACATAAAAGATTGTCAACCATCTTTTCATCAAGAACTTCAGGCTCCGTCAGGAAAAGGACGACGTATAATAATAACGCATATAGATAGTGTTAACGGTTTCGTGGATGGGGTTATTATCATTTCAAAGTAAAAGTACTGGAGACTATCATGAGGACATGAATGCGGATGTTTTCGAAGAATATTTTGAACAGTTGCTTCTTCTTGATGTGATTCCATTAGGATCTGTTTTAGTAATGAACAACGCAAGTTACCATTCGCGACAAATTAAATTAACGCCAACATCTTCATGGCGTAAAGCAGACATCATCAGATGGCTAACGGATAAAAATATTTCTTTCGTAGAAAAAATGGTAGAAAACGAATTATTTTCAAATGTAAATTTACATAACAATCATACGAGAAATATAAAATTGACGAAATGGCAGAAACCGGGAATTAAGTATACTCTGATAAAGGACGTCGAACTTCATTTCAACAATGCACTAAAAAGTGTTACATCCCAAAACTAGAAAAAATAGTATAGACCACGTTATTGAAGGAAATAAAATGTGGGAACTGGATCATATTATGGATAACATGATAGATCCTGTAATAGCGATTTTAGGTAATGAGGATACATCATCAGAGTAATAAAAAACAATTAATGTTTTTGAGGAATTTTACTGAATAATTGTGATTCGTGATGCGTTTCGCTGCACCGTAGCTTCTTCAGACGAATGAATGTACAGAAATTATGACAACTATATATAGATAGAAATGAGAATATAAAATAAAAATGTTCGTACGTAATTAAAAGCTTATTGAGAAACTTCTTCTTGAGTGATTATTGATCACAGGTATATCCAATAAAATTAAGGAATAGATTGCTAACTGAAGAGATTCAATAGAGGTGAGGGGCTTATATCGGCTTGTTCATTAATGAGTCTACTTGATGTTTGTGTTCGTTGGTTTCTAAAGTTTCATAAAGACCTACTTTCCAATATTTATTATCTGTATGTAATATTTCAAACTGTGGGTCAAAAGAGAGATTATTTTGTAGGAGATGATTCGCGTAATTTGGATCGGATCTTTCATTTGAAAAACTGCGTTTATGTTCCGATATTTCTATGTGTTCAACCAATGTAGAAATTATTACATTGATTTCGATTCCATCTATGAACACCTAATTTATTATTTTTATCTGATTTGGTTTCATTGTTTTTATATATTTGCCTAAGCTATTAGTAGTTTGGAAAGCTATGTTGAAATTATTTTTACTCAAGAATGATTTCAGTTTCTCACTTGTATTGCCAACGTAGGTTAAGGTGTTGAATTTCTGTTTCAATTTATCGACAGGGTAAACTTCATTCAATACGACTCTACTTTGTTTTTTATTCAAAATATAATTTATTATTTTGGGATTATTACCATTAATAACCAAATAATGGTTATAATCCCAAAATGATTAATAACAATAATTACACAAGTCTGCAAAAAAAGTTGATAGCTGTTTTGGTTTTTTGTGTAATTTTATGTTTTTGGGTGTGCTGAATTCGAAAATGACTTTCATTTTGTCCTAGCACGTCACGTTTTCTGACAATGTAGGTGTCTATGCTAAACAAGTTATTATCTTAAAATAAAACATAATATTTTTTTAAATGAAGTAATTTATAATTGCGTATCAAAACTTATTTCATTATATAAAATACATCAATTAGTGAGCATTAAACCCATTCCTTTTTCCCAGTGAGACTACTTTTGGTACATTTTCGCTTGTGGGAAGCATCTGGAAGGTCTCTTTTAAGCGTCCAACAGTAGTCTGCCATCATTGAGACACTCCATCTTCCCTGGTATCTTTTTTCCATCTCCTTAATATCTTGGTGAAATCGTTCACCTTGATCTTCACTCACGTCTCCTAAATTTTCTGGAAAATAGTCGAGGTGGGAATGATGAAAATGTACTTTTAAACTCATTAAGCAACCTAAAGCTTGAAAAGATTTTAACATTCTTTGTTTGTAGTTAGGGTCTTTGTTATTGCCTAAAAATTTTCTCATAACTTCCTTTAAGGCAATCCACCCTTCTCTTTGAGGATCCGTCATGGTTGTGACGAATAGTGGATCAGCCATAAGCCGTCTTATATCTGGTCCAACGTAAACACCTTCCTTCAACTTTGCCTCCGAGAGGCCAGGAAACTTTGATATTAAGTATTTGAAGCAATTTCCATCTCTTGAAAGTGACTTCACAAGTTGCTTCATCGATCTCAGCTTAATGTGAAGCGGTGGTAAGAGAACTTTATGAGGAGGCACCAAAGTTTCATGCAGGACATTCTTTTCGCCAACTTTAAGCTCCCTCGCACGCCAAAACTTTTTGGTCCAGTGATTTGTTCGGTCTCTACTATTCCATAGACACAAAAAGCAAGAGAATTTGGAAAACCCAGATTGCTGTCCGAGCGCCATGCCCAAGATTTTGAAATCACCGCACACTTGCCCACCGTGGTCTTTTTTTTAATTTACAAAGAATCAATTCCAAGTTTTTGTAGGTTTCTTTGAGATGTACGGAATGGCCGACAGGAATGGAAGCATAGAAACCGCCGTTGTGAAGCAGAACTGCTTTAAGGCTTCTTTTTGAAGAATCTATGAAAATACGCCACGCTTCTGGGTCGTATGGGATCTTAAATGTATTCCATCAAACCTTCAATATTGGTGCAATAAACCAACTCGTCCTCTTGGGCAAAGTAGGAAGTAAACTGCTTTTCACGATATCTAAACCAGGAGGAAGACACTCCCGGCAAAAGTAAGTTCCTGCTTTTGAGCCTTGATCCAAGCAACTCAGCAGCGTTTTTGGGAAGATTCAAGTCTCTTACTTAATCATTAAGCTCGCCTTGGTAAAACAATTTTGAACTTCTGTCATCTTCAAATTCAAAAGTTGACTGGTCATCGGGTGTGGGTACAGCACCATCTTCGTCAGAACTTGAAACCTCTTCCAAGGTAGCAGGGACCTTGGGCACTGGTATTTCGGTCCCAGGAGGGATGGGACGAATAGCTGATTGCAGATAAGGGTATGACATTGACTGCTTCCGTTTTGAATTATACCCTTTCACATTACACGAACAAAAGTAACAATCATCACTAAGGTTCTTTTGCTCGCGCGATACCATAGGAATTGGAAAGCTTTTTTCGTGCCCTTGAACCAATTTCGAAGGTATTCAACACATCGTTTGCAGACTTTATGAGGTGCCCATACTTTATCCTGATCTCCAAGTTTGAAGCCAAAATACGCGAAGTATACTTCTTTTACAAAGTCCGTAATATAAACTTGTTGCTTTAATGTCATATATTCTCCACAAATGTAACAGAAACTATCCGAAGAGTTCACAAACCTCCGCACAGATGACATTGCACTGTATTGAACCAAGATCTATAAAACAATGATGAGTTAACACGTAATTGTACAGGGCGTTCACTTAGGTTATAAATTTTATACTAGTTAATGTCCTGTAAACAGTTTAAAACATTTATAAAAATAAATTTATGTCTAAACATTTTAATCCAGTAATCAAAATAAAATTATACGTTTTTGTTAAAGAAAAATTGCGTTTTGTGCGAAAATAACCTTACATTCTGGAATTTTTGAGTATGTTTTTTGTTTTCAGAACACCTAAATACATAGAAATCAGTTGGAAATTGAAATAATATCCATCCATGTATTCCTATTTCATATTCTCATTTCTATCTATATAGTTGTCATAATTTCTATACATTCAGCTACGGTGTAGCGAAACGCGTTACGAATCACAATAATTCAGTAAAATTTCTCGAAAAACATTACTTATTTTTATTATTGATAATGAAATTCTACCAAGTAAAAGCCTCCCAAATTCAAACATCATCAGAGGATGAACTGTAAATATTTTATGAAAATATAACTTAAAATATATATGAGCAATTCGACAAGCATTTCTTTGATTTTTATAATTTAAAAGTGTATATAGAGATTAAATTTACTACTTGACGTTTTAATAAAGTCATGAAATTATTTATAAACATTGTTCAAGATTCTGTTAGGTAATGTTGAACCTCATGTGGAAAATTTAGCTTGAGTCTACTATGATATAAAATAAATATTCATTTCCATAATTGACTGAAATTATTGAGTTATCTAAAATATCATGAACAATATTCAATTATTATATATTTTAGAGTAAAGAATTGAGCGTGATTTCAGTACGCATATAATTCATCAAATAATCATTTTTCGTAAACGTAACTATCTAGATATTCACATTAAATAATTATTGTTTTGAAGACATTAGTGTTCAATTGGTTCAATTTTATTTTCGAAGAGAACCCTAAAACACATATTCGTCTACGTTACTGACTACAAATTTAGACGTCTAAAGTAAACATTTTATTCAAAACGAGGACAGCAATATTCGCAAGCAAAAAAAAAGACAGAGAAGATCGTAGACAGGTAAGTGGATTCTACCTGGAGATTTGTATGAGGTTTCTATCGAAGATTCGGCAATAAATTGATGCCTGTTCTAAAACAAAATCATAGAAACAACATTCATTTTTGAAATATGCCAAATAGACTATAATGATGCCACAGCCTCCGTATGCATCAAGGTGACAGCCTCAGTGTTCTCCTTTTTTCAAAACTGAAGAAAACCACGAAAGAACGAACAAACGCCACAATTCAGGCAATAAAGACGGCATAAATATTTCTTTGAGAGCTTCGAAGATTGGAAAAGAACGTTAATATAAATTTTATCCAAGGAAACAAGATTTGATAATCATAAATAAATAAATATTTTTGGAAAAACACACAAAATCGAGATACTTTTTAGCAGTAATCGTAGATATAGAGCACAGCACCTTAATGCAATTCTTCAAACTCTTAAGAGTAGGAAATTACCTTTTCACTATGTTTGAATTCTCTCAACACCCTATCATAGTCTTTCTTGGTTACCCTCTCGGGATAGCAGCAAGCGCTCTTGATGAACGTTTTCAGCGATCTTTCCAGTAGGGCGTTTATCTCTCCATAGTCATAATCATCGTGTCTGATTCCCAACAGGCATTGCATATAATTCCAGATAGCACGACGAAATCGAGATGTATCCACGTCCGTTCTTCCGCCCATCGTATAATAGGTTAGATTGTAAGCAGTCTTGAATTTATCGTCCAGCAAGTTGCCAACGTCATTGTATAACCTAGAAAAAAAAATTAGCTTGAAAATTGAACGAAATGATCGATATTCTGTAACTAGGTTAGAATAAAAAAACGAGTGGAAAACCACAAGTATGGAAGTAACTTACTGAGTCATTTGTATTCACATTTAATTAATATTAATATTTATAGTATTTGAACAATCATTGAAATTGAAAATTGGAGCATTGGACACATTTTCAGTTTTATTTTTCAAACAGACTGATTATCTGGGGTAGATTGAAGAATCGGAAGGTAATTGATTTGCAATATTTATTCGATTTTTTAGCGAAGTTTCTATATGTAGTCCTGCTATTTGAGAAGATTTCTAGCTTCTGTGTCTTTTTAATATTTTAATATGTGCACCTCTCAGATCGGTAATCAGGCTAGCGCTCGTGCCCTAAACTGTGTTTGTGAGGCTGGTGAGAAAGAGAGAGAGAGAGAGAGAGAGAGAGAGAGAGAGAAAACTACGAACTGATATAAGCAAGCTCTGCAATTGAAATAAAAATATCTAAAGTGAAAACCGTAATAATAGTATTGGGATTAGAGGAAAGTATGAATGAAAATCCGCAGGAACTTCTCGAAAAAATTAAAAAAGTAATTCTTGGAGACGCGCATAGGAATAAATACAGACCAAGAAACAAACAGATTTGCTGCGTGGTTGTAATAAAAAAGCAGAAATCATGAAGGCGGCCAAGACTCTCAAAGGAACGAAGATTTATAATAAAGAAGACTACTGAAAAAATGTACTGTAAGAGCGCAAACACCTCTCTAAGATAATCATTCAAGGAAGCAAGAGATAAAGGTCAACGAGCAGTAATAAAATATGACAAAGTAATTATCAATGGTGAAGTATGCCCGATTAATTAATTGCAAAAACAGTCAATGAGATGAATGACCAAGAAAACAAAAGTAAAAGAAAGCAAGGAGCAAGAACCTTGAGCATGAGATCACCCAGCCAAGAGAGAGCCTACGAGAGAGACGTGAAGTGGACAAAATTCTATGAAGACAAAAAGCCAAAAACTAATCAAAACAATAACGGATGAATTACAGACGAACATGGCGATGACTAAGGACAATGGAATGAAACCACGGAAATAACAAGGTAAAATGAAATAAACAATTTAAGAGAGAAACACCTTAAAAGAAGTAACATAGAAAAGAAAGAAGAAATCAAAATCGGTACCTGGAATGTAAGAACAATGCAAGAACTTTGTTGTGTCGGTCCACAGAGGGCGACTCTCATACGTACGTCCTTTCTGGAATTGATAGGGTACCCCGATGTAGCTTGGTAGGATGCTTAGAAGCGATATGTGACACTGATGAGCTCCTAATAAGGGCGAAACTGCAGCCTGCCGCTTCGTTTCTCGGCAACCTGCTTAGTTGCACTATTGTGGCGCTTGGGGGCTGCGTGCATGGCAGGCAGATTTGGGAACTAGCTCTAGTCAGGAGAGAGATTATTCATTGATACGGATTTTTGAATAATTCGTCTTGTCTCTAGTTTACATATGTAGACTCCCCACAAAAAAAATCTCGCGAAGTTTATCGAAGATATTAGTCCTACCATATATATATATATATATATATATATATATATATATATATATATATATATATATATATATATAAAGGTGCTTTCATCAGAAAAACAGATGTTATTCAGAAAATTTGGATTAGCGTTTAGGTTTTCACTCAGATTTTCACAAAACTGTAAACGACGATCTGGATCATCTTCGACACTGATGAGCTCGTACCCCAATACTTTTATAATAAATGACGATATATATATATATATATATATATATATATATATATATATATATATATATATATATATATATATATATATATATATATATATATATATATATATCGTATACATTTATTGTTTTGGAAATATAAGGAGTATTAAAAGTTCTCAGAGCCCAATATTTCTTCAAGATATAAAAAACACATATGATTATAGACTGTCTTGGTTTTTTAGTTGTTGCATTAGGAATTGCAATTAGCATTGTGAAAACCGAATCTCTTTCGTCGAAAATTTCAATGCTATAACGTTAATTTTTCGACAAGACCTAAAGCTCTTATGACAAGGCGACCTACAAATATAAATTTTATTTGATTCAAATTTATTCAATGCAATTTGGTCTTTAATTCATTAAAATCGATTAATATTTGTCGGAGTAATAGTTTGGGGCGTTTTTCACGGAACACCCGATATTCAAGGAGATCCTCAGTTCACTGGTTGAAGACAATTTTCCTAAGATCACATAGTAGTGTAAGTATACAATAAAAATGATTTATTTCACAATGGAGTTCGATATTTTTTATTCGCCCCATATATCGTTATGCGTAGGAATTAGTGTTTAATAGTATACTCGTTTACACTTAGTTGGAATTTATAGTTTTTCATTTTTGAAAGTTTATAAACGTCAACGGGGCACAGAAAATCGGCAAACCCGCTTCTTGAACCCTTCAGATTGAACAGCTTGTATCCCGAAAACGCACCCTAGTTGCTATATTTTTGAATCGGAGTGAGAGGCTTAAAAAGTACCTTTCACAAAAAATTCGGGGGATTTGAATGCCTGGTCCTCTCTAAGTATCCTCCTCAATCGAATTCTTTAGATGCAACTCCTTCAAAAAAAGAAATAGACACAGCTCTATTTCGTGTTATGTAGAATAAACGGAGGAAGTTCATAGTGTAAAAATCGTTAAAAACAGATCTGCAACATTCGATAACAAAATTTAAATTGTTTATTTGTAATACTTCATCATTTCCTGTTAGTCATCCGGATTTAATTTTGTAGGGATGGTGCGATTAAAATATTGGGAATGGCTTCTAATCTACAATATGAAAACACGAGATCACCTCATGATGGAACGACGTACTAAGTACAGGCGTGATTCGAAAATTTCCGAAAACGCCAAAATCCTTATGCCATAAAGCAGACATCATCAGATGGCTACGGATGAAAATATTTCTTTCGAGGAAAATATGGTAAAACAGGAATCATTAGCAATTATAAATTTACATAAAAAATCATACAAAGATATAAGATTGGCGAAATGGCAAGAAACCGGGAAGGTAGTATAATACGCCTCCCACTTTACCACTGCGAATTGAATCCGATTGAAGAAATATGGGGTGAAGTGGTTAAAAAGTACACAAGATTCAAGATGAAAGACGTCGAACTTCATTTCAACAGTGCAAAAAGTGTTACATCCGAAAACTGGAAACAATGTATAAATCACGTCATTAGAGAAGAAATTAAAATGTGGGAACTGGATCATATTATGGATGCCATGATGGATCATGTTATAGTGAATTAAGGCGATGAAGATATTTGAATTGTGGAGGCCGTTACTTGATGTAGATCCATGATATAAATGAGATAAAAAACACAAGGTTTAACTTTAATCTACACTTTATTTGAAAAAATTCGACGACGTTTCGCTGACACAGCAGCTTTATCAAGAATGAAAAACAGAATGAAGAGTATGGTATTATAAACAAATCGTAGAACAAGTTGGATGAATAACAGGAAAATCCACACCGAGCCATTGTACAGTTAGTATGAAAGGTAATAAAAACTAATTAAACAAGTTAAGTAGGGGTGAATAATTCACATCTACCTGTTCATTCAAAAGCTTGTCCGAATGTTTGTATCTATTTATTTCTAATGCTTCTAGGAGATCTAATTTTGAACTTTTGATTTTATATGTAATATGTCAAAGTTTTTATTGAATGAATGGTTTTCTTTTATTAGGTGGTTTGAATAATTTGAATCAGATTTATTTTTATCGAAGCTACGTTTATGTTCAGATGTTCTTATGCCAAAACTCCTATAGGTCCTACCGATATAAATTTTATCACAAGAACCGCAATTGAGTTTATAGATCCCTGATTATATGATTTTTCAACACGAGATTTATTATTTTTAATATGTTTACCTAAGTTATTAGAAGTTTTGAAAGTTATATTAAGATTTTGTTTGACGAGAAAGGATTTAATATTTGTACTTGCAGAACCGCAGAATGTTAAACTGTTGAATATTTTATAGTCTTTATGAATAGGATATACTTCATTTATTGCTTCCTGATACAGTTTTTACGAATGATTAGATCTATCATATCCGGATTATATGAATTATTAATGGCTATCTGTTTGATGATGTTTAACTCTTTATTATAATCTTCTACTGATAAAGGTAAATTGAGTAACCGATGTACCATGCTGTTTAAAGCTGCAACTTTGTGTTGAATTGGATGTAATGAGTAGTTATGTATAATTGTATCAGTATGTGTTGGTTTACGAAAGACCGAAAAACATGATTATTATTTTGTTTAGTGATTTTCAAGTCCAAAAATTAATGGAATCGTTCTGTTCAATTTCTATCGTGAATTTAATGTTCAAATGGATGGAATTAATGAAATTAAGAAATAAGTCTAATTGACGAGTAGTTCCAATGAAACATACTAAGATGTCGTCAACATATCTATACCAATAAAGAAATTTGGAAATGAGTGGATGTGTATGAATTTTCTGTTCAATATTATTCATAAAAATCTCTGCTAAAAGTGGACTCAAAGGATTTCCCATGATCAAACCATTTTCACTACTGTAATAGATGTTGTTGAAAGAAAAATAATTTTGTTCAATGCAAACGTCCAACAGATTCAATATTTCTGATTTAATTATGTGGTTAACATGATTCGAATTCAACATGTTTTCGATTAATATTTTGACATCACCTGGAGGAACACTTGGGTATAAATTCTCAACATCAAACGGAATAAGTTTTGCGTTAGGTGGTAGGTTAACGTTTTTATGTTATTTATCAATTCGAAAGAATTTTTATAGAAAATTTTGATTTGAATGAACAATAATTTTAATGATATCTATAAGGTAGTGCGACAATTGCACGGCTGGGGAAGATACATCATCAGAAGATGAACTGTAAATATTTTATGGAAATATTGCAACTTATAATATATATGAGCATTTTGACAAGATTTATTTTGATTTTTATAATTTTAAAAAGTAGAGAGTTTTATAAAATGAAATTATTTATATACACTGCTTAATTTTCTATTAGGTAATGTTAAAACTAAAAGTTAGCCTAAGTCTACTGTAATATAAAATTAATGTTCATTCACATAATTTACTTAATTTATTGAGTTATCTGAAATATCATAAACATTATTTGACTATTATATGTTTTAACGTATTAAGCGTAAGTTGAGTATGAATGAAATTCTTGAAATAAATAATTTTGGTAAGCGTAAATATCTAGATCAGGGATGCTCAAACTTCATTTGCTGGTGATA
Source organism: Cryptolaemus montrouzieri (assembly GCA_013387265.2). Taxonomy (NCBI): domain Eukaryota; kingdom Metazoa; phylum Arthropoda; class Insecta; order Coleoptera; family Coccinellidae; genus Cryptolaemus; species Cryptolaemus montrouzieri. Next base: position 12,160,110 of record JABFTP020000165.1, read on the forward strand.
TACCTCAATATTTTTAGATTACTTATAATCGACTCTGAGAAGCTGCAAGTATGTGTGATGCAGGGTTGTCGTACATACACGATACCTACACCCAACCTCGGTAGGGTGTACCGTAGCATATATAGATATTAGCTTCCGCACAATATACATTATTTTAGTTAAGGTTAGGTTGGATTTAGTTATATTCTTCTTTATAATATCAATGACAAAACTCATAGTTATTCAAAATTGCGAGTTTCTTGGTTGCTACAGAACAAAATAGTTACATATGGTGTTAAACTTAACTAAGGAGTGACTTTGGATATTGAAACGTGGCACTGCATGTCCTCAGCATACTTTTCATAAGGTGGTACATAACCACTGAGTGCTAATCGCAAACATGATGACATATGATCGTCAGTTAGTCGATTGCGATATTTGGACTTAATTATCTTCATTTCAGAAAATGCAGACTCGTACAAGTAAGTTGACCCAAACATTGCCATGTCAGTTGAAGGGAGATTTGCCATAGATTCAGATATTTATCTTCAGATATAAAACACCAGAAATTTGTATCAGATGCTGCAGCTGTAAGATGTATATGCTATAATCTGCACCTACTCATTTTCAGCAGAACATGAGTTCATATTAAACTGACTTGATATTTCAGTAGCTAATTCCTCAATATGTTTACAAGAAAAAGGATAACTCAAGAATGATGCTATATTTGCCAATTTACTGCAATCATAAGAACGCATTTGGAATTGTCCCAGAATATTTGATAGTTCAGCCTCATACGTATCACAATTCAACTGAAGAATCCTTGCTTTCAAAGACGGAAAATGTTTCAGATCCTTTCTTTTCGGTTGATATATCATAAGTTGCAGTTTAGTTTTAAATGAGTTCACTGCGCTAATCATCTCAATAATAGTTTTTATTTACCTTGAAGCTCCAAGTTAATGGTGTTCAACTGCATTGTGATGTCAGTCAAAAATGCCGAATAGTTTCGTTTTTCCAAATCTGAGTTTCATAACTCATGAAGTAATAACTAAATCAGTGTGTTCAGCTGAATCCCTATCCTCCAACTGCAACCTAAAGAGCCGCCGTTGCAAGCTACTTTCACGGATGGAATTCATCATTTCTGTTGCAATGCCCATAATTTTCTCCGTGTTTAAAACTTATGAACACAAAACTTGTTGATGTAAAAAAAAATGAAGGTGTACTTTGCGTCAAGAAACTAACGCCCAAAATTGAAAATTAAAATTTATTCAGATGTTCAGTTATGTTGAAGAACAATTTCGGAGTAATCCACCAGCAGTAAAGAATATTTGAGGAAAATCGAATAAATTGAAAAAATAATGAATAATGTGAAACTTTTGGAAAAAATCCTCTAAAACCTGTTAACCTTCATAAGGTCTTCAGGTCAATTTTGACCCATTTTGAGATGAAAGTAAAATTTTCTCAGAAAATAAGCGTTCAAGAAGTTTCATATCCTATGACTTTTGATTATTCGCTTCAATTTACTTATTACTGGAATAAGTTTATCAAAAATGATTAAAATATTCCACATATGATTTTTTTCCACTTTAACGGGTCAGAATTGACCGCAACTAATAACAAACGACTGCGCATCTGTTATCGTCCCCAATTGTTCATGTATTGTATAAAAATATATATATATAAAAATAATAAAACCAAACCAGGTAAAAACAATAAATCAGGTGTTTATCGATTGAATTGCAATGACTGTGATAATTTCTACATTGGTAGAACACATAGAAATTTTAATATTAGAATATCGGAACATAAACGCAGTTTTTCAAATAAAAAATCAGATTCAAATTACGCGAATCATCTCTTAGAAAATAATCATTTTGTCGATCCACAGTTTGAAATTTTGCATACAGATAATAAATATTGGAAGGTAGATCTTTGGGAAACTTTAGAAATCAATAAATACAAACACTCAGGTAGACTCATCAATGAACAAGTCGATTTAAGCCCTTCACCTCTATTGAATCTTTTCGGGGAGCAATCTATTCCTTAATTTTATTGGATATACCTGTCATAAATAACCACTTAAGAAGAAGCAACTCAATAAGCTTTTAATTACTCAGGAACATTTATAGTTATATTCTCATTTACATTTTTCTGCATATTCATTCGTCTGAAGAAGCTACGGTGTAGTGAAACGCGTTACGAATCGCAATTATTAAGTAAAATTCCTTAAAACACAGTACTTGTTTTTTATTATTGATAATGGAATTTTACCAAGTAAAAGCCTCCAAAATTCAAATATTGTATAACTTTTTGAATGAGACATTCTTTTGTTCTACCCACACAAGTCAAAATGAAGCGACGTTATTAGATGAAATGTCGGATAGTAATGAATCTTGTTCTGAAGCAGAAAATTATATCGAAGAAGCTGAACCATCTGATGGCACGGATAGTGACAGTGAATTAGTGCTTGTGCCAACAATGACGTCAGAAACCCCGTCACACAGTCTTATGGCAGAGCTTCCAGAGATAACAATGAACTTGATACCAGGTTCGACACGATACTCTTGCTCAAGGATTACCTTAGAAGAAAAATCCAGTTTTGAATTATTTTTTTCCCTTTTCGCTGATGAGTCGAATGACATTCACTATATTGATCTGTTCGCATATATTGAGCTACTATTACTATCTTCCGTGACTCAACCACCTGACCGTGTCCGTGTGAAGAACTAAATCAGTGTGTTCAGCAGACTCCCAATCTTCCAACTGCAACTTAAAGAGCCGCCGTTGCAAGCTACGTGCACGGATGGAATTCACAATTTTTGGTGCAATGCCCATAATTTCCTCCTTGTTTAAAACTTTTGAACACAAAACTTGTTGCTGTGTAATACAATGGAATGAAAAAAATGAAGGAAATTTTTTATTAGCTCGACACCATGCCACAAAATCGTTTTTGTTTCCAGTCATTGCTGGTGCTCCATCGGTCGTTATGCACACTAATTCATATATTGGAAGCTTTTAGTTACAAAATTGAAGAAAACGTCATATATATCTTCCCCTTCAATTGTCCAAAATTCTTCCTTAGCCAACATGTCATTGAATAACATCCGAAAAAATATACACAGCTGGGCAGTGTCTGTCATATCCGTGGATTAGTGGAACTGTAAAGAAAAGTATGTACATTTTATGATATCATGTTTTAGTTTATCCGCCATGTCCTGACTGATGACTTCAATAAGCCTTGTGACAGTCGGACGAGATAACTGAAGTTCTCTAATAGCAGACATGATTTCTGTTTTATTTTTAGAATCCCCACCCGCTTCAATAAATGCTTCATTCACAACCGATCCATCTTCGAATGGTTTCTTGTGTTTCGCCAATATATGAGATATTTCAAATGACGCGATCTTAGCAGATTTTGATTGTTTAGCTGGTATTGTGAACATGGTTTGTTCTTTTTTCAAACAACAATCACGTACGCAGGACAAATAAGACAAATGCACTTATCCTTCACCATACAAAATTCTTCTTCCCAATAGTAGTTGAACTGATACACTCACGATTTCTTCGCAGTACTCATTTTGTACTATATAATAATAAACTTTGCATCGACGTGGTATTGCCTTCAAGTTACAATTCAGAATGACTCCAATTCCTGCAGGCGCAACATTCATATCGGCGTGAGTCTCAAATATTCCCGTCAAACACGCCTCCAGAAGCGGCTAGAATAAAAACACGGCTTTTCTTTGACAAGTACCGCGCGTTACTTTGATAAAGCCGCATTTTGCCGCTAGCAGAGTGTTATTTTATTACGTAATAAATTTTTTAGTTCAGTTACCTACTTATCAAAAAATTTTTTCTTCTCGATATCTACTCAATACGAACTCGCGGTCGACCGTTTGAGCACCCCTGATCTAGATATTCACTTTAAATTATTATACTTTTTAAATACATTTGCGTTCAATTGATTCAAGTGTATTTTCGAAGAGAACCCCAAAACATATATTCGTCTAAGTTACTGACTACAAATTTCAGACGCCTATACTGAACATTCTATTCAAATCGAGGATTGCAATATTATCAAGCAAGAAAAATGACAGAGAAGATCGTAGGCAAGTAGTTGCGTTCTACCTGAAGATTTGTAGGAGGCTTTCTATCAAAGATCCGGCAATAAATTAGTGCCTATTCCAGGACAAAATTATAGAAACTATATTTATCCTTAAATTTGCTCGCGTACCATATTTCTAAGGGATTAGCATACTTAATGAGCTTTCATTACTCTACCTCGTTACCAAATAAACTACACTTGATGTGTTCCTGAAAACAGAGTAGAAATGAGAAACTTAAAAGTCACTTCACAAAATTTGGTGAAATTTCGGAGGTATAAATTTTAAATTTCTAATTTAAATAATTCAAGGACTAGGTATCGTGTGTCTGGTCTTTGCCTCATTGTGGAGAAACTGATTAGAAATTTATGAATAAAGTGAAAATGTGATTGTTTCATCGAATAAAAAATTGCATAGAAATCCGTGGATTATTGAGAAAGAAACATGAGACTTTATACTCGATAATTATTACAGATAAATAAATAGATAAATTAGTGACAAATAACAAACTCAATAGCGTCAATTAAGCAGATAACACGACCACAAATACAAAAATAGAATTTATATGAGAGCAATTTATGAAAAACAAACATCTAACGCACTGATAATATAGCAGGAAGTTAAAATAGATTTAGATTCAAGAACACTCATTGCGCTAATATGTTTGACATTAATCCCTTGAAAGGATTATGGGGCCAAACTGCACTGAGCACACAAAACTGAATCTTAGCAATAACACATTTTATTATGGATCTATTTACAGGGTGTTACATAATAGTATGTCTCAACTTGAGGTGGTAAATCTACGTGCAATTTTAAGAAAAAAAGTTCAAATAAACAAGTCTCAAAAGCTTCGTTACGGAGCTATAGGATGTTAAAAATTGGTTTTTTTCTTCAAAACTCCTGCAGTTTTTGAGAGACTCAGCCCAAATTTGAAAGGCAAGCTATTTTTCACAGCCTCCATCATTACACGTCCTAAATTTTAAGTGGAATCTACAAGGTGTTTTCTTTTCCGGAGCCTTGTCTTCTTTTGCCCTTTCAAACTTTTTGCAATACGCCACTGATCAGCGTACAATCAATTTTCGTCATTTTCGTTCAATTTAAAATTTTTTTTTTGACACTTGTAATTTTTTTGTATCTACGACCGTTCTCGAGCAAAAAATCATTGAACGATTGTGTGCATTCGCTGAATTGAAAGCATTCTAATAAAAAAAATGACTAGTAAGCTTTGAGTTTTCCATTTATTCATTCCTTTTAACAGTTGATAAAGTTGAACCAGTGTCTGCTCGAATTGTTTATTAAATTAACGATCAGTTCTAAAACTTTTGATTTTATTGCTGTAAGAAAAAAATGGCTAATTTTACTAACGCCAAATTAACTGATATCCATTACATGTACGGTCTGGCTGACGGAAATACAACAGAAGGTAGGCGATTATATCAGGTGCGCTTTCCTAATCGAGTAACACCAGACAGGCGAACATTTTCAAATATCCATAGAAGGTTGATGGAAACTGCTAATTTCACTGCAAATAATCATTTGAAAGGTGCAACTCAAACTATGAGAATTCCAGATATTCAGGAAACAGTTTTGAATTGTGTTGATTTGAATCCTCATGTGAGTACAAGGAAAATGGAAATCAGTTGAATATTTCACATGTTCTAGTTTGGAGGATTCTCCACGACTTTTCATTGTAACCGTTTCATATTCAACGCGTCCAAACTCTACTTCCTCGAGATTTTCCTTCAAGACTGAATTTCGGACGATGGTTATCAGATAAAATTAGAAAAAATGCTCATTTTGATAGTGAAATAATGTTCACAGACGAAGCTAACTTTTCGAGAACTGCTATCACAAATTTTCACAATAATTATTATTGGGCTGAGGAAAACCTCCATTTGATTGAAGAATCTCATCATCAAAATCAATTCTCACTAAATGTCTGGGTAGAAAAAATTGAAAATTATTCGATTGGGCCATTTTTTTGCCTAAAACTAAACGGTTTCGCTTATTGGCAATTTTTTGAGGAAGAGTTATCTTTATTGCTCGAGGATGTGTCACTTTTGGTGAGAAACATAATGAGGTTCATGCATGACGGGGCACCAGCACATTTCAGTGGAGAAGCTACGGAATTCTTGAATAATACATTCAACAACCGATGGATAGGTTGGGGTGGGCCAGAACTATAGCCTCCTACGTCCCCAGACTTAAATAATTTAGACTTTTTCTTATAGGGTTATCTCAAAAGTTTAGTTTATACCACTCCAGTGAACACTGTAGAAGAATTGAGAAATCGAATAATAACCTCTTGTGACACGATAAGAAATACACCAGGAATATTTCAAAAGTGTGTGATAATATGAGAAGGAGGACAGAGGCCTGTATTCTTGCAGGTGGAGGATACTTCCAGCATTTTATTCAGTTTTTGACTGTTCTTTTTTTTAGTTTGATATTGAATAAGTATAAGTTGAGTCTCAGAACACGAGCTATCAAAATAAAAGCGAATTTTGGGCAAATCTATCGAGTATTTCTATTATTTTTCTTTATTTAGTGAATAACATACAATTCAAATAATTCAAATTCAATAATTTTTCACTCAAAAACGGTTGGAGATACGAAAAAATTGCAAGTGTCAAAAAGTTTCTAAATTGATCGAAGATGACGAAAATTGATTGTACGCTGATCAGTGGCGTACTGCAACAAAGTTTGAAAGGCAAAAGGAGACATGGCCTCGGAAAAGAAAACACCTTGTGAATTTCAGCTAAAATCTAGGACGTGTAATTATGAAGGCTCTAAAAAATAGCTTGCATTCCAAATTTGGGCTAAATATGTCAAAAACTGCAGGAGCTTTGAAGAAAAACCAAAATTTTCCGAAAATTTCAACACCTTGTAGCTCCGTAACGAAGCTTTTGCGGACCTATGTTTATGTGACCTTTTTTCTTAAAATTGCACGTACATTTAACCCCTCAAGTTGTGACATACTATCAAGTAACACCCTGTTTAATTGAAATATTTGAATTTCTAGTTGAATTCCCAGTTCGGTAGTTGTTTTGTGATTTTGATAAGTATTGCTGATATTCAAGAGTCCAAACTTAGGATTTACAGAATGAATCAAAAAGGTTCAGGGAGATACTGCAGTATTAGAAGTGTTTCCATTCGGATATGGTTCCAATTATGAATTGATTTCAATGGAATAAATCCCGAGTTGCATCTTGAATGGTATTGATTGAACATTTTCGTTATTTCAACACTTGATTTCAATTTTTATTGAAAAATGATGAAACAATGAAGCCTTTTTGATTGTTGTCGTTTGCAAAAAACTTTCAAAAAATATTACAGCAAAACCCAACTCTCCTGATCTAAATCCACAAGAATAGTGAATGTACTTGTTCATTCAATCAGGCGATAACTACCCTTGAAAGGTTTCCCTTCGAAACAAAAACTGATGTTTTTTCTCAATAATCTAGATCTAGGAAATAGCCAAAATAATCGAGGTTGAGATGAAAAATTAGTGTTTGCGAAAAAGATTCGTCGATATTAATTTTGACATACATCGTTGTAAAGATGCTTAGAAGAGCTTTTAAATAGGTATCGAGGAGCTGAAGCGCCCCCTCTTAGGGGTTGCTCAAATATACGTCAGAAGAAACAATATCATCCGACGTCTTTCCGCAAATATACAGGGTAGCTCGTTCGAGATGGAACTTCATGTATATGCTCTGAAGTATTTCAACACTCTGTAGATTATTTCAGAATGTTCTACGTTTCCCAACATTGAAAATTCGATTATAATCAGATCAAATGACCTCATGTTGATGGTTCGGAGAGAAAATCTGGTTATGTAAATTTGTAGATTGATCCGACAATCAAATTATCCGAAGATATTGCCGTTCTACATATGCAAATTAGTAAAACAGAAAGTTTCATCCTTTGCAATAATCCGCTAAATTATTCTCTCTTTCAGATACGTAAAGTTCGATTATTGCCAAATTTATGAATGAAATAAGATGTGGAATTATAGACGAAATGTTCGTTGACGCGGTTTCTGGAAAATTTATGTTTATTAATATACAGTTCATGAAGATTAGAGCTGAAACATTGTCACCTACATTAAAAATATCGGTTTTCGAATACACATCCACTTCTTTTTCCTGTAGAAAGTAGGGCCGCACCGATACCGTCTGTGTATAAAATCCATAAAGCGCCACTTTGGTCGTCGTGTTTTAACATAAATATTTCTTTATTTTTCAACTTTTGACTAAAATATATTCTGTAGTTTTGCATTATATTTTCCTAAATAGGTGAAAACGTATTGCTTTCGCTCGACAATTACTGCAAAAAATAAAACATACTTTATTTAACCCATTAATGCCTATGATATGATATATCATATCCCAGAGACGACCGCTTTACAGGTGACGACATGTCTGAACCATCCGTTGTGTTCGATATTCGTGTAATGAATTAGGATTAGTACAAGTCTGTCTTCGATTCGGTGCGGGACGGGGAAGTATAGTTTGTAAAAAAAGTTTCTACACCCGAAGGAGGTGAGGAGAGATTTTATTTCGCTTCAACGATGCCGCTAAGGTGAGATTTGATTCATTTTTTCCTACAAAAATTGATCTCATTTTATTTCCATTCTGGAATTTTAACAATGAAGGTTCAATTTATCAGATTACGAGTTCAGAAAGTTCATTTTTGGATATATGTATGAGCTAGGAGCTCGCAATTGTAGAACATGATATATCATATCATAGGAAGTAATGGGTTCGTTCTATTGCAGGAACCGCAAGTATAACCCAGAGGATCCTCGAGATGCCGAAGAGCTGATGAATTATATTTTCGAATTGAGCTAAGTGGATGAAGATTATTCAAATGTAAAAAATTGTGATCATCTGGACTTTGTGTTGTTTCCACCTGAAGATGTACAAGACAGCGATAGAGATGACGGTCCAAGCGACGAAGAAGGAGATTTTGGACTAAAGGATATTGGCAAAGGAGTTCTGAGACAAACGATGGAAATATACGCCGTTGGTGGAGATAATGGTACTGAAATGGTTGAGTTGAATATTCCTCAGAATAGTGATGATAATGGTACTGAAATGTTTGAGTTGAATGTTCCTCAGAATAGTGATGATAGTGATTACCTTTGACAGAGTGAAATAAAAGAGTACGAATACACCCACCAAACGAACGAGGGTGAGCAAAAAGAATAGAAAGAAGAGAACTGGCATAATTACAAACGAACGCGAAGAGAGAACTTCCACTCCGACGCCCAACACGAGTCAATACTATAAGGGATCAAAATTTAATATCAATTGATTTATTCAAAATGTTTTTTCTGAAACATTTGTTCAAAAATTTGCGACGAAACACAAAGGTATGCGATCTTCAAAGGCAATCATTCGTTTTCTGTTACCACTCGAGAAATGTATATCTATTTGGGAATATTGATTTTATCTGGTTATTGCAAGTTGCCGTCCAGGAGATTGTTTTGGCAAACAAAGTGTGATACTTTCAATTCCCTAGTGAGTAACAGCATATTACGAGACCAATTTGAAGCTATACATCGTTACTTACACTTCAAAGACAACAGCACAATAGATCAAAATAACAAACTGTATAAGGTTCAACCCCTGATAGATCAACTGAACCATTTTTCTCAGACTTTGACTATACCGTTGGGAGAAAATTTTTTCTTAGATGAAGCAATGGAGCCATATTTCGGTCATATGAAACAATTCATAAGAGGGAAACTAATTAGATGCGGTTTCAAATTTGGGTGCCTAACAACAATTGAAGGCTATTTATTAAAATTCGATCCATACTGTGGTGCAGGAAATAAAAAGGAGGGGAAAACTTTGGGTTCGTCGGTATCAGAAAATTTATGTCTACACTATTTGCCCCATGGTAGTACTGTTTTCATGGACAATTTCTTCAACTCCTTACATTTGCTAGATACATTGAAGGAAGAAAACATAAATTGCATAGGTACTATTCGTTCCGATAGAGTTGAAAAAGCGCTCTTGAAAAAATTGAAGAAAGAACCACGAGGAAGCTTCCATGTTCTACAAGATTCTGATAAGTCAATTTCATTGATAAGGTGGAACGACAACAATGTTGTCAACATCGCAACGAACATAAATAACGATCAGCTGTGCCTAAGTAAGGTAAAATGCAAGCGTTGGTTAAAAAAAGAAAAATCATATACGCAGGTAGATCAACCTACCTAAATAAATATATATAACCAAAGAATGGGCGGGGTCGATATTTTCGACCAAATGAGGGGACTTTACCGTATCCGTATACGTTCCAAAATATGGTATTGGCCATTTGTTCGTTTTTGTATAAACGGAGCAATGGTGAATATGTGGATCCTTTATCGACATGCTTTTCCAAAAATCAGTTTATTGGAATTCACCAGAAGAGTCGTTCTATCAATTCTGACTAGTCCTGAACATATGTCTGGACCAAAACCAAAATGCAGTCGAAATGTTTTGACAGAAGTGAGGTTTGATGGGGTAGATCACTTAGTTTCTTGGATTCCAACTCAGAGACGATGCGCTCAGTGTAAAAAATGTACGAAGTTCATTTGTTCCAAGTGCAATGTTGGACTTCACCCAAAAGATTGTTTCATGTTATATCACAAACGACCATGAATGTTGTCTTCATCATTTCAGAATACTTTCCTAGTTTTTCATCATGACTAATCATTAGTTCTGTTATAAATTCTTCCAATAGAATATTTTTGTATTAGACTCGCCAATGCCTATGGTATGATATATCATATGTTAATTAAAAGGTACTTTCAGTAGAATGGTGTATCTCAAAGTATTGTTCTCGTATTTTGTATCAATAAAGGAAGGAGTATTTTCAATTTCATCAATTTTCGCGAAAAAAATTACTCAGGCATTAATGGGTTAGGATATTAATTGAATCGTATAGATATTAACAAAATAGTTATTTTCTAATGATACTGATATGCTATATTTCTCAAAAGACCAACAAGAGTCGAAATTGTGGAAGAATATAAACATAATTATTTTATTTCCATTCTTTTCGCCTTTCTGTTTGCGAAACCCTTGATAATTTCGTGTATTTTTATATGGCTAGTATGGCCTCCTCTATAGATATTGTTGCTAAAGTTAACTTTTCCTGGCTCGTTGTTGAGCGCAGGTAATTATTCATAAGTCTTTATTTAGAAAACGATCTTTCTACGCTTGCTACTGAAACTGGCATAGTTAGCAAAATTCGTGATGCTATGGTGATAATCCTTATAATTTTTATCCACATTCATTAGCAGACTAGATGGTGCTCAAACGGTCGATCGCGAGTGCTTTTTGAGTAGATCTCGACAAGAAAAAAAATTTTGATAAGTATGTAACTGAACTACAAAAATTTATTACGTAAGAAATTAACACTCTGCTAGCGGCAAAATGCGGCTTTATCAAAGGAACGCAAGGTACTACTCAAAGAAAAGCCGCGTTCTTTGTTCTTGCCGTTTTTCTAGAAATTTAGGGCGGCGTGTTTGACGCGAACATTCGAGACTTTCGTTCACGCCGATATAAATGTTGCGACAACAGGAATTGGAGTCATTCTGAATTGTAACTTGAAGGCAATACTACGTCGATACAAATTCTATTATTGAATAGTATAAAATGAGTGCAGCGAAGAAATCTAAAACGTATCATTTTAATAACGATTGGGAGCAAGAATTTTTCTTTTGTATGGTGAAGGATAAGTGCATTTGTCTTATTTGTCGTGCGTCAGCGTCAGCGTGGTAACTTAGATAGGCATCATAAAACGGTCCATAAAACGAAAAGTATGTGATTTGCTATCTTGTTTGAAAAAAGAACAAACCATGTTCACAAAACCAACCAAACAATCAAAAGCTGCTACGAAATATCTCATATATTGGCGAAACACAAGAAACCATTCGAAGATGGATCCGTTGTGAAGGAAGCATCTATTGAAGCGGGTGAGACTTCATTTGGAGATTTTAAAAATAAAACAAAAATCATGTCTGCTATTAGAGAACTTCAGTTATCTCGTCCGACTGTCACAAGACGTATTGAAGTCATGAGTCAGGACATGGCAGATAAACTAAAACATGATATCATGAATTGTACATACTTTTCTTTATAGTTCGACGAATCCACCGATATGACAGACACTGCCCAGCTGTGTATTTTTATTCGGATGGTATTCAATGACATGTTGGGCGTTGGCTAAGGAAAATTTCTTGACAATCATTCCTCTGAAGGGGAAGACCCGTGAATAAGATATATATGACGTTGTCTTCAATTTTGTAAACAACTACAAGCTACCAATAAATAAATTAGTGTGCATTACAATCGATTGAGCACCAGAAATGACTGGAAACACAAACGGTTTTGTGGCATTATGTCGAGCTAATGAAGATTTCCCTTGATTTTTTTTATTTCATTGCATTATACATCAACAAGGTTTGTGTTTAAACGTTTTAAACACGGATTAACTTATGGGCATTGCAACAAAAATTGTGAATTCCATCCGTACACGTAGCTAGCAACGGCGGCTCTTCAAGTTACAGTTGGAAGATAGGGAGTCAGCTGAACACTGATTGAGTTCTTTACACGGACGTCAGGTGGTTGAATCGCGGAAAATTCCTAGAAAAACTTCAAGAATTATTGCCCGAAATAACAGCTTTTCTAGATGAAATAGAGATCTCTAGAACAAACATCTAACGCACTGAAAATGTATCAGGAAGTTAAAGTAGATTTGGATTCAAGAACACTCATTGCGTTAATATATTCGACATTAATCCCTTGAAAGTATTATGGCGCCAAACTCCAATGAGCATACAAAAATTGAATTCTAGCAATACCACATTTTATTATGGATCTATTTTCAATTGAAATTATTGAATCTTTAGTTGAATTGCGAGTTCAGTAGTTGTTTTGTAATTTTGATAAATATGGCTGATATAACTTAGAAATTACAGAATGAATCAAAAAGGAAGATATTCAGTATAAGAAGATATATATGACGTTTTCTTCAATTTTGTAAAAAACTACAAGCTACCAATATTTAAATTAGTGTGCATTACATCAGCAATAACTGAAAACTAAAACGGTTTTGTGCCATTGTGTCGAGCTAATGAAGATTTCCCTTCATTTTTTTCATTCCATTCTATTATACATCAACAAGTTTTGTGTTCAAAAGTTTTAAACACGGAGAAAATTATGGGCATTGCAACAAAATTGTGAATTCCATCCGTGCACGTAGCTTGCAACGGCGGCTCTTTAAGTTGCAGTTGGAAGATAGGGAGTCAGCTAAACAGACTGATTTAGTTCTTCACACGGACGACAGGTGGTAGAGTCGCAGAAAATTCCTAGAAAGTTTTCAAGAATTATTGCCCGAAATAACAGCTTTCTAGACGAAAGAGGTGATGACAATCAGATGTTGAAAAACGAAAAATGGCTGAATGATTTAGCATTTTTGACTGACATCACAATGGACTTAAACACCATTAACTTGGAGCTGCAAGGTAAAGGAAAAACTATTATTGAGATGATTAGCGCAGTAAACACATTAAAAAGTAAAATTGCAACTTAATATAGATCAACTGAAAAGAAAGGATCTGAAACATGTTCCGTCTTTGAAAGCAAGGATTCCTCAGTTGAATTATGATACGTACTAGGTTGAATTATCAAATATTTTGGGACAATTCGAAATGCGTTTTTATAATTTCAGTTAATTGGCAAATATAGTTCCTTTATGAGTTATCCTTTTTCATGTAAAAACATTGAGAATTACCTACTGAAATAGCTAGTCAGTTTAATATGAACTCATGTTCTGTTGAAAAGAGTTGGTACAGATTATATCAGATATACATCTCAAAGCTGCAGCATCTGATACAAATTTCTGGTGTTTTGTATCGGAAGATAAATATTCGAATCTAAGGCAAATCGCCCTGACTGACAACTGACTGACTGACAACTGATTGCAGTGTTTGGGTCAACTTACTTGTGCGAGTCTGCATTTTCTGAAATGAAGATAATTAAGTCAAAATATCGCAATCGACTAACTGACGATCATATGTCATCGTACTTGCGATTAGCACTCACTGGTTATGTACCATCTTATGATGCTGAGGACATGCAGTGCCACGCTTCAAATCCAAAGTCACTCCTTAATTAAGTTAAACACATTATGTAACTCCTTTGTTCTGTAACAATCAATAAACTCGCAATTTTGAATAACTATGAGTTTTTTCATTGATATTATAGAGAAGAACCTAACTAAACCTAACCGAAACCTTGACTAAAATAATGTATATTGTGCGGAAAGCTAACATCTATATATGCTACGGTGTATCGTGTACGTGCGACAACCCTACATCGCACATAGTTGCAGCCTCTCAGAGTTGATCGTAAGTAGTCTAAAAATATTGAGGTAGATTGCCAGCAGTTCAAGTTTGAGCACCTCTGTGTTGGTGCATACGGCTGTCAAATTGTTCAAATATATATATTCGAGAATTTTCACCATATCAATATTTGCATTTTTGAAAAAAGACTGATATGAAATAATTTCTTCACAAAAATCATCGGCGTTAATATCCAATGAATCATTTGCAGAAAGTTTTTCCTGAATGCTACTTCTTAATTGACTATGATCTTGTGCATCACTAAGTTTAAATAAAAGATTCATTCATTGCGATTATTCAACAGATTAAATCTTGCGTCTACGGAGGATGAAGCATGATTCAATATATAAAAAAATACATTAATTTTAGAAGTGGTTTTCGGATCATCTATAGCAGGGGTGCTCAAACTTGAATTGCTGGCGATCTACCTCAATATTTTTACCCTACTTACGATCGACTCTGAGAAGCTGCAAGTATATGTGATGCAGAGTTGTCGTACATACACGATACACTCTACCTATCTACCTACTTAGGTAGGGTGTACCGTAGCATATATAGATATTAGCTTTCCTCAGAATATACATTATTCTAGTCAAAGTTTGGGTTAGGTTTAGTTGGGTTCTTCTCTATAAAAACAATGAAAAAACTCATAGTTTTTCAAAATTGCGAGTTTATTGGTTGTTATAAAACAAAAGAGTTACACATGGTGTTAAACTTAACTGAGGAGTGACTTTGGATGTTGAAGCGTGGCACAGCATGTCCTCAGCATGCTTTTCATAAGATGGTACGCAAACAATGAGGGCTAGTCGCAAGCATGATGACATATGATCGTCAGTTAGTCGATTGCGATATTTTGACTTGATTATCTTCATTTCAGAAAATGCAGGCGTTGAATAATAATAGAAAACCAATGCTGTCCGCAAATCGCAGTTTCCAGGCACAAAATTCGACATGTTTTAAGCTATTACACGCTGTTATGAATTGAAAATCTTTGTTTGTTGTCAAAACAATAAAATGGAGCACATAACGCGATCTGTGGTAACCACATCGACAGCTAAGGCCATATCTGGGCAAATTCCGTTTTCATATTTACATACCTGGTATAAACCAGGTGAGAACTTGTGGGATGGGTAGGACATAGGATATAAACCAAATTGATAAATGATTCCCATTCGATCGCTCTCATGAGAAGATCAGAGATCCAGAACTCAAATTTCTGTCCCTAGGCCTTCTTTTCATAACATCAATGAGGTCATCATGGCATTCTCCTCTACCGTTATATGTAGAAGAGGAAAACCCAGCAGATAATCCATAAATCCTGGAGATCGATCTTACTACTAGACACTCTTGCCTTTGGATATTGATACACATGTAGTTAAGGAATATCCCTATTTCTATAAATCGACCATATTCTTCAGCTTAGGTATATATTTTTTTTAAAAAAGAAAAAGAACTAAAAACAATCAACTACTTACCTATTAACTGTAGAAAAACCGTGGTCATCCCAGGAGTAATCCTGAACCCTAAACGTGCTTATATTCTTCTGATCAGCTCTCTTGGCGAAATCTTGATACGTAAAACTAGGATCTTCAACAAAACAAGTTATGTCAGCAGGAGCATCATGAGGTTCAGCTCCTACCACGCCGATCTCGGCCGATTGCGTTTCGATGTTCTCGAATCTTTTGGCCAATTCGACTGGTGTGCATTCCTGCGTTTGCTCCGACAATCTCTTCATGCGTTGCATGAGATCCACGATAGCCACTTCCGGTTCTATCGTGGGAGATGGAGGGCCCACTGTGGCGGAGGTTTTCCAATCTAGAGAAAATTGAGAAATTCATTCAAAACTGTTGAGATTCAACAAATATGTACCCTCTGTACGAGAGTGAACAAGGCTGGATCAGATGAATATCTTTAGTTATGTTTGAAATATACAGGGTGTCTCATTTGCAACAAAAAATGTCCTATAACATTTTTTCGAAAAGTTGATACTTATCTGGTTATTAATCACTTCTTGATTTTACGCAATTTTTTGCTTCTCTTTATAAAAACAAGAATATCACTGTTATTCTTACAGCTACATCAAATCTGACAATACCATCGGAAAGAGCATTGAATTTGCTATATGATAGGTAATTACTTATGGTAAAAATTTTGTATACCGAGTGTTGTAAAAGTCTAAATGAAAACATTGTGAAATGAACAAAATTAGTGGTATTTTCTTGTTAGCTGTACCACTGAAAACTAATCGATAAGTATCCATTTTATTTTTATAAAAAACTACTACATTGATCTGGCTTTCAAACGGTATTTCAACTTTTGAGCATACCATTTTTTTACCAGCAATATCATGGGTGAGTGTAAGAGTAAGAACATTAAATTCTCTCATCTTTCTATCACAAATGAGCTAGTTTCACCGGATCGTCTAAACAATTCCACAAATGACTTTTCAATAATAATAAGCGATAAACAAATAACATATCTGGATAATGAATGTTTGAGAAACTAGGAATTAATTTTTCTCGGATTAGAAGAAAAAAATTAGAAATCGTAAAAGAATAAATCTCAGAAGGCTTGTATTACTTGATTTTAAAACAAATGAAAATATTTAGAATTTGACAGGAACTGTCACTCAATGAATTAATGAATTGAAGTTTATATTATCTCCTTTTACGGTCCCATTTTCTTTTTCGAAAAAAAACATGCCTAGTTTCTCAAATATTGAATATCGAGATATGTTATTTGTTTATGGCTTCGCGAATGAAAATTCCCGTGCAGCGGTGCGGGTGTATGTATTGCGCTTTCCAAACAGATAGCATCCTTGCAGAAACACATTTGTTTGAAGTTTTTAGGAACTTCGGTGAAACTGGTTCATTCAGTGGTTCAAGAATTTAGAGAAGGTGGTGGAAATGCTCAGCAATGGAGACAAGCACCTGCAATATTGCAGGCTGTTCGCGAGAACCCTACAAGAAGTACTCGGAGAATTGAGACTTCATGATTCTATGGTTCATAGAGTTCTCAAGCGAAATAATTTACATCCTTACCATTTGAGTAAGGTTCAAGACCTATGGCCAGTGGATAGTGAGGTGAGGTAGCAAATTTGTAGTTGTTACATGAACAAACTACAGGATTGGGGATCAGATGAAATTCTATGGGCGGATGAGGCAAATTTTACCAAAGTTGATATGATAAATTTGAGAAATTCCCATATATGGGATACAGAAAATCCTCATGGCATTATTGTGTCACACTCTCAGCACGAGATTGGCGTAAATGTGAGGTTGGGGTTAAAGAGGGTTAGCTTGTCGGGCCAGTTATACTTCCCGATCGTCTAAATTCAAACGAATTTTTAAATCTATTAAATAAGGAAATAATGAACGTTCTGGAAAGAATGCCTATAGCTACTCGGCATCTCCTTTGGTTTCAAACGGACGGCTGGCGGCTCATAATTCTAGAATGGTCAAGAACTGGATGATTGAGAGATTTGGAGAGAAATGGATAGGTCGATTCGGGCCGGGGAGATGGCCACCCTGAAGCTCTGAACTTTCGCCGCTTGATTCTCATGTGTGGAGCTCATTAAAGACTAATATTTATAGAATTGTCTTTGATACTCGAGAAGAATTAATTGAAAGGATTCGAATCTGTTGCAACGAAATGAGTCAAAAACACATTGAACTTCAGAGAGTAGTTGATAGTTTAAGAAAAAATGTGTTAAGTGCATTTAAGAAAGAGGAAGATATTTTGAGCACCTGTTATAGTTTTAAATCTCTTTGGCCGGCTCGGTGGCGTATGGGATATGATGCTCGTCTCCTGCGCAGAGTTACCTGGGTTCAATCCCCACAAAGTCGGTGCGATTTTTCGGATTCTGGGAATCGCTTGAGTATCCATCTTTCGGAGGAGATGCAAAGACGTCGGTCCTGTCTAACAGAGATGTGTTGGACATTAAAGATCCCTTCTCTCGACACGAGAGGGGTTCGGCAAAATTCCCGGGTTAGTGAGGTGACAGAATTCCCAGGCGTGTCATTGGCCGAAAGGAGGAAATAGAGCACGTTAAAGAAATAACAAACAAACCAACAAATCTCTTTCGTGAAAATATGATTCATTAATTTTTTCTAGTTTCTGTTCAAGTTTCATTAAGTAATATAAGATATTTGCGTTGTCGAATTTTATGTTATTACTCTTACCCATGATATTTCTGGAAAAGAAATAGTTAGCTCAAAAGTTGATAAATCATTTGAAAGCCAGTTAAATGTAGTAGTTTTTAAGAAAAAAAACAGCTACTTATCGATCAGTTTACAGTGGAACAGCTAACAAGAAAATACCACTAATTTTGTTCATTTCACAATTTTTTCATTCAGCCTTTTTCAACACCCGGTATACAAAATTGTTTTACCATTAGTACTTACCTATCTTACAGCAAATTTAATTCTCTTTCCGATGGTATGGTCAGATTTGATGTAGCTGTAAGAGTAACAGAGATATTCTTGTTTTTATAGAGAGAAGCAGAAAATTTAGTAAAATCAAGAAGTGTTAAATAATTCGATAATTATCAACTTTTCGCAAAAATGTTATAGAACATTTTTTGTTGCAAATGTCTTGTACTATCACCTACTGAAGTTTGGCAACTTTTATAGTAGACATCCTGTATAGTCCGAAAAGTATCAAATAAAATTCATAAACTTGCGTAACTGCTCGAAATTTGTTATCTTTACACTGTAGACGAGTTTATTTATGTAAGGGTGCTGTTCACCTCAAACCACGACACGCCGAGGCATTTGCAATCGATTTGCAATTCGCCAAACACTTGTCAAAGGATTATCTTCAACACAGTTAGTTAGCGGCACTTGTAGAGCAAAAAATTTCTTGCTCAAGTGAAATTTTATTTTTCAATTTTCATTTACGGAATGTTCGAATCTACGTAAAAAAGTGCCTGAATTGTATATCAAAACTATTTATACACAATTCCAAAAAGAAAGATATTGGCATTGACTGATTTCGAAAATATCCAAATAACTCGAAAACGAAAAAAGGTAGCCAGAATCTTTTTGCGTCAATGAATTCCTCACGCAAACAGAACTGCGGGAGGGGGGAACATTTTCTCCTTCCCCAATATTTCACATAGCTGTAGTACTGAAATCTGTTCACTCTGTACATGCAGATATATCTCTGAAAGAAGTCCTGGCGGCGAATATACTTATATAGTGTCAGAGAGATGTTGAAAATTGAAAAAAAAAAGATAATTGTTAGTAAAACACTTTTGTACCCCAAGAACTGTAGATGTTCCCCCAAGTATGGTACAGATTGTGATTAAATAACATGGTTAGAGAAAGGAACAAAAATTGTATGAATAATATACCTGATCTATGCCTCTGTGAGTTTCTAGGGTAACCTTGAGCTGCACTACACTCTGCTTCCATTTCTTTCATCTTCTCGCTGTAGTAGCGATAAGCGCCTTCTTGGTCCACCTCCTGGTTAACTCCACAAGAGAATACGAACGAGCAGAGCGAATGAAAATGGGCCAGGATAACGATTGCATGTACTACTTCACCCAAAGACCAACTGTCTTTTCCAGATTTGGTCAGTTTCTGCAAGATTAATACAATGCCATTAGTTCACTGAAGTATTGAAGTGATCAAATCAATAAGGATATTATCGATTCATTTAGAACTTTCAGAAAGGTTTGACATCAGAACCAAGGTGAAGTATTATTCAATATTCAACAAAAATTGTGAAACTAGGGAAGCAGGGGGTTAAAACAATTGTAAGTCAAATTGGAACGTACAGTGAATATACCTTAAAGCATATTCAGACAAGAGAAAAGAGAGAGTAATAAAAGCTCATAAAATGTGAATATCTAAGTTTTTTCAAAGTAAATGTCACGTTTCCAGTGCTTCAATAGGCTGTGAACTTCTGAATGTCGCTTGATTCTGTTGGCTCGTACCCATCCCGTGTTATTCCATTCGCAATTTCAGCAATGTTAGCACTTAAAGTTTGAATTTGCACAGACTCTTCGTCATTTTCCGTGGTCAGAACAGGTCACAATTTCTTCCAGCATGACTTCAATACGTATGGGTTCAGTTCTTCCACTGATTCCTTCATGTTTAAGATACATTTTGCTGTGTCAAAATTTCTTCTAGCATTTAACACAATTCGCGATGATGACATGGCGCATTGTCAAAAACTAGAGTAGCTCTAAAATAAGTTTCTGAAACAAAACGATTCCGGAACGAGTCATAACCGACGCTTTCAAATAAGGACACCAAAACACTGGAAGGTCGTTTTTGTTTTGATTTTTCAAAGTACGAGGATTTAAACCTATAGAGCATCAGTGGTTTAATGACACAATCTCCACACGCATTAGAATATAGCAGATTTGAATCCAGGGGCAGACTTTTCGCTTTCGAAAATAAATATTTCGTTTAGCATTCTCTTGCAAAACAGTACAGTTCATCTGCAATAAATACTTGCTCAGGTTTATATCCTCCATCAGCAATTAGGTTTGCAAATTCATTTGGATATCTGTTTGCTTCAGCAGCGTCTG
Source organism: Cryptolaemus montrouzieri (assembly GCA_013387265.2). NCBI lineage: Eukaryota > Metazoa > Arthropoda > Insecta > Coleoptera > Coccinellidae > Cryptolaemus > Cryptolaemus montrouzieri. Next base: position 12,181,135 of record JABFTP020000165.1, read on the forward strand.
CATGTGCAGATTTTAATGCTATGCAATGATCGTCGCACCTTAAATTTACTGAATTAACTTTCCAATACAGATCCTATACTACCACCACGTTCCTTGAAATGTGCCAAAAGATGCGTTTGAAATTTTGCCTGGAGTGGGTACAGTATATCAAAATGATACAGTTATACCGGTGCCTGCACATTTGATACAAATTAACAAAATTCAGCTATGAACCACAACCAGCACAGTGAGCGCCAGCCTATGGTCGTCCTATCACCTAGTGATTCATTTTTCTTCAAGTGACATCTCCGAGTCGAGGGTTGGCAATCATCATCGCTATTTTTACTTTAGAAGCGGCCGATTTAAAAAGTTCGTTCGAAGTGCATCCAAACCACTCTCTCAGGTTCCTCAACCATGAGATTCTTCTCCTTCCTATACTTCGTTTCCCCTGTATTTTGCCTTGGATAATCAGCTGTAGGAATTTATATTTTTCACCTCTCATAATATGGCCCAGATATTCCAATTTACGTTTCTTGAGTGTGTTAGCAACCTCTCTTTCCCTGCCTATGCGTCTCTGAACTTCTGCATTTGTTACCCGATCCATCCATGATATTCTAAGAATCCTCCTATACACCCACATTTCAAATGCTTCAATCTTTTTAAGAATTGCGGCATTCACTGTCCATGCTTCCGCTCCATAAAGGAGAGTAGAGAAAACATAACATTCAGCTAAACAATGTTTTAATGCCATACTTAGATCTTTAGTACGAAAAACTTTGTCCATTTTTATGAAGTGGGCTCGGGCTTTTTCTATTCTTATTCTTATTTCTTGGGTGTATTCATTTGTGCTGTTCACCATTGCTTCAAGGTAAGTATATTGCTCCACTCTTTCTACATTTCTGCCGTTTATAGTTAGACTAACATTTACTGGATTGTTCTTTGAGATTACCATGAATTTTTTCTTTTTATGTTTAGTGATAACCCATATTCCTCACTGTAAGTAGATACTCTGGTCATTAGTCTCTGCAGAGCTTCGATACTCTCCGCTAAGATTACTGTGTCGTCCGCATATCTTATGTTGTTTACCCGTGTTCCACCCACTGTTATCCCACATTCTTCGTTTTCCAGAGGTTTCTTAAGTATTTCTTCAGCATATGCATTGAAGAGTGTCGGCGATAGAACGCATCCCTGTCTTACTCCTAGTATAGATTTTTGCTTATAATACAGATTAGTGATGATCTGTACGTCTCTACTATCTAGATGTTTTGACTCAAGTATGTCTATCAGTTGATCGTGACGAACCTTGTCAAAGGCTTTATTATAGTCTATGAAACACGCATAGACCATTTTGTTGACATCGAGACACCTTTGAGTCAACACGTTGAATGCGAAAAGGGCTTCGCGGGTTCCCAATCCCCTTCTGAATCCAAATTGAGTATCGCTTATATCCATGTCAAGTTTATGGTATATTCGATTATGGATAACCTTGAGGAGCAGTTTGAGAGTGTGTGACATCAGACTGATTGTACGATGATTACTACATTCTCTAGCATGTGGTTTTTTTGGTAAGCAGATGAAAGTAGATACTAACCATTCTCTTGGAATATTTCCAGTTCTGTATACCTTATTGAATATATTGACTAAGAGACCGATATGATTGTCGTCAATTAATTTGAGTATATCACTTGCCAATTAATCTGGTCCGGGGCTTTTCCCATTTCTCATGTTCTTTAATGCATGTTTCACCTCTTCTTTAGTAATATCTGGGCCTATCTCTTCACAGTATGTGTTAATTTCTTCTGGTTCAGTTCTGTTATCCATAAATAATTATTCTGTGTACTCCTTCCATCTTTGTAGTTTATCTGCTGTATTCATTAAGATCTTACCCTCTTTATTTACAAGAATAGTGCTTTGATTCTTTCTCTGTGTGCCTGCAAGCTCTTTCACTTTTTTGTGTAGGTTGAACATGTCATATTTTCTGTCTAAGTCCTCAATTTCTTTGCATCTGTCCTCGTAATACTTTTCTTTTGCTTGACGAATCTTTACTCTAATTTCCTTTTGTAGTTGTTTGTACTTTTGAGTGTTCTGACTTTTATAAAGTCTTCTCTCGTTCATCATTTTTAATATTTCTTCAGTCATCCACTCCTGTTTCTTCTCTTTATCTTCAGTTAGAATCTCTGTACAAGGGTTAATTATATGTCTTTTTAATTCCTCCCATTCTTCGTTAATATTTTCGTGATCTATTTGTATTCTATTTAAGTTTTCATAAATTCTGTTCTGGACTTGTTCTCTAATGCTTGGCACTTGTAGTTTTGTTGTGTTGATCTTTGGTGTAGCTTTTGGTTTTTTAAGAATTTTTAGTTTCAGCTTCAGAGTGGCAACCAACGGATTGTGGTCCGAAAAAACTTCGGCACCAGGATATGCTTTTACCGACTGAACGGCATTCCTGTATCTCTCATTAACGAGAATGAAATCAATTTGATTTCTAACGATCTTATCATTAAGTCCATCTAAAGGAGCGCGCCATGTATAAAGTCTTCTCTTCGGCAGTATGAAGAATGTGTTGGTAATGATTAGCTTCTTCTCTTGACAAAATTCCACAAGGCGGTCTCCTCTCTCATTTCGTTCTCCTAATCCATAATCTCCAACCACTCCCCCACTTCTTCCGCTGCCAATCTTCGAGTTGAAATCGCCCATTAAAACTGTAATTTCTCTATTATTTACTATTTTTAGAGCTTCTTGAAGCTGTTGGTAGAAGGTATTCAGTTCTTCATCTGTTGCCTGTGTTGTTGGAGCATACACTTGTATTAAACTTAATTTCCTATGGATTGATTCATTACTCTTCACTTAATCTGAATCACACTCTCGAGCACTCCCCAGTTCCCCATTTCACTATTTCAGTGTTTTTACCGATCGATGAATTTTAATCCCCATAACATAAACAAATAAGTTGAATTGAGATGAAATGAAAGTTTTTACTACTTCTTCTGAATCGAAACAGTTCTTTCAAATAGTCAGAGGGTTCTCATTAGAACCTAATTTCTCCCAATCATGCTAACATTCAAATCAAGACACACCTGTGAAGATAGTATTGGTGAGATGATGATGAGGTCAGTTTATTCTTGTTTATACTCTTTTTAAGAAAGTTCAGGAAAACAATCCAATATTATTCGATAACGTATGCACGTATAATATGTGAATCATTCAAATTAACATAACTTTTTCACTACATTTTAATGAAGGTAACTTTAACAATGAAAGGTGTTGCAGGTCAAGTTCGAATGATACACAGCTATGATTAAGGGAATTTCATTAAAGAAAAAGAGAAGTAATGTCTCCCTTAACTAGTTACTAAAATTACTACAAGAATTAAACTTACCTCTATGTGGGACTTATTAAGAAGCCAGGGTCTATGTGCTAAAATCCTATTGATATCGTACAAATTCCTCAGCTTCTGAGGTATAAAACTCAGTCCTTTGAGCCAATTTTGATCTCCACCTTGAAGTATAAACTCTTGTTTCTGGAGACTTATGAGATAGCTGCACTGGTGCCTGCCGGCGGCCTGAAATCAAAGACAAAGTGATTAAGAACGTTCGCATATTTCTCCATGAAAGATAGAAGGGGAGACTGAGTATTCGACCTTCTTATTGCACCAATAAGGGCTGCTCTTCCTAGTCCACCCTTAAACTACGATATTGGATTGATAAGTCAAGTAAAAAAGAAACAGGAACTAATTTTTTCCTGATTTCACCAAAAGGCTGTGCTTTTGTAATTTAACAATTCTCGACTAAATCATAATTTCCGTCACAAATATCTGGGACCTTGAAATGAAATCAATGAACTGAGTCGAAAACTGAAAACAAGAAATTGCATCCCACAAAATAGCTGGCTTCCCTTAGGGTATACAATAAGCTCAACCCCAATTCCAAGGCTATAAGTCCTCTGCAATATAATTTCTCCTCTTACCCGAAGACAATCAGAATTGAAACAAAGTTGGGACAAATATCCACTCTCTTCAAGAATTTTTTCCGATCATCCAAGACGGAGTCACCTGTTGAGAGATTGAAATTTCGAAAACCAACTTGATCGCTTGGTTTTCTCCGCACTCTTTTCGGTAGGTTAACTCTTCGGAGAGCTGAATGGAATGAAGTTGCTCTTTTTTTAAGTTCCTCACACAAGATCCTAGTCACAAGTATTCTGATTTTGGTCTTAGAGGATTTGGTGTAATTCAAATCGTTTAAGATCAGGTCATGAGCTTCTGTAGTCATGCTTCTGTAGAAAATCCAAATTGCGATTCTGGTGAGGCTGAAAAAACTATGTCATTCACACATGGAGACGGTATTATATCTTGATTTGCTGATGGTTCTCACCATAAACATATGGTATAAGAAATCTTCTCTTATCTCAATAAAGATCACATGCGAATTTATCGCTATATATGAAAACATTGAAGACTTTTATTCAGGAAACAATATGCAACCTTCTTTAGACTGCTAAATATCCTTCCCTGAAGGAATTGATTTTTCTATACACTATTCTCAATCATCGTCAACCAGACCACATGTAGTGATTCAATCTTTATCAGACACGATAATACCTAGATCACTGGTATGAATTTTCTGGGTGATCTGGTGCCCGTTGAATGTGTATAGGTTATTAGGGTTATTCATGGAGCACAACACACTTTTGTATATTTATAGGTAGCACAGCCAGTCATGATACCACTTTCTCACAGCAACCAGATCCTCGTGCAATATATTATAATTGCAGATAGGGTTGAAGATTTTTGTATCGCCAGCGAATAGTGAGTAGTATGATTTGAGTATCATTGGTACGTCGGTTGTACATATTAGAAACAACACAGGACCCGGGACGGATCCTTGCGACACGCAATTTGTAACATTTCAATAAGAAGATCACTTGCCTGAAAATCTGACGCAAAACTCTCTACCGCTAACGAAAACCCCAATCTACAAGAGTTTCCCCAAACCACAAAGTGCTCAAGTTTTAGCAGAAGACGACTGTGGGAAATCCTGTCGAAAGTCTTAAAGATGTCAAGGTTAATTATCTCTACGGGCTCCTCGCATCCACAGATCTGGTCCGAGATGAAAGACACTCTAGGAGATTCGTTATGACTGATCTTCCCGGAATAAAACCATGCTGGTTTGAAAGGATCATCATGTTCTCCAGCAACAAATCGAGCATCTGTTCAAGGACAGTTTTTCGAAGATTTTGGAAGTAACTGAAGTCAAACTGGGGCGGCAATTTTTCGGAGATGTTTTGTCGCCACTCTTGAAAATTGATGTGACAGAGATCTTTAACCATGGTAACCAAAAGAAGAGATTCTTTAGAAATCACAAACATGGGATGTGAAAGTGATTTGGCAAGGTATTTTAGGAGATTGGATGACATACCGTCGGAACCGGGTGCGTTTTACCGGGATGGGTATTTCTCCACAATATCCGTCGGTGATGACGATATGATACAGATCCTGTTGACAACGGTTAGTAAGAATAATTGGCACTCGTCCTATAGTGAAGGAAGCTGAAAAATAATCTGCTAGAACATTGAAGGTTTCCAGCAGTAACCTTAGAATTCAGAAAGGATTCCTGGATGCCATCATCCTAGCCTCATAATGTTTTTTCGATTCATTAATCAAGAAAACTAACATGTCAGAGTGAGTTCTAAGAATTTCGTAGTCCTCTAGTTGCCCACGACGAATGTATCTTTTGTGCCGAATGATGTTGTAAATATTGTCATCAATCCGATTGGAAGTATTATTGTTAAGATACAAAGAAAGGATATCATCAACGTTGGAGTCTTTGAATGCGAGTTGTGCTTTGAAAAGTTTATTTTGGTAAGAAATTTTCGAGAATTCTCCGATATCTCCGAAGTGTAAAACATTCGGCGCGAAATTTTTCAAAGGGACTGAAGATTTCTGTGACTATGAGTTTGTGCGGTCAATGTAATCATACCGGCAGAGTTGAGCTCTTTGTGATATATCCAAGTCTCAGTTATCGTTTTTCAAATACCTTGGAGGGACCGGATGGAAGTGCGATCGTTGCCGGGCGCTGCCATCGACGGCGGATGCGGAGACTTCAAGTCAGCGTTCACTAGGCGACCTTTCCGAACTGTTCTGCAGCCTCCGGAGCCGGCGAGGGATGCGCTAATATCGACTCTGTTGATGCGGGGGTCGCGTCTACCATAAGTTAATTGTCCGCTGAAATCCGTAGCCTGCGTAAGTTCGTGAATTTTTGTTACGACAAAATCACTGACTATGAGGCGAGAATTACTAAGATGGCTGATGTGATTTAGAATAGAGAATGAGAAGTTGCAGCACAAAGTTTGTGTGCTCAATATGAAAATAAGAAATATGGAATAAACGAATGGTCAAAATAATGTTGGGATCCAAATCGTTCCCGAAAAATCATAGGAAAAACTTCACCTGGTTACGAGAATTGGGAACCACCTTGACTAACAAGTAAATGGCAGATCTACTGACTATATTACACGTGTTCCTTCAGCGCTAGCGAATAAACCTTAAAATATTATTGTAAGATTTCTGTCGGAATCAAACAGAGGCAACTTTTTACCAGCCCAAAAGGCAAAACGCCAAGTGTTTACGATAAGAGAGGGACTGAGGGTAGAAGATGTTTCTGATCGCCTGTACAGGTTGGGCAAATTTCGATGTATTTGTACGGCAGCCATGTGAAATATTGCAGATAGTGAAAAATGAACCCCTCTCTTTCGATCTTTTTTCAGTGACTAGTTTAGTGGTGCAAAAATTTTGCTGATATCTTTTTCCGTTGTGGACTTATTCAAAATTTCTCGAATTTTGGAAACATCGTCATTCGCGGAGATCTCGATCATCATCAAAGTTACACGAAAATAAGTTTGAAATTCTACAGGTACTTTTTTGAGTGAAATACAGAGCTGTGAATTTTTTTTTAGCTAGAGTTGTAAAGCAAACATACTCTTTTTTTTTTTAATACGAACCATAGAAAATTTTACCGCTATTGGATGCAGCAATTATTTTCCTTTTCAAAAATATGTAACTCTTGTAGTCAATTATTGCATTCGATACCTTTTTTTAGAGAAAAACCTGAAATTGCCACAATTCCATTCATTAAGTGCCCATCAACGATTTATATTGTTCTATGACTGAAAACCACATGTTTCAAAGATCCTATTTAAGATCATGGGGATTGCTATGGTTTGATTCTATTTAGACCATAGTAATTAAATGTGGTCTCAGAGTTTGACACTTACGATTCCAGTTTCGGTACAGGTATTACTGTTTATTGAATATGGAAATAGTTGCTTGTTAGTTGTATGTTCCAACTATTACATTTAAGAATTTTTTAACTCAGACTTTGGTTGTTTCAAGATGTAGAATAGAAATCATAACTATGGAAATTATGAAAAGTTCAATATGATGGAATGTTATATTCTCAATGGATATGATTTAGCAGCAACAGCCGGAACATATTTCAAACGGTATTCTGAAAGGCACCAGACAAATAAATCTATTTTTCGAAGAATGAAAGAGAATCTTATCAATAGTGGCTTATTCAGGAAATCAAGAAATAAAAAATATCAAGTAAGTGATAGAGAGGAAGCAACGATCTAAGTGATAGGTGCTGCAACGGAGCACGTAATGATGAGATCATCAACAATAATATTATTGACGGATTCCTCCATCAACTTCCGTTAGCACAAAGATCAATTTTTTTCAACGCGATGGTGCTCATTTCCACCAAACAAGGGTCATCACTGATCTGTTGAATTTGAATTTTAGATATAATTGGATAGGTCCTGTGAGATGGCCGCCTCGTTCCCCTAACTTGATGCCACTAAATTTTTTCTTTAAGGTCATGTTGAGGATTCACTCAACAAGAGGAGCAGAACGAATTTACTAGAGTTAAAACAGAATTTCAGAGAATGTCTCGCTTCTGTTAGCAATATTCGTCTTTACAATGCCTGCCGTAGTGTTTTTCGGCAATTTAATTTATGCATTGAAAACAATGGCAACACTTTGAATATTTGCGATGAATTGGTTTCCCCCATTTGTATCGTTTATTGGTTTTCGTTTGAGAAAAGTTTAATGTCATAGGTCTTATTTTCGCGAATAATATATTTTACCACTCGCATAATTTTCTGATTATTCTAATAGAATATTAGCAAATCAACAAGCATGGACTCATATGTATATATATATATATATATATATATATATATATATATATATATATATATATATATATATATATATATATATATATATATATATATATATATATATATATATATATATATTTGGAAGGGCGTTTTGGAACGAGTAGTACACGTAACGGTGACTGAACAGAGGGAGCGGCTGAAGTCATTCGACTCAGAAGGAGTTACTACTAAAAATACTAAATCGTATTAAGGAACAGGTAGGAATTAGGGATGCACCGAGCAAGGGTTTTCACAAAAAGCCGAGTACCGAGCTCTCGGCCAAACAAAATCTCTGCATGCCGTGCATCACGGCCGAGAACTCGGCTGGCCCAACCGGGCTCTCGGTGCATCTCTAGTAGAAATATTATTTTAGACTTTTTTCGAATTATATATATGTATAACTGGTTTCTTCAACAACGCAACGCCCACGTACCAATTTCGTCAGACATATTGAGAGCAAAAGCCAAACAGTTTTATGAACAAATCACAGGGAAAAAGATTTTCTGACAAGTTCGGGATGGTTAGATAAATTCAAGCTTAGACCTGGAATTCGTTTCTTGAAGGTTTGTGGTAAGAAACTTTCCAGTGATGTTTCCGCAGTGATATCATTTAAGGAAAAATTTCTATCGGTTGTTGAACAGATAGAATTAAACAAAGGACAGGTGTATAATGCTGATGAATCAGCCATTTTTTGAAGATGTTTACCAGACACAACTCGGTTTCATCCAGGGGGAAAATCAGCACCAGGTCGAACAGTGTCAAAAGACCGCTTAACATTCATGTCATGCTCCAACGCGGCTGCAATCCACCAATTACCAAAACGAAAGTTCACGGTGTTTGTCTTCAAAGCATCTACCAAAGGGTGGATGACCAGACCATTATTTAATGAATGGTTTAAAACATCTTTTATCCCCGAGATGAAGAATTGTTTAACCAAGATCAACAAGCCCTCTTAAGCTCTGTTGTTGGTAGACAATACACCATAGCACCCACCTGAGGAAGAGGTTAATACTGATCCGAACTTCAGAGTTATGTTTTTCCACCCAATTGTACTGCTGTTCTCCAATCTATAGATCAGAATTTAATTCAAAACATTAAAATGTCGTAAAGAAAATGCCTTCTCAATCATATCATTTCGCATGAAGGTGAAGAGAACTTCCATTTTGAAGCAGTATAATTTGAAAGATGTCGTGAACAGTCTTGCCCAATCTTGGAAATCCATTACTTCAAAAAATATAAGAAAAAGTTGGACAGCATTGTGGCATGACATATTCCACTCTCAGAGCTTCAGAAGAAACTTCGTCCAATCAGTGAAAATGATTTGAAAAATATTGCCGAATCATTAAGGGTCATCGATCCAGAAAATGACTTAAATGTAAAGAATATCACCAACTGGACTGTAGGAGACAAAGAGTTTGTTATCGATTTGACTGAAGAAGAGCTTATACAGGATGCTTTAGGAAGGAATATTGAAAACGTAGAGGATACTTCTGACTCAGAGGATGGTTCAAATAATATGGTGAAAGTGAAACATGCAGATACTGTCAATGCGTTCTCCCTGATTATCAGTTGGGCCGAACAGAATAATCTTCCTATAGAACAGGAGCTCCCAACCAGGGGGGCACGCCTCCCTTGGGTGGCGTAGTGGAATACCAGGGGGGGGGCGTAATCGGTACGTTCAATTTCCGGAAATAGTCTTCTTCTTCAAATGCCATCTCCGAGTCGAAGGTTGGCAATCATCATCGCTATTTTTACTTTAGAAGCGGCCGATTTAAAAAGTTGATTCGAAGTGCATCCAAATCACTCTCTCAGGTTCCTCAGCCATGAGATTCTTCTCCTTCCTATACTTCGTTTTCCCTGTATTTTGCCTTGGATAATCAGCTGTAGGAATTTATATTTTTCACCTCTCATAATATGGCCCAGATATTCCAATTTACGTTTCTTGAGTGTGTTAGCAACCTCTCTTTCCCTGCCTATGCGTCTCTGAACTTCTGCATTTCTTACTCGATCCATCCATGATATTCTAAGAATCCTCCTATACACCCACATTTTAAATGATTCAATATTTTTAAGAATTGCGGCATTCACTGTCTATGCTTCCGCTCCATAAAGGAGAGTAGAGAAAACATAACATTTAGCTGAACGATGTTTCAATGCCATACTTAGATCTTTACAACGAAAAACTTTGTCCATTTTTATGAAGTTGGCTCGGGCTTTTTCTATTCTTATTCTTATTTCTTGGGTGTATTAATTTGTGCTGTTCACCATTGCTCCAAGGTAAGTATATTGCTCCACTCTTTCTACATTTTTGCCGTTTATAGTTAGACTAACATTTACTGGATTGTTCTTTGAGATTACCATGAATTTTGTCTTTTTTATGTTTAGTGATAACCCGTATTCCTCACTGTAAGTAGATACTCTGGTCATTAGTCTCTGCAGAGCTTCGATACTCTCCGCTAAGATTACTGTGTCGTCCGCATATCTTATGTTGTTTACCCGTGTTCCACCAACTGTTATCCCACATTCTTCGTTTTCCAGAGCTTTCTTAAGTATTTCTTCAGCATATGCATTGAAGAGTGTCGGCGATAGAACGCATCCTGTCTTACCCTCGTTGTATTTCAATTTCTTCTGATGTGTGGTTGTCCATGCATATTATAGCTTTTGCTTATAATAGAGATTAGTGATGATCTGTACGTCTCTACTATCTAGATGTTTTGATTTGAGGATGTCTATCAGTTGATCATGACGAACCTTGTCAAAGGCTTTATTACAGTCTATGAAACACGCATAGACCACTTTGTTGACATCGAGACACCTTTGAGTCAACACGTTGAATGCGAAAAGGGCTTCGCGGGTTCCCAATCCCCTTCTGAATCCAAATTGAGTATCGCTTATATCTATGTCAAGTTTATGGTATATTCGATTATGGATAATCTTGAGGAGCAGTTTGAGAGTGTGTGACATCAGACGGATTGTACGATGATCACTACATTCTCTAGCATGTGGTTTTTTTGGTAAGCAGATGAAAGTAGATACTAACCATTCTCTTGGAATATTTCCAGTTCTGTATACCTTATTGAATATATTGACTAAGAGACCGATATGATTGTCGTCAATTAATGCCGGAAATAGTAAATTAGCAATACACACTAAGCCCGCCGCGCCGCCGACACAACCCGTCGGCCTGTATGGAAATAATCAAATCGAAGACAAAAAGTTGCCGACATATGTCGTCGGCCCGGCGGACTCAGTTTGTATTGCGCTCTACATATACAAGTTTCGACAAGTCACAGCACGACACTCACGCGCACCCCCGCCCTACCTTCCCCCTTGCGCCCATCTATCACTCGTAAAACAATTGGGATCATTTACGGATCGTACTCGTACTGTCAGTACTTGGTTCGTTCGCTCCAAGTTGCGTTTTTGTTAACATATATTTAAATGTGAAATTGTCGTCTGTGAGATATTTAGAAGTGAAATTGTGTCTTCACTTTAATAAAAGGTAAGTTTCTTAAGTTATCGTGTCATTAAATCGCAATAGTATTCAAATAATTATTTTAATCACTTTATCTATTCCACCATATTAGCAGAGGCGATAAAATTTTGTATTGAGATTGAGATATCTAATTCATAAATGAAGTAATTATTTTTTTAAATTTTATCTCGCAAGTATTTGTACGGAATGGGTTACATTCTGAACATTTATGTAGGTTCGAACGCCGCTGATGCGAAATACGCCGCGCTGGTGCGATATTTTTTCCCACAACCACACAGGTTCGAATGATCATAGACTCGAATGACGTTGTTTCGAAAAACATTTTCACTGCCACATGATGTTTTCGAATTTCGATTTTAAGGATTGGAACGTATGGGGCAGTGAAAATGTTTTTCGAAACAACGTCATTCGTGACTAGGTACGTCACTCAAGCCTAGTATAAATGTGTATGTACTATTGTTACAGATTAGAAATGGCAGCTAAAAAAAGAAAGTTTTCGGAAGATTATATTCAATTTGGATTTACCTTCATAGAAAAAGACGAGCTACAATTGCCGCAGTGTGTAATATGCATGAAAGTTTTGAGCAATCATAGCATGAGGCCCACTCGCCTTGAGAGGCATTTGAACCAGCAACATCCTACTCTGGTTTCGAAATCTAAAGAGTTTTTTCATCCAAGGCAGAATCACTCAAGCGCATGAGATTGGATAAGTCTGGGAGTTACCATGCTGGTGTATCAAAACATCTCAAAGCTTCATTTGTAATAGCTTTTTTTATAGCAAAACAAAAAAAAACTCACACCATCGGGGAGAATTTAATGAAACCATGTATCCTCAAAGCCACGAAAATAATATTAGGAGAAGAATCCGAGCAAAAATTTAATTCCATATCTCTCTAATAACACTGTCAAGCGAAGAATCGACGATATTGCATCAGACATAAAATTACAAATTATAAATAAAGTCAAACTATCACCATTTTTTGTCATTAGTTGTGATGAGTCCACAGACATCGTTAATTGTGCACAACCAATCATTTATTTTAGATATGTCAGCGGAGATCACATTGAGGAAGAGATTTTTTTAGTAGCAGGCACTAAATCTGAAGATATTCAATTTAATATTGGACTTTATCGAAAGAAATGATTTGGATTGGAATAAACTTATTGGACTATGCACAGACGGCGCTCCTGCAATGATAGGTTCATGATCAGGCTTGGCTCAAAAACTTAAGGAAAAGAACCCCGCCTTAGTAAATACGCATTGTGTTATTCATCGCGAAGCTTTGGCTTCGAAAACTTTGCCACAGAATTTGTCCCAGATTTTAAACTCTGTCATAAAGATCATTAACTACATCAAAAGTAGTGCATTGAACAGTCGGCTATTCACTTTGCTTTGCGAGGATCTCGATTCTGATCACAAGGTCCTCCTATTCCACAGAGAAGTGCGCTGGTTGTCAAAAGGCAACATGTTAGCTCGCCTTCATGAATTAAGAGAAGAGGTCATCCTTTTTCTTGAATTTAAAGAAAATTATAATTTTATGCAACTATTCAGAGATGAAAAATTTCAGTGGAAGCTGGCCTATTTAGCTGATATTTTTGTGGCCCTGAATCAGCTAAACTTGAAACTTCAAAGCAGAAATGGCAATTGGATTAGTAACTATGATCATATTCAAGGTTTCATATTGAAGTTTCAACATTGGAAAAATAAGGTATCTGCTGATAACACATTTCCTTTGTCACGGCTATTCGAAGCGATTAATGATCAAAAACTGGATAATGATTCGAAATTTGAAATAGAAACTCATCTACAAACATTGGAAAACGAATTTCACCTGTACGAGATGTTAATTCCGAGTCACCAATATGGCGCATGACAAGAAACCCATTAGTTGTCGATGTCTCAGATTAGTCTGGAGATGTTCAGGAAGAATTTCTAGAAATGAAGGCTGACTCGACCATGAAAGATGACTTCGATCTCTTGACATTAGAGAAATTTTGGGTCAAACGGTTTCTTGTTAATCCCAAAATTGCTTCACTTGCTTTGAGAATAATTATTCCATTTTCGACCACATATTTATGTGAGACAGGTTTTTCAGCTTTGGTTTTAATAAAAACTAAACAGCGAAATCGGTCAATAGCGATTTAACCATGGCTCTAGCAAAAACTGAGCCCAGAATCGACATACTGGTACAGAACATGCAAGCTCAAGCATCTCATTAGTATTTAGTAATTAAAGTAAAACTAACATATTAACCTAACTGTGAAAGTAATTAATGGTTTTCAAGTGTATATACATATATTTTCTCTTATTAGATTCTTAAAACATAAATATCTACAAATATCTGTATGGAACTCTTTGTTTTTAATTTTAATTCAAATAAATAATATAGTTGTAGAAAAAAAATTGTGTGTTTTAATGTTTTTAAACTTAAAGGGGCATGAGAATATTATTTCTGAATTGGGGAGGCTCCGTGAAATAAAGGTTGGGAAACCCTACTATAGAAGACGTATTGCTCCTGAAAAGGCTCAAGGAAAAATCAGTTCAGATGGCAGCATCGTGAAAGGTTCAGAGTAAGATCGATGGATATTTTAAACGTCATAAGGTAAAGAATGTTGTTTATGTACACTAGCTTATATTTAAATTCTATAATTTCTACGAGGAAAGATTATAATGAATGGAAATTCTATAATTTGATTCTGTTTTATAACAGAAACTATTTTTTGTTCAACTTTTCGATATTTTTATAATAAACTCAGGTTTAACAGATTTTGGGTTAGGTTAGGTTAGGTTAGTTTCACTTTAGAAATTCGGGCATTTCGATAGGTTAGGTTAGGTTAGATATATATAGATATAGAAATCGTTCCGGGCATGCGCAGGAACGATATCTGCCCGGACTAGTGTAGTTGTACTGTATATTAATATATTCTACACGAGTACACGCGTGAAGAAAATTGTAAAAATAATGAATGGTTATAAATATAAGCAAAACATGTTTTCCTAACAACAGATTTTTGCGCTAGAGTGAACGGACTGAATTTTACGGCAATAAACGTTAATATTCGTATTTTAATGAAAGTACCATAACAACAGAGTAATTAACATTACGAGAATATTCAATCATTGAAATCAACTAACCTCAAAGTTTAATAAGTTATTTTAATTGCTAATAGTTCCACTACATAAATAATAATTCTGCAAAAACAACATTCGAAGTGTTGCTTTCTAGAATCTCGGTGTCGACGAATGAAAATAGACGTACTACTTACCATGATTGCAATATAATGCCTATATTCGAACGGAAGTGGTCCATCACCCCGAAGGATAAAATTCTGCGTTTTGATGAAATGGTCCAAATAGGTGGGATGATACCCCATCACCTGACTAACGTGGTCCAATCGATTCGTTTGCAAGAATGTATCCGCAAACAGAGTTTGGGTCTGAAACAAAAATTGAAATATCAGAAATGATTCTGCAGTTCAAGATTGATTCATCAATACCAGAAAAATTTTGGTTGAAATTGGTGACGTATGTGTGAATCGTATTCTATTGAATGCGTCGTTGCGAAACGTTGTTTCCTTAACAAAATAAAATATGAGAGAAATACATCGGCCTGATTGGAGACCTTTGTAATAATTCAATCTCATTTCATCAAGTTAAATATTCAAGCAGTTTGAAATTCGAATCTAGAATCTACAGAAAATGATATCCATTGAAAATTGTAGTTATATCCGTAAGGTGTCGCTGCTATTGATATAGGTTGTTCACCGGTTAATTGTGAAGTCAGTACTTGAAAGAAGATCGTTTTCTCGTTTCTGTGGGAGAACGGAAAGCAGTACTCATACTATGTTTCGTTTCCACTTTATTGTTGTGAAGAGAATAATTTCGCTTTTTATTAGTTTTTTTGAAAATCAATAGAGTAAACGGAGAAAACATAGGTCAAGATCAAGAAGTTATAGTTGGAGTAGACGTCTTTATAGATCTAGGTCCAGAGATAATTCTAGACAACGTTATTATTGTTCGGAAACACAGTGTCATAATCCTAATTCTTCGAGTAGTGGTAAATTCGATAATCGTAATTATAATAATAATAATTCTTAGGGAACTAAAAGGTTTGATAGTTACAACAGAAATTTTGTAGATCGAAACACTCCTAATGAAAATCATTTTGATAATTCGAACAATAGATACAGTAGCAACTACAATAGGAATAGATCTTTTAGTAGGGACATAAACCACCGATCATTTAGTAGAGATAGGTTTTCAACGATACTATTTCTATCCCTTTCGATATCATAATCACCACCATTTAAGATCATTTCCAAGCCAAAGTTCACTAAATATGGTGTATTCTGAATTACTTCATGTTTAGCAGTTCTATAAGCACAACCAAGTTGAGCTAGGTATTTGTCCCAAGTTAGCCTTAATTACACGGTTTGCTCTTTCAGTAAAATTTGGTTCGGATGATACAATGGGTTATATATATATATATATATATATATATATATATATATATATATATATATATATATATATATATATATATATATATATATATATATATATATATTTTATTCTTTTGAAAAGAGAGGATTTACAAAAATTTGAATAATTGAATTTACAATAAATGCTTATATCTATAATTTTGATGTTTGTCAGAAAAAAACACAAGTGTGAGCTCAGGAAATGTAACAGGGGAACCATACTATGTTATCTTGTATATGATTCAATAAACGAGTGAAAAAACCTGAGGAAAAAACTCGTTTCCCTGTCGCTATTGCACTAGCAATAGCTTGTCTGTTTATGTTGTGTTAGTGTCATGTGTACATGAAGAGTACCAAAGATTTTTCTGCTTAGCCGCTTCATTCTCTCTTGCATTCCAAGATTTCCAAACGAAGACAAGGGTGAAAGGAAGGGGGTTTGGGACAGGAATCTGAAACAAGGGAAGAAGAAAACCAGCAGAAAAATATTTCAACAATCATACTTCTTATATGTCTAAACAAATACAAGAAAAGATTTTAAATAGGAAACGAGGTCATGAAAAGGACTAAGGATGTAATAAAAAGACAAAACCTGCGATATTTCCTCAAATTCCATCTCTGTTTGACCGAGAGAGCCCCGATGGCCAGATTCAGTCTTCCAAATGATGCTGATTATGATCTATAGATGTTTTAGAATCATTATGGACCCAATAATCTGGGTTGACACCGCCCATATATTATTTCTTCGTGGAACTTGTTCAGTTTAAAGAAAAATTTGCGAAAAAATTTTGACAGTCGTTAGAAAAATATGACAATGGGTTATAAAAAGGTTTTACATTATACTCTTTCAATAATTTACAGAACTCTTTGCTTTTGAATTGGACTCTGTTATCACATTTAAGTAATTCCGGGACTCCAAATATTAGAAATACTTATTCTTCCAACAATTTTACAATTGTTGAAGCAATGGCTTTACGAATGGGAAAAATCAAAGTAAATTTACTTAAATAATCACAAACTACAAGAACATGTTAGTGGCCTTTAGAACTACGTGGAAATGGACCTATGGGATCTAATGCAATGTATTGCCAACACCTATTTCCTTTAGGTTAAGTTCCCATTTTCCCTGATTTGAGTTTCTGTTCAGGCTTATGCGCAGCACATATTCTACATTTATTCACAAACTTTGTAATGTCTTGTTTCAAGTACTGCCAAAAGTAATTCGAATAGATTTTATGAAAAATTTTGAAAATTCCAAAATGTCCTCCTGAAATAGGATCATCATGATATTTACGTAATATTTCTTGACGATTTTCTTTGGGTAAGAGTTGTTTCCAAGAACCAGCATTGTTGGAATTTGTACTTCTATTCTTGTATAAGTACCCATTTTCAGATATAAGAAAATTTGGAAAATTCAATGGATCTTCCCTAACTTGTGACAAAAGCTTATTATACCATGGATCATTACTAGTAGGTGTATTCATTTCTGAAAATTCGTAATTGTCGGGTATTGCTCTTGATAAACAGTCTAGAACATAATGATTCTTTCCTGATCTATATGAGTAGAACAAACAAAGTACCTGAAATCAACAGAATCAGAAACCTAGAGCTCCATAACAACCGAATTAGCTGTAAAAAAAGCAGACACGGGAAGAGAAACACTGAAAACCAAAACCTATCAAGAAAGATGGAAAATATCAGAAACAATAATGATAAACAAATAAACCAAACAAACATCTGTGGAGAAAGGGCTATACAGTGGCTCTAAGAGTTTTGCAGATGATGGTAAAATGATAAGAGACCACCTGTTTGGATTTAGAGGAAACTATTCAACGATATAATGATTAGCGGGAATCACAGAGGTCATTATGGATAAACTGAAATAAATTATCAATACAAACTGGCGCTGTATTCATGGATATTTAGAAAATGTACGACAAAATATGGCACAAAGCGCTGATATACAAGATGAGAATGGCACGCTTTCCATGAAAGCGAACACTTAGTCAAGAAAAACAATGAAGAAAATAGAATCAAGCATGCCACAAGGATCTATTCTAGGTCCCCTGCTCTTCAACATATATTTGGCAGACATGCCTAAAGTGTAATGCAGCAAAATAGCTAAGAATCCAATACGAGCAGAAACGCTTGATTGGTCTTATTTACAAAAACAAGAGAGCATTATTCTCTCCAAATACAAAACAACAAATTATCGAACATGTGCAAGTACCAGCCAAAGGCTGTTTGATTTAAGTGGGCTTCTGCTTCCAGTCTGAGAATATAATCAAGGTTGCGTAGTGCGTTTCGTTTCTATATTTGAAATGTCATAACTATTTGAAAAAATATTTATAGCGATTAATTATGCATTCGTTCATGAATTGTTAACTCGAACGGTAAACAAATAAACCTTGTGAAACGTATAAATTCTCGTTGAAGTAATTTAACGCGTTTTCTGAATGCCGTTGTCGTAACACTTCATCATATTTTTCAGGTTAACTCAGCCAAGAATTACTCCAAAGGAATTAAGATATAACTATTTGGACATAGTCAATTAATTTTACTTGAAAACTAACGAGAGTAAACAACAATCCATAAGCCAACTGCATTTCTCCTGAATTGCGGAATTATCATTCATACTTAGTGGTTAGAGATCTCTAGCTATAAGTAAGTATAATACAGGCTGCTCCTTAAGTTCAGCTCGAAACTACAGCGTTGGAATCCTTGATCTCTTTTAAGAAGAATAAATGCGAACTTGATGTACACTGTGCACAAACGCACAAAATCGAAAATTGAAATGTATCAAGAATGAGTTTAGATATGTTGGAGACTTATACTTTCAGTAGTCCACCAGCACTAAGGAATGGTTGAGAACAGTCGAAACGAAAATGGTACCTATAGAAATTGAAATAAAACTAACACTGAAAAATGTAAAACTGGAAAGAAAAATTCAGTCTTCGAAAAGCTGTTAATATCGAATATTTTCACTCCTAGCGAGAATAACCGCATGACATCTACTATTCATACTCAAAACCAATGACCCTATAACATTTTGATCCTTTGCGTTTCGAGTTTCGATCAGTACTTTCCTTACGTCATTCACGGTAGCAGGCTAGTTTTGCTGGCATGTTAACCCATAAACGCCCAGTGATACCGTACGGCATCGAAAATCAGCCCTCATTATTGCGTCATCCATTCCAGAAAAAAGTTGGCGTGGATCAAATTTCATTCTAAATTTGTCAAAACAGCAGATCGGCAAGTCATGTGACAACTATCGCTGAAAGACCTATGATGTCGTAGTAGTTATGTACACGTGTTTTAATTACGTTTATTTGGATGTTATGTATTCTATTCAAATTTTAATAGTAACCTTATAAAAAGGTGTTTACAAGTCAGTGATACCAAATTGTATCACAGGGCGTTTATACTACTATAATGTGGGGTTTTATTTCAAACGAGACTAGAGTTGTCACTATCCCTCACGGCGAGAAAGAGGAATTTACGTTTCCTGTGCATTGGCGACGTTTCGAAGAAATCACATTCTCTATTTTCATAGCCTCCGAAAACTATGATAAAACTATTTTCCTTGCGAAACGGTCTGTTTATTTTCTTCTCAGCCGCATATTGTACGCCATACTGCAACTGGTTGTCAAGTGAGAGTTGACCCTTCTTCGTGATTTCAAAAAAGACATCAAAAATTGCTGCAGCACCTTTATATATATATATATATATATATATATATATATATATATATATATATATATATATATATATATATATATATATATATATATATATTCGAATTCAAAATGGCCGACTTCCTCAAATATTAACAATTTTACCCTCTCATCAAAAAGTTTTCGCGGTCGTGATGAATCAACTATGTAATTCAATCACCTAACCTAACCTTAGTGGTATGAAAAATAGCTTACAGAATAATATGTTGACAGTGAAAATCATGCACATCACATTGAAGGGAAATTATGGCGAAAAAACTATGAGCTTCATATGTTCCTCGTAAATGGAGTAATAAATCTAGAAAATGAAATATAAAATGGAACAAGTGAAGGCATAAATACATTTTGAATGATATATTTGATGTGGCTAGAACAGATTGTTAGATGTGTCGATTTTTCGTTGACCACTAGGGTTTTTCCGAAAACCTGGAAAACCACAACAATTGTTTTCATTAAAAAAGTATTGAACACGTGTAAATGTGAAGAATTCAGACCGATAAATGAATACAATATGAAACGTTGATAGAAATGGTGGTCAGGGAACAATTGATGAATTATTGTAGATTGAATGAAGTAATTTGTAGCAATCAATCAGGTTTCAGAGAAGATCACTCATGTGAGGCAGTTACACAAAAAGTATCAAATTTATGGATTAAGAAAATAGATGAGGGAAAGAAAGTTCTTGTGTTCTTAGATTTTCGTCGTGCATTTGAGACAATATGTGGAGATATACTTATAAAGAAGTTGAAAAAAATGGGATTTGGTAATAAAGCATTGAAATGGTTTGAATCGTATTTAAAAGATAGATGTCATAGAGTTAAATATAGCAATAATTTGTCTTCAGAGTTTCCTACTAAGCATGGGGTTCCTCAAGGAACGGTCCTAGGACCTGACTGTACTATTATTGTATGTGAATGATAATATAAAGTGTATAATGGATTGTGAAATTACTATGCTTGCTGATGATACTATGTTGTTCATTTGCGTAGATGATATCGGATAGATGACTCGATCTGAGTTTACTGTATGCTTGGTGGTGTGATAATCGAATAAGTGTGAATATTGATAAATGTAAATATATGATTATGAGAACTAGGTACAAATTGAATCTATTGAACTGTGATAATGCATCTGTGAATATACACTCGGAAGCAAAATTAGCGGAACACTCGAAAATTTAACCAAATTCGAAGTTCGATATTTTTCCTAATTCTCAACCGATTCAGATGATTTGTTCGGCAAGTTATAGATCAACTCTTCTGCTTTATAGAAATTATAAGAGAAAACAAAATAAATTTGAAAAAAATTTTATACGGGGGCAAAACTAAAAGTGTTTTTTTTGTCAAAAATTCGTAACACCCTGTGGAATTTCGTGGTCCGAGTTGAAACGTACAATATCATGGTCTATCAAGACACATCTTCCTACAGTAACGCCCTTCTTGTTTCATGCATTTATCTCTATTTTTGCAAAATATATTTAATTTCAAGTGGAAAATCACCATTTTGGAGAAATTCCATTGAATCAAGAAATTGTCATTAAAATTCGTCTATCAATTTAGAACTTCTTATTATCACTCAGGCGTATCGAAATTGTCGTTTGCGATTTTTATGTTCGAATTGCATTAGTTATTGATGACAATTTGGTTAATTTGGTGAAAATTAGGAATTCATAGGAGATAACAGTCGGTAGGTATTAAAATACACAACCGAATTCTGGGACCATTGATAAAACTTTTCATTTACACATGTGCACACCTTTTTTTATCAAATATGAAATACAACACAAGTTTTTTTGTATATGACCACATTTGCACTTGTATAAAGAATGAGAGTTTTCCATTCTTTGATTTGATACCAATTCGATCGGTTGCGGTGTTTTGTGATTCTTTTACTGTTTACGATTCGAAACGGTATTTTTCATTTAGAATGAGAGATTTACCATCAACCTCAGTAGCAAGGGCAGTTACATTGATCGAGGAAGGGCGCACCTACCGCTCAGTCGGTACCATGTTGGGTGTCTCGACGTCGGTTATCCATCGAATATACCGAGGTTACAGGGAAACTGACCGTTTCATTGTCAATCAAACCATAAGAAATCCTCGTCTTACTGCTGTTCAGGCACGTAACCTTTTACAAGCAGTGGATAACATTAACGTCAGTGTGAGGACAGTCAGAAGACGATTAACTGAAGTTGGTCTGAGATCATACGCGCAAGCAAGAGCACCAAGACTCGATAGAGCCCATCCGGTAGCAAGATTGGCGTTTGCTAGGGAGCATGTAGCATGGACAATCAATCAGTGGAGACGAGTTTTATTTAGTGATGAGAGCCGATATTGTGTGAATTTCGTGGATGGTAGAGATAGAATATGGAGGCATCGAGGGGAACGGTACAATCAAGCGAACTTCGCAGGAACTGAGCAATACAATGGAGGGTCAGTTATGATATGGGGTGGCATATGCTTGGGAGTACGAACAGAACTGGAGATTATTGGCAATGGATCACTTAATGCCCATCGGTATATAACAGAAATCTTGGAGCCCCATGTTGTGTCTTTTGCTCCTTACATAGGGGAAAATTTCCTTTTTATGCACGATAACGTGCGCCCTCATACTGCGCGCATAGTGATAGAATATCTCAATGAAGGTGGGATCACACGAATGGACTGGCCGTCGCGGTCACCGGATTTAAACCCGATCGAACACGTTTGGGACATTCTTGGAAGAAGGGTTCGACAACGGAATCCAGGAAACGTTGAAGAGCTGACATTGGCTTTGGTGGAAGAGTGGACAACATACATCAACAGATGATAGACAACATCATTGGGAGTATGCGAAATTGTATGCGCGCTGTAATAAGAGCTCGGGGGGTCATACTCGCTACTAAAATCAAATGTTTTTTTTTTGGGGTCATCATGAACATTTTTCTCAACATGTTCATTTCATACACACCTGCTCTCAATTTTGGACAGGAATGATAATTATTATAGAGTGTCACACAAAAAAATTCAAAAATAAATGTGCAAAATCAACGATTTTTCCAGTGTACTTCGAGTTCTCCCGGAGTGTGAAATCGGCCAGTGAATTTCAAAAATTTTCATTTCGTTAGATTTCCGCTTCTCTAATTTTGATTTTATTTTTTGGCTAACCTCCGATGTTATGCATCTACGCAAGATTAAAAATAAATTCTTGAAATTTGTAACTTTTCGCTTCAAATTGGATATCTCTTGTAAAAATAGAGATAAATGCATAAAACAAGAAGGGAGTTACTGTAGGAAGATGTGTCTTGACAGACCATGATATTGTACGTTTCAACTCGGACCACGAAATTCCACAGGGTGTTACGAATTTTTGACAAAAAAAACACTTTTAGTTTTGCCCCCGTATAAATTAATTTTCAATTTTTTTTTTGCTTTCTCTTATAATTTCTACAAAGCAGAAGAGTTGGTCTATAACTTGACGAAAAAATCATCTAAATCGGTTGAGAATTAGGAAAAATATCGGACTTCGAATTTGGTTAAATTTTCGAGTGTTCCGCTAATTTGGATTTGGATAAAATCACAGAATTTGAGTAACTTGGTGTAACAGTAGATGAATTTCTCACATTTAGATCCCATGCTGGTTATATTAGAAATAAAATATCTAAAAAGTTATACCTCCGAGGTAGAATTGGAAATTCTCTCAGTGTGTTTGCGAGGAAGTTTCTGTATAATGCAATTGCTCAACCTCATTTGGATTATTGTGGCACTCTATTCATTAGTTTGCCAAATATTGACAACAACAACAAAATTCAGATTTTACAGAACAAAGCCATGCGGTTGATCTTAAGGTGCAATAGGTACACTCCTATAAATTTGATGCTGAATGTTCTGAATATACTGAGTGTCAGGCAGAGATTGTATTTACGAACGATGGAGTTCATACATAAAATGAATAATAACAAATTACCATCTTATTTGTGTCAGCATTTGAAGTATGTGAATGAACTTCATTGATACGCCACAAGGTCTAGAAATGATTTGTATATTGATACTTGCAACACTGCAGAAGCAGGAAATTCTCTTTTACAAGGGATTGATTCAGAATAATAGTTTACCTTAAGAAATTAGAAGTTCTGAAAAATTTACCGAGTTTAAAAGTTTATTGATGACATATATCAAGGGTCAATTGTGGATTATTGTTAGGTATATTTTTATGTAGTGAGAGACAAGAAACTTTTCACAAAAATTAAAGGATTTTGTGCATTTACATTCATTGTATGTTATTAGCATCGCTAAATAAACGATATTATTATTATTATAGATAAGATATAGAAATGGAAAAACAGCTTCAAATACAATCTTGATTCATGAATTGAAATCATTGTTACATTAGTCATCCCACGAACTTCTTGAATGTTCATATTCATTCTTAATAACTGGAAAAACTGGATTCTCAAACACTTGCTTTATTACTATGGAATAATTCATTGGAAGGTTGAACACACCCTGTTAACTAAAAATAACTTATGATAACGCTATAGCGAGGGGACCCCAAACAAAACTTTCTTCCATAATTAACCTCCGCATTTGATACTTGTAATAAAACTTAATTATCTTCAGATGAATCAGTAGTTGGACAACGTAAATTATTAAATTAAAACACGATTTAAATAAAAACATAATCATTCTGTGGGTCGTTTATCTCCAGATATTTCCAACTTCAAAAGAGATATAATTAATGAGTGAGCAGCTGCTACATTTCGAATTATTTTAATGGGGACCATAAAAAATGTAGCAAGGGGACTATGGTGACAAATAATTTGGAGAGTTCGACCGTAATATTTGTAGTAATTTTCTAGAATGGAATTCACGAATCACTTTTGTAATATAATTGTCGAAAATATAAATTGTCAAAATAGTATCTGGCATTGATTATTTAAAAAATCTGCCTCAAACTATTGTCAAAATTTTTCTTGTTGCTAAGTTGGCATTACTGATTTGTGCTCGATTTTGTCAGCATTCACAAGTGTGTTTTACGATTGTTACAAAGGATAAAAATATCGAATAAGGATATTGTCTCATATCTTGTTTGTAAATAAAATTTCGTATGCCGAATCACTGAATATCTTACAGGAGGCTTACGTTGAATCGACGTTATCAAAAACACGTGCATATGAGTGGTATAGTGCAGTCAAAGGCGATCGAGATGTGGTGGCAGATTTTCCTCGCTTTGGTCGGTCAGTTTGAAAGAGTCTGTGTCTTACGAATCTATCATGCCCAACGATTGTTTCGGCATGAAACGCGTTACCGCTGTGTAATATATATATATTTATATATAATAATATATATATATATATATATATATATATATATATATATATATATATATATATATATATATATATATATATATATATATATATATATATATATATATATATATATATATATTCAACGAAAAGAAAGGCTATATCTATCCAGATATTCATTTCTGATCAAAACGCAAAAACAGGTCAATTTTTGTTTCAAGAGGGACATCCTTTGGGGTACAAAACTTGCCTGAAATATCAAACCCCTAAGCGGGGGATGCAATCCTTGAACATTTTGAATAGGGAAGATGGGTCGAGTGATGACTCAAAAGAAAGGTGGTATCTTGTCTACATCGTCTCGAACGAATTTCCATTTTTAATTGAAAACTGTAAAAGATACAGGGTGAGCAACTGAAAAATAGGAAAGACTATTTCCCTGAGACTATTCAAGTTTCAGTGAGGTAAAATGGAGCAGATCCATGCTGATCAATGGCAGTCATCATCAAGTACCATCCTCATCTGGTAGGTTTCTTTCCGAAAAAAATAATGAGGTGGAGTCATAGGTTTTCTCTTTAGTTTATACTGCTGAGAAGGTCGGCTCGGTGGCGTATGGGATATAATGCTCGTCTCCTACGCAGAGTTACCTGGGTTCAATCCACACAAAGTCGGTGCAATTTTTCGGATTCTGGAAATCGCTTTAGTGTCCATCTTGCGGAGGAGATGTGAAGCTGTCGGTCCTGTCTAACAGAGATGTGTTGGCATTAAAGAGTCCTTCCCTAAACACGAAAGGGGTTCGGCAAAATTCCCGGGTTTGTGAGGTGACAGAATTCCCCGGCGTGTCATTAGCCGAAAGGCAGAAATATATATATATATATATATATATATATATATATATATATATATATATATATATATATATATATATATATATATATATATATATATATATATATATATATATATCTCTTGCGTTCATGAAAAATGGCTGAATATATTTATAATAAAGAACCCTCAGCTATATATACTTATTCATGATAATATATTTATAAATTCTATGCATATATATATATTTGGATTATATATATTGGTACTAGCATAAAGCGTTCATGAAAAATTGGCTGAATATTTTTCATTTATAATAAAGAACCCCTCAGCTACTCCTCTACTGGTCTCAATAAAGAGAGCATTTTTCAAGGTGTTTCTTTGAGTGCTCTTTGGTTTTGTCTTTGCCTTAATCCATTATCTCATGAATTAAATGCTAATAGTTTCGGCTTCAAAATAAAGAGTCTATCAACTGAATTCAAATCAAGTCACTTAATTTATTTAGATGATATTAAATTATATGCCGGAACCAGATCTCATTCAAAAGTCTACTTGAGATTACTTTCAACTATTCCAATGATATTCATATGAAATTTGGGCTTCCAAAATGTAAAAATCTTTCTATTGAAAAAGGAAAGATCACCTCTGATTATATAAAGATTTCCAATATCGAAATCGAGCCAATGCATCAAGGAGATACATATAAATATCTTGGATTTTGTCAAGAGAAGACAATTAACCATAGCAGCACTAAAGAAAATATTAGAAGTTCATATTACAAAAGACTTAGAATTATCATCAAGAGTCATTTAACTAGTAAAAACCTTTTCAGAGCTATCAACTCATATGCAGTTCCTATTCTTACATCTTCTTTTGGAATTATTAAATGGTCTAAAACTGATCTAAATGAATTACAATGTCAAACGAGGAAAATGCTTTGTAAATATCATAAGCACCACCCAAAGTCAGCTGTTCAGAGAGTTACACTACCTAGACATCTTGGAGGTCGTGGATTAACTGATTTGAATAATCTTCATAGTAAACAGATTTTTCATCTACGTTCCCATTTTCATGATAAACAGAGAACGTCTAAATTACATGATATTGTTGTTGCTTCAGATTATAATCTTACTCCTCTGAACTTGACAATGCAAAAGGTAGATTTTGATATATTTGATGATAATTCTAAAAGAGAAAGTTGGATGCAAAAGGAATTACACGGAAAGCACCCTAAAGAATTGAAAAATGATTATATTGATGAAATCGCATCGAATAAATGGTTAGTATCTGGAGAATTGTTTGCTGAAACAGAAGGCTTGGCAATTGCGATCCAGGATCAGGTTGTTTTCACGAGGAATTATAGAAAACACATCATCAAACAAAATATAGATGATTCTTGCCGTAGATGTTTCTGTTCTTCAGAAACAGTTTTTCATATATTATCATCTTGCTCAGTCCTTGCTTCAACAGATTATTTAGAAAGACATAATGCCGTCGCTAGTATTATTCATTTTAATCTAGGAATTAAACATGACCTAATTCCCAAAAGAAAAAAATTTTACAAATATGAACCTGAGATTATTTGTGAAAATGACAAATATAAACTTTATTTTGATAAAACAATTCTTTGCAACAGAGCTGTAAAACACAATAGACCAGATATCATTCTTAATGATAAACAGAATCAAATAACATATATAATTGATATTGCTATACCCGACACACATAATATACAAAATAAATACAATGAAAAAATTTCTAAATATATGATGCTTGGCGACGAGATTAAAAAATGTGGAAAATGAAAAAATATTTATTCTACCGATTATTATTTCCACAACAGGTGTTATTCCTAGAAATCTTCACAAAAGTATTGAGATTTTGGGTCTGAAGAAAATTTGTTTGAACAGTTACAAAAGATAACAGTCATCAAATCTTGTAATATTCTTCGTAGGTTCCTTTCCGAAAAAATAATGAGGTAGAGATATAGGTTTTCTCTTTAGTTTATACTGCGCAGAATTTCATTTCATATTTTATTTATTTGTTTATATAAATGTAATATAATTAACTGACAATTTTGTCATATTTATATTCAGAGCAGTATTCTATTCGATCGTTCACCACTTCACACAAAGGAATGTCTGATGATGCTATAGTATGTATATATTCTGGTAGATTGATATACTCTCATAACATTTAACGTTATCCTAATATATAATTATTCCAGGATATGTTTTGATTATAATCATTGCCTGGCAATGGTATTAATTACCGGGTGGTGGATTTATATTTTTTCATGAAATCAGTTTGATTGCAGGAACAGATATATGGGCAACTCGTCGGGGTGAAACCCCCTATATATATACGAGATATGAGGGCCAGTTCAACACTTGAATACCAACATTATTCAAATACTGTATAATCATTCGGGTTATATGCTGCCAAGCATTATCTTGCATTAGGAGGAAATTTTTCCTGTAAAAAGCATATAAGGAACCACATATTCCTCCAAACACACACTAATGTAGCTATCGGCATTAATACCTTCCCCGCCACCAAATTGAACTCTGGGAGAGGAATAAGTCTAGACATATCTTTCTTCGGGCCTTCTCCATACTCTTCGGTGTTCATCTCAGGTGCATATCTTGTAAAACAAGACTCTTCTATAATCAGAAAGTTGCGCCAGTCGTCCATTTCCCAACCTGCCTAAGCTGGACAAAATTCTAGGCGCCACCTTCAATGATCTGCATTTAATAGAGGGCCTGTAGCAAGTACACGAGATGTTAGATTTTGTTTTCTGAGTCTTGTACATACGGTATTAGATGAAATAAAGTTACCATGAATTAGCCAATATTCTAGCCAAAACTGGGACAGTAGTCGTTTACTCTTCAAGAACTTGGAGTCAAAGAAATCAATATTCAGCAGCGTTTGTGGCATTCCAGGTCTTCTCTTATTCTTCGTATCCCATACCTTAGTGCGTGCATGACCCAATTTGCCTGCGATATACCGGACTGAACAACCAACATCTTGTAAAGCAACATTCTTCGCGACTTCTTCTGGTCTAATCATTTAATTGGAGAAAAAACACTCTCCCAACACAACCCACTCAACAGACACTGTATGAATAGCTAATAAACCCGTACTTTATCTACAAAATACTAATTTTCGTCTCAACCCCATATTAGAAATATAGATAAATTTCAAGAATCAACTCCACAAATGTGTAATTCCTTAGAAAATGCAGATATCCACATATTCTAAAAACAAAATATTGAGAAAATATGGATAGAATTTCGTGCAAAAAACACAATCCAGTGAATGAATTTTCCCACAGGGTGTTTAGAAATTTGAGGCAAATGCAACTTTTGCTTCTATCCCGAGTATCATCATTTCCATTAACACTTTTCCTAGAATCAATAACATAAAATGAAGAAAAATAAAAAACCAGCAATTTGAAACACCCTGTATATATGCACTCGGTAATGTTGAGAAAGATATCACATATTATTTAAATACACGATTATGTCATCTTTCTAAATCCCGCGATAATAGTCAGCTGACCCGCAGGCGTGTGTCGCGTTATCCATTCCTCTTTACATATTCCTATCCAACAAAACAGTCCTTGAAAATTGCCAACATTGTTGGCGAATCGTGCAGGCTCGTGTACGCTCTGTTGACAAACATTTCTGGGAATACGGCCGGTTTTTGCGTGCACACGTGCATGATTAACTGTGTCATTGAATCATACAAATACAAAATCAAATCTCCGCATGTTCCCTTTCTTCTTTTTACCCTTTTTCAAACCAGTTTTGTGGTCGTGCTTGCTAACGAGAAACAAGTCGAGCTTTCGTTTCTTCGTCGAGCGGTGGCGAAGGCGATGTGACGCCTCCTTCGGAAATGCGCTAATACCCAAGACATGATTGAGGATTGAAGTTTACGTTTAAGTGACTAATATATCTCAGAATAAGATGCATATTCTTGGAACAATTGATTAATCGGTTAACAGTTAATTTTCCTAGAGAAAGCGTAATTGTACGCTAGTAGCAAAGATACCTGAACTCAACGAGCATTATAGCAATATTAATAACAATTATTATACCGGAGAAGATATATTCAGAACAATAACAACATTTCCAGCCAAGATATCTTGGGAAGAATGAAAGAAGGCATTAGAAATATCTGGTGAACGAGTTTATCGATCAACTTTTCATTAAATGTTCAACATTTTATTTGTTGACATTGACCATGAATAACAAGTACTTTCTTGATACTTTGTTTGAGTATTTATCAGTTTGCTATTCAACAAAATAACTATATACAAACAATATCTGTGATATCCCTATTTTTAAATAGTTTTTAAACGACAAACTGAGGTCGAAATTCAAAGAAAACTTACATAGAACCTTGTGGAATATAGAAACTGGCATCAGAATAAAATCCACTCCATCTGCTTCGATGTTCCACTGCCTAATAATTCAATTCTTTTGACAAAAATTGCGAATAAAATAAAAACAAGCCGTTTAATGTATAGAAAAAACTAATAGCAATCAATAATAATTTGAAATACGGTTCTAATAGAGTAAAATAAATAGGTACGTGAATTTGAAAGGAACGAATTTTTGGCAAAATTCATAGAAAAATTGTTACGAACAGAAAACACCATGATCAAAAACAACACATCGACGTGTATATGGATACTTTGAAGCAGAAACTCCAAGCAAAAGCAAAGAGGCTCTCAAGATACATCAAGTGTACTGAAAGGAAACACCAAAACTAAAGGTTCCTCCAAAGCGCGGCCAATTTTCATAAGGGAAATAACAAAACTGCTAACAACAATAACAGAGGAGTACATGACGCACAGAGCTTGAACGATTATTGGTCATCGTTAAGGTCGAACCCCAAACAACATAATAAAGATGGTGAATGGATCAAGGATGAAAAACATCGCCTTGATATCAAATATATGGACTTCGAAGGAATACCGGAGGAAGAAATCGCAACAGTATTTAGAGCGACCAACAATTGGAAGGCCACAGGTATAGATAATATCTACAACTTCTGGTACAAGAAGTTTAGTAAGCTCCATGGAGCCATATCGAAACAGCTCACGTAGGCTCTTGAACATCCCAAGAAAACACCCACTTTCCTAACACAAGGCACATATTTGCTACCTAACAGCGATAGAACACAAGATCCGTCTCAGTATAAGCCAATCACTTGTCTACAAAATACTGACCTCATGCATATCCAATCGAATATACCAACGCTTTGATGACAACAATATATTAGCAGAGGAGCAGAAGGGATGAAAAAGGACACACCACGGGTGCAAGGAACAACTCATCATCGATTCTGTGATAATGAAACAAGCACACGGGGGGCATCGGAATGTTCATTCAGCACTTCTCGATTATCTGAAGGCATTCGATTGTACCGACCATTCTAGGCTTGTCGAAATATTGCAGATATACGAAATTCATCCAGCCCTGGTAGAATTCTTGAAGACAACAATAACACACTGGTGCAAGTTTCTGCCGGTCTATATGAACAATAAGTCAATTGAAACCGACGAGATATCCATACGTCGTGCAATTTTTCAAGGAGACTCTGAGTCCACTATGGTTCTGTTTAGCTATGAACCCATTTTCATCAATGCTCAATAGAACAGGATACGGATAAAAACATAAGGAACTATCATACAATCTCCCGCCTGCTGTATATGGATGATATCAAATTATATGCTTCGAACAAGAAGCAGTTGGATGATCTGCTGAAAACTGTCAGTTCTAGGCATGTTCATATGAAATTCAGGATTGAAAATGTAGAACCCTGAACATTCAAAGAGGGAAAGTCATAGATGGTGAAACACAACTTCCAAACGGTGATATTATACAGTGTATGTGGAATGGCGAAACATATAAATATCTGGGAAACCAAGGAGCCAGATTGCTAGACCAAAACCAGTCAAAGGAGAAGATTCGTTCAGATTACAGTCAGCGTCTGAAGACTGTGCTGAAGTCAATGCTGAACTCGGGGAATCTAGTCAAAGCAATTAACAACTACACCATTCCAGTGTTGATTTACTCATTTGGAATAATCAGATGGACTAAGATAGAACTGGATGATATTCTAAGGCAGACCCGAACGATGCTGACAAAGTACAACAATCGCCATCCAAAATCGTCTGTGATAAGAACAACTCTGAAGCGGAAAGAAGGAGAATGCGGATTGATGGATGTTGTTAACTTACACACCGAACAGATAAAAAATTTCAGAGGATTCTTCTGTGCAAAAACTCGCACTTCTTACCTCCATAGAGTGGTATCGTTAGCTGATAAGGGATATACACCTCTGAATCTTGCTACCTGGGGTGACCTGCTGAATCTACCGTTCCTATCTGATACTGAAAAACAAGAGCAATGGTCAAGAAAGGAATTGCATGAACGACATCATCATGAGATTAATCAACCACACATCGACAAAGAAGCTTCCAAAAAATAGTTGATGAAAAGAGAATTATTCGCGGAAACAGAAGGATTACCTATGGCCATTCAAGACTAAGTGATCGCTACAAACAACTACAAAAAATTTATAATTAAGGACGGAACATTACGAACGGATAAATGAAGAAAATGCTATATAAGAGCGGAGACTATACAGCATATTACGTCCGGCTGCGAACAACTGGCCAATACGGACTATCTTCTCAGGCATAATCAAGTGTGCAACATTATCCATCAGAAACTTGCACAAAAGTACGGACTTCTGAATGACTTCCAATCATATTACAAATTTCAACCGGTGACTATTGGAAAATTACTACGATAGGCCTATTATCACTGACAGAATGGTGACGAATAATAGGCCGGGGACATAGTGGTGTATGATAAAAGAGCCAGAACAGCAATGCTGGTGCTGTCGCCATACCGTATAATAAATAACAACGTGCTAAACAAGTTCCAGGAGAGAAAGTCCGAATACACAGACCATGCTATAGAGATCAAGCAGATGTGGCACCTCGATAAAATAGATGTCGTTCCCGTCATCATTTCTTCGACAGGGTTAATACGCCTTAAGAAATTAGAAGAATTGCATAAGAATACTTTTATAGAAATGCTAAAAGATGTAATTCTCAATACATGTAGGATTGTGAGAAAATGCATATCAAGTGTATTGTAATCGAGCCTATTCCTTTGTTTGCTGAATCTGGGAAAGGTAAATTAAATCCAGCTAAAAGCTGAGATAGTGAAATCTAACCTAACCTAACTATGAATGAAACTTTGAATACCTATCTATATTCTAATAGAAGAAAACTTGTTATTTTTCTCTCTCTCTTTATAATTCATACCTGTTTTTCTATATTTAAGACAAATTGTACAACTGTACCATAAATTTAAATCTACCTAGAATCTCTTGAAAGCTAAACAATAAAAACAAACTTACCCTTCTTAACGGCAACACAGATCTATATTATTCCACAATATTTGGGATTTCCAAGTAATTATGAATGTAACTTTGAAAACCTGTCTATTTTCAAATAGTAGAAAACTTGTTTTCTTTCTCTTCATAATTCACACCTGTTCTTCTATATCCAAGACAAATTATACAACTCTACCTTGTTTTAACTTACAATTTGTAAACATTCTTCACCAAGTAAACCTAATTCGTCCTATGATGATCATACAGTGTGTTCCAACGTAAATTTGACCCCCCCTCTAACTCCGAAATGAGTAACATTAGCGAAAAACACCAAGACACGTCGATTTTTGTTTCGAGGGGGAGCATTTTTCGAAATAATTCGAAATTTCTCAGATCAACCCCTACCCCCAGCAACCCTAACTTTGAAATTCATCATAGGAATAAGGGTCGAGTGGCACCTTACTGAAAAGGTCTGTCAATTCTCCACCTTGATTTGTCATTTTAGAATTTTAAATTAACATACAGGGTATCCCAACGAAGGGTGAAGTTGAATTCCTGGAAATCCCAAATACTAAATGAAATAGATTTATTTTGGCATAATGCAAGCGCAGGTTTATGCTCGGTCTAGAAAAACGACCTACACTTGTGAATTTGGAGTTGGTGCAATCAACCCCCTATTTCCAGCATCCCCAACTCAAAAATCATTCGATCGATAATAGGTCAAGTGGCACCTCGTTGGAAAGGTACTGCAATTTTCTCTTCGAATTTGGTATTTTCGAAATTCAGAATCATCATACAGGGTGTCCCGAAGCAGGAACATTGAAAATCCAAATAACTTTTTGAAACTGGTTCATTTCGGTATACGAGAACATGTTTGATCCGAGAATAGGACTTTCTTGTGTGGTTATAGAATTTTGCAATCAACCCCTTCCATTCAGCATCCCCAACTTGAAAATCATACAAATAATTCAAGTGGCATATCTTCAGAAAGGTTTTTGAATTCCAGAATGATTAAAGCATTTCATTCAGTTCGGCTCTCCATACAGGATGTCGCTTTCGAAAAATTCAATATCGTCATTTGAAATTATCAACTAAAATTAATTCGAAACTGTTAAAAGTATTGGGGTACGATGTGTTGAGCATCAATTACGAAGAAATAAAGCTGATTTCTGCATTGAAAATGTTCACATTTTTTCATTTCCATCTGGCGTGCAGTCATCTGTTATTTCTCATTTTGCAATGAAATATTATTATTATTCAGATCAGTTCCTCATTATTGTTGTTGTTCGTCAGTTGAAATTAATCTGAAAATGGTTTATTCCACTGAGGAAAGGGTCGAAATTGTATCGACGTATTTTCGAAATAACAGTTGTGCCAAAGAAACGGCAAGGATATTCGATAGGAACCATCCTGAAAGAGAAAGGAGTCAGTCACCAGTACGTTAAATATTTGGTTGACAAATTCCTAGCTACGGGTTCGGTGGCAAACAAAAACATGAAGTGGCATGTCCTGTCAGAAATGAGGCAACGGAAGTGGCAGTAGTGGGTCATCTACAAATGGAGAATACTACTTCGATCAGAAAACTATCTCGTCTGACTGGTGTATCAGCTACAACTGTCCATAGAATCGTGAAACATCACAAATTTCACCCTACAAGGTAAAATTAGTGCATGAAATAAACGAAGATGATCCAGATCGTCGTTTACAGTTTTGTGAAAATCTAAGTGAAAACCTAAACGCTAATCCAAATTTTCTGAATAACATCTGTTTTCTGATGAAAGCACCTTTATGCTCAGTGGTGAAGTGAATAGACATAATTGTCGATATTGGGACACACAGAATCCTCATTGGTTTAGAGAGGCCCACACGTAAAGGCCTCAGAAGTTGAACGTTTGGGCAGGAATTTTGGCAATCATCTAGTTGGGCCTTTCTTTATTGAGGGTAATCTGAATGGAAATGGCTACCTACAGTTGTTAGAGGAACACATACATCCTAGATTGACAAAAATTTTACAGAACGATCCAACTCTTTCTGAGGACGAAATGCGTTTTCAACAAGACGGTGCTCCTCCGCATTATGATGCTCGGGTGCGCCAATATTTAGACGAAAATTTCCCAGGAAGGTGGATTGGTAGAAGAGGACCTGTTGAGTGGCCAGCCAGGTCACCAGATTTAAATCCCTAGATTTTTTTGTGGGGCCATCTAAAATCTAAAGTTTATGCCACAAGACCAGAAAACCTGGAGGAGCTGCGGATGAGGATTATCACAGAATGCCGACTTTTGACTCCTGAGTTTTCGCTAATGTGAGAAGAGAGTTCGAAAATCGTCTGTATAACTGTATGGAGGTGGGCGGAGGTCATTTTGAACAATTGTTGTAATAATCAAGTTAGTTTTTTGTTTTCAATTGAATACAAGTTCAATAAATCTCGTTTTCCTGTTTAGATCAGCATCCAATCAGTTTCTCCATCATCCCCTCATCCTGATCCTCACGCCAGAAAACCTCGATTGCCAAACTGAAACCAATGCCTTAGTGATTCAGAAAATAGAAAAATCTTTCTGGAACTTTGCCACTCAACCTGTAATCACTTGTATGATTTTTTGAGTTGGGGATGCTGAATGGAAGAGATTGATTGCAAAAATTCCATATTCACGCAAGAGAGTCTTATTCTCGAATCAAACATAAACATGTTCTCGTATTATACCGAAATGAACCAGTTTCAAAAAGTTATTTGGGTTTTCAGTGTTCCTGCTCCGGGACACCCTGTATGCTGATTCTGAATTTCGAAAATACCAAATTCGAAGAGAAAATTGAAATACCTTTCCAACGAGGTGCCACTTGACCTATTTTCGATCGAATGATTTTTGAGTTGGGGATGCTGGAAATAGGGGGTTGATTGCACCAACTCCAAATTCACAAGTGTAGGTCGTTTTTCTAGACCGAGCATAAACCTGCGCTTGCATTATGCCAAAATAAATCGATTTCATTTAGTATTTGAGATTTGCACAGGAATTCAACTTTACCCTCGGTTGGGACACCCTGTATGTTAATTTAAAATTCTAAAAATGACAAATCAGAATGGAGAATTGACAGACCTTTACAGTAAGGTGCCACTCGACCCTTATTCCCTATGATGAATTTCGAAATTAGGGTTGCTGGGGGTAGGGGGTTGATCTGACAAGTTTCGAATTATTTCGAAAAATGCTCCCCCTCGAAACAAAAATCGACGTGTCTTGGTGTTTTTCGCTAATGTTACTCATTTCGGAGTTATAGGGGGGGTCAAATTTTCGTTGGAACACACTGTATATCACCTAATACCGGCCGAATCAATATCAAATTTTAAGACATTTTTGTTATTTTAAGGATCATGAAATGAGACATTTTGATAAATATCGTCAGAGTGTAGTCTTTCTAAGTATACTCAATGATGAAATCCTTGAAACATAATTTGTCTTCTTCCCAAGATAAAACTATCTTTTTAAAGCCGTTAAAATCTCTATAAAATTGCCCCTTCTTTTTCGTGGAAGTAGGCGTTTATTTTCATGAAGCTGTTTTCGGAGACGAACGGGAAGTGAGTGTATTTTAAAAGGTATCTCTTGAATTAAAAACATAGCGGGCGGTGACAGATCAGTCGTTACTCTCATCATTTTATCGCAGTACCAGACGGGAAGTCAAATAAACTTCGTTCTAACACTTGTAAGTTAGGCGCCGAGCAAATATAATCTCGTATTTCTTTTCTAACGTCGTTTCTACGGAATTGCTCGTTAAAAACGCGGAATTAATATTCGGGTGGACGTTTAGACCTCGGATCGAGTACTCCTGGCTATGAATCAAAATTAATACGACTCCTGTTTTCGATACGTTCGGAGGAGTGGGTAGATATTATTTAGTAATGCAGTTCGCGTTTATACCAATGACATATTATCAAGCTTATCGAGACACGTGTGTTATTTATTGTGTATTCATAACAAACATAAAAGCTAATTATTTTATATGTTAACCCTTCCAAGCAACGTTGCAGCCTGCAATAACAAATCAGTGTAAGAAATGAGGAACGACAAACAGGAAACGATTACCACATTTAAAATTGAATATTTATCAATCAGATATAAATTAATATAGTTGAAGGTGAATACCGGAAATTTATATCCTTGTTTGATATTTTCTCTCCTAATTTTTGACTCGACTATTTGATTTATATTTTTGAGCCTTTTTCGTCTATACACGGTGGCCCACGAGTCACTGGAAGTAGCATAATGCCAAGAAAACGACGGCTTCTGAATTTTTTTTCTCACAATATGGTGAACTTCTGTTACGGTCACTATTTAAAAATAATTTCGTATATACAGGGTGTTCCGTTTCTGAGGAACTAATCAAAGTTATGATTTCTTATATTTCGATGATTTTAGCTTTGTGAGACCAAATGAAGGTGACTTTGTTCGATATTCCCTATACCTAAGTTTTGGAAATATTTGAGATTTTTCGAAATTTGATGACATTTTTGAAATTTTTTTTTCTTGTCTCGTTGTGGCTTTCCGAGGGTGATTTTGCTAAAATTATGTTACTAATACTCCATTTCTGAGTAACCATCGTTGGGAAACTATGAAATTGGTACAGGGTGCACAGTACAAAATTTCCTATTCCGCCTTTCTTCAAGCCTCGTTTTATGAATTTTTTCAAATCACACCCTGTATTTTATACTCTGTAATGATCGGTTATTCGTATACCTATCGTATGATACCTATGTTATCTATACCTATCTTTAACGGTTTCCGAGATTTCTGGAATTTTCCGATACTTTGTGATTCAATATTCATCTCGAAATGTTTTCCTTCGTTTTTTGAAGAGGAGTGCATGCCACTTGATAAGACAAAACAGGAGTTTGTACGATTTGCTACTCAAACACCAGTTTTGAGTCTATAAGTCGAAAATGATCTGTCTGCATTGACCAATATGGAGGCGATGAAAATTAATATTTTATGGAATTCAGTTTTAAAAAATGCAGTGTTCGGAGCAGTTGAAAATTGTTCAATTCGAGCCTATTTCTAATTTTCCTCCTTGTAAACTACCGTAAAGTGGGGTGACATTGATCAATTTTGAACAACTTTTGTTAATATTTTCAACAATTTTTATTATATTTCTATTTTGTTTTTTAAACCTCCTTAGATTCCTTCAGTACTACCGAATTTAGGCCTCAACTTAACCAATCATTCATCAGTATCTAGAAAAAAAATAAAACATGAGTGATCAATGTCATACCCCTAAGTGGGGTGACTTTGATCAGGCCTCTTTTATTGCATAGAAATGCT
This sequence comes from Cryptolaemus montrouzieri, assembly GCA_013387265.2. Classification (NCBI taxonomy): domain Eukaryota; kingdom Metazoa; phylum Arthropoda; class Insecta; order Coleoptera; family Coccinellidae; genus Cryptolaemus; species Cryptolaemus montrouzieri. The sequence continues at coordinate 12,219,874 of JABFTP020000165.1, forward strand.
GGAGAATATGTTAGAAATGATTAATGTCGCCCTCTTCGAAATCGATGTTGTGGAACAAAAGTTATTGGATAATTTGTATGAGGAGGTGAGATTGATCAGACGGGGTGACATTGTTCAGCTCAATTACTACGGAATAAAAAGTGATTCAGGGATATCATTTATTTAAAAAATACGGAAATAAACATTTAGCATTCCTTGATATTTTTATCATGTAGAAAATCATATCTTATTCTGTTTAACATTTTAACAAACAGGGTACCTAATAAAATAGAAAATAAATATTTAGCCGAGCATTTAGCATTCCTTGATATTAATGTCATTTGGAAAATGATATCTTATTATTCTATCTGATATTTTAACACACTTAGGGTCTGGTAAAAGTGCCACAATATCACCAATTTGCACTGTTGAAACATCATTCACGACGAGTTTAAATACACTTCGCGAATGAGCAGACTTTAAACCGACAACTTCAAAGACGTTATCTTTAAAACTTTCTGAATGAGGCACATATAGCGAAATTCTGTTTTCTTTCTTGAACCAGATAGAAATTTAACTAAGACGAACTTTCCGAAGATAATATTGTCTAAAGTTGGCTCGAAATATTCTATAGGGTCTGCCGTCGGTTCATCTATAGATTCATCGTCTTCTGAATTATCATCTAATTGTATATTCTCATTTTCCTCCTCGCTGGACGAAAGTTGAGTACTCGGACCAGCAACAGATTTTCCTGGTTCAACATGTAAAAGCTTCTTTCGCTGTCTGTGAGGTCTATTGACATTATACCTTTGAGTTTTTAGAAAATCGGTGAGACTAGCCGCAACATTAGCTTCTACATTGTCAGAAGTGTTACCTGGTAATTTTTGAAGAACTCGATCAGGATTGAAAGCCACAAGACCGCAAGCTGCAAATCCAGAAATGAGATTGCGTGTAACACCGCTTCTTTCTTTAGAGTTGTCCTTAGGCAGAACTTCGTCGATGTTAATAATGCACTGTTTCAGTAGAAGAGGAAATTCGTTCTTAGGAATCCCAGAAGTTTTGGAATTTCTAACTTTCCAGGCTGATAGTGTTTTCCTCCAACTTTCTTTGAATGGACGAAAAAGCGACATCCAAAGGCTGGCAGATATGGGTGCAGTTGGGAGGAGACAAACAAAAGAAATGTCATTTTCTTCACACGTTCTCAGTACTTCTGGATTAAAGTGTGAGGCCAAATTATCTCCCAAAAGGACTTTTCGTCCATTTAACCTTTTAGCGTGTGGTAGAAAAACTGTGGAAAACCATTCGTGAAATGTGGGCATATCTATCCAACCGTGCGAAGTTCGGTTGAATCGAGTACCTTGCGAGCAGCATATCTTATCACAGCATGGTTTGCCCTTAAGAGCATTCTCAGTCCATGTATTCCACAAGTTTTCGGCCTTGTATATTACATAGGGCGGCAGTAGAGTGCCTGATGCTGATCCACACATCATTAAGGTCGTTGATGATTTTGAATGGTTGCAAACTTTTTCTGGGTATTTTGTACCTCTACGATAAATGCGCAACTTTTTCCTGGATCATCTGTAACATTTGATTCATCGTAGTCAAACACATTCTCCGGGGAACACCATCCAGGGTGACTCGCAAGTTGTTGAAATAGTGTCTTAGTATGGAAGGAGTCACCTGACTCCGTTTCGCACTAATGTTGGACGATAATCTTTTTCCTGCGACATGTTGGTGCCTATTAAGGAAACTGTTGACCCAGTCTTTACCAGGCAAGTTATTTTTGAATTTGTAAATGTTTCTATCACTTTTATCTAAATATTTTTTCACGAACATTCTTAGATCTTGTGGAGACAAGGGAAATCCCCAGTCTGCGCATTTCAGTATATTCGTCATAATGGCTCTCTCTTCAATGTTTGATAGTATTGTCTGCCCGCCGTTTTTTTTGAATCTGCGCCCATGAAATCTGTTGTTAAGGGTACCATAAGAAACATTGTAAGTGCGAGCTGCTTGGCGCATAGAAAGTGTATTATTTGTAACGTCTCGAAGGGCATGTTCTAGTTGTTCATCAGAAAAATTGTTGTAAGTTCTGCTGCCTAGCTTTCGCGTATATGTTCTGCCCATTTTTCAGTTTTCTGATTCTAAAAGTAAAAGAAACAGGTAGACATTAAAATCTGAAAACGATGGGGCGAGATTGATCACTTCTTGTTATTGTTGATCAATCTCGCCCGTTTTGTTCAGGTCATTTTTGCGCGAAAAGTACATATCAACTAACCTTCCAAATTGAGCGCAGCCTTCACAATCGATGACAGGTAAATATCTTATGGTGCACAATACTCGACGATTAACGAGTTTTTCCGGGCAAGAAAAGTTTGCGACACTCAAATTTACACGTTTTTTGACACGAAACTTTAGAACGCTGTAGAACGAACCTTCCTTTACACTGTCGCGATATGTACTGCTGGATCGAAAGCCTAATGTGTTTACTATCGCCTGAAAAAGCTGCCTGAGAATCAAAGCAAAGGTGGTGGGGAAATTTAAATTGAACACAAAATGGCAGCGCGATCAATCTCACCCTGCGAGATCAATCTCACCCCACTTTACGGTATTTACCTTTTCCGGTGATAGACATTCATATTATTTTTTCAATTTTTTTCTTTTTTGCTCATATAACTATTTTTCGAAAAACATAGATTATTTTAATGAAAATATATAGGCTTTGAATGAGTGAAAATGTTTGACAATGGAGAATATTACTACAAATCACGGAAAAGAAAATATTGCATGAATAATTGAACCAATACATAGAAATGTTATAAAAGATGTTCAAAATGGCCTCCATTCTGCTCTGTGCATAAATTTATTCCCCTTTCTGTGAACCCTTACTGTGAAAACTGTGGTCATTCTTGAATTAATTAGTGTAGGCAAAGAAGAAGGAAGAAAGCCTTTAGAAAATGGAGTATTCTCGGAAAGAGCGAGTCGATATGATTCTGACCATTGGAGAAGCTATGGAAAACTGTTTGTTAGCTAAAAGTCTCTACGCAGCAAAATATCCGAACCGAAGACATCCGAGAAAAGAAACATTCGAAAAATGGCTACGACAATTCCGAGCCACTGTTAGTGTGTCTCATGAAAAACACCATCGACAAAAACCAATTGTTGGAAATGAAGAAAATGAACTCACTGTTCTAGGATCATGTTATACCAAGTATAAGTCAACGCAACATTGCATCAATGACTGTCACAAAGAGATCATGAACGACGACTAGAATTTTATATGTGGGTGTTAGAAATGGTCGCAGAAAATGAGGATTTCCCCAATACATAGGGAGCTGTTGGAAAATGTGCCACTTAACATGTGACAACGAATGTGGTTTCAACAGGATGGAGCACCTGCGCACTATAGCCAACTATTGGCCATCGAGATCGCCAGATTTAACGTCCCTCGACTTCTTCCTGTAGGTACATGTTAAAGAGTTTGTTTATCGTACGCTGCCAACTACACTGGAAGATATGAAAAATAGGATTAAGGAAGCTTTCCAGACAGATACGCCTGAAATGCAAGGAGCAAGGGCATCTTTCGAAAGTAGGATACATTTATGCATAGAGCAAATCCGAGGCCATTTTGAACATCTTTTGTAACATTTCTATTGCTTCAATTATTTATGCAATCTTTTCTTTTCCGCAATTTGTTGTAATATTCTCCATTGTCAAAATTTTCACTCACTCAAAGCATATTTTTTCCATTAAAATAATCTATTACTCGAGAAATAGTTATATGAGCATATGAGGAAAAGGTAAATAGTTTACAAAGATCGCATCGATCCATGCAGAGATTTTTTGATCATTTTCGACTTATAGACTTGAAACGAAGGAAAACATTTCGAGATGAATATTGAGACACAAAGTATCGGAAAATTCGAGGAATCTCGGAAACCGATAAAGATAGGTATAGAGAACATGGGTATCGTTCGATAGGTAAAAAAAACCAATCATGGCAGAGTATAATATATAGGCTGTGCCTTTGGAAAAAATTGAAAAAATGAGGCTTGAAGAAAGGCAAAATCGGCAATTTTGTACTGTGCACCCTCTATCAATTGCAGAGTTTCCCAAAGATGGTTACTCAGAAATAGAGAATAACATAATTTTTGCAAAATCACAATAGAAAAGTTACAACGAGAGAAGAAAAAAAATTTTCGAAGAAGTCGTCGAATTTCAAAAAATCTCAAATATTTCGAAAACCATAGAACTTAGGTATAGGAAATATCAAATAATCAAAATATATAGGGTGTTCTATTAAAAAAAACATAACTTTGATTTGTTCCTCATAAACGGAACACCCTGTATATACCAAATTATTTTTAAATTGTGACCGTAACAGAAGTTTATCATATAGCGAGAAAAAAATTTCAAAAGCCGTCGTTTTCTCGGTATTATGCTACTTCCAGAGACTCGTGGGCTAGCCTGTATAAGCGATATACTTACTTGCTTCAGAATCGATTTTTAGCAGGTGTTGGATTTTATTTCTCAATAACTAATACAAGAATGAATTCCGTCAAATATGCCACTTTACATATTCTTCTTTGTCGATAGACAATGGAACTATGGAAGCCATTTCGAACCTCTTATGTGAAAAATGATATGGAGAGTCTTTCTATCTTCATTTTGCGAATGTTCAGTTTTTAATATTAGGTTTGGTCTATGATAGGTGATAGATATTCATAAACATTTTTCTTATTTTTTTTTTTTTGCTCATATAACTATTTTTCGAAAAACATAAATTATTTTAATGGAAATATATAGGCTTTGAATGAGTGAAAATGTTTGACAATGGAGAATATTACTACAAATCACGGAAAAGAAAGTATTGCATGAATAATTGAAGCAATACATAGAAATGTTATAAAAGATGTTCAAAATGGCCTCCATTCTGCTCTGTGCATAAATTTATTCCCCTTTCTGTGAACCCTTACTGTGAAAACTGTGGTCATTCTTGAATTGTGTGTTCTTGAATTAATTAGTGTAGGCAAAGAAGAAGGAAGAAAGCCTTTAGAAAATGGAGTATTCTCGGGAAGAGCGAGTCGATATGATTCTGACCATTGGAGAAGCTATGGAAAACTGTTTGTTAGCTGAAAGACTCTACGCTACAAAATATCCGAACCGAAGACATCCGTGAAAAGAAACATTCGAAAAATGGCAACGACAATTCCGAGCCACTGGTAGTGTGTCTCATTAAAAACACCATCGACAAAAACCAATTGTTGGAAATGAAGAAAATGAACTCACTGTTCTAGGATCTGTGATAGAACAACGAAGTAAAAGTTGACGCAACATTGAATCAATAACTGTCACAAAGAGATCAGGAACGACTACTAGAATTTTATATGTGGGTGTTAGAAATGGTCGTAGAAAATGAGGATTTCCCCAATACATGGGGAGCTGTTGAAAAATGCGCTACTTAACATGAGACAACGAATGTGGTTTCAACAGGATGGAGCACCTGCGCACTATAACCAACTATTGGCCATCGAGATCGCCAGATTTAACGTCCCTCGACTTCTTCCTGTAGGTACATGTTAAAGAGTTTGTTTATCGTACGCCGCCAACTACACTGGAAGATATGAAAAATAGGATTAAGGAAGCTTTCCAGACAGATACGCCTGAAATGCTGTTAGGAGCAAGGGCATCTTTCGAAAGGAGGATACATTTATGCATAGAGCAAATTCGAGGCCATTTTGAACATCTTTTGTAACATTTCTATTGCTTCAATTATTTATGCAATCTTTCCTTTTCCACAATTTGTTGTAATATTCTCCATTGTCAAAAATTTTCACTCACTCAAAGCATATTTTTTTTCCATTAAAATAATCTGTTACTCGAGAAATAGTTATATGAGCATATGAGGAAAAGGTAAATAGTTTACAAAGATCGCATCGATCCATGCAGAGAGTTTTTGATCATTTTCGACTTATAGACTTGAAACAGGTGTTTTGAGTAGCACATTGTACAAACTCTGGTTTGTCTTATCATGTGACATGCACCCCTCTTCAAAAACGAAAGAAAACATTTCGAGATGAATATTGAGACACAAAGTATCGGAAAATTCGAGGAATCTCGGAAACCGTTAAAGATAGGTATAGAGAACATGGGTATCGTTCGATAGGTAAAAAAAACCAATCATGGCAGAGTATAATATATAGGCTGTGCCTTTGGAAAAAATTGAAAAATGAGGCTTGAAGAAAGGCAGAATCGGCAATTTTGTACTGTGCACCCTCTATCAATTGCAAAGTTTCCCAAAGATGGTTACTCAGAAATAGAGAATAACATAATTTTTGCAAAATCACAATAGAAAAGTTACAACGAGAGAAGAAAAAATTTTCGAAGAAGTCGTCGAATTTCAAAAATCTCAAATATTTCGAAAACCATAGAACTTAGGTATAGGAAATATCAAATAATCAAAATATATAGGTGTTCTATTAAAAAAACATAACTTTGATTTGTTCCTCATAAACGGAACACCCTGTATATACCAAATTATTTTTAAATTGTGACCGTAACAGAAGTTTATCATATAGCGAGAAAAAATTTCAAAAGCCGTCGTTTTCTCGGTATTATGCTACTTCCAGAGACTCGTGGGCTAGCCTGTATAAGCGATATACTTACTTGCTTCAGAATCGATTTTTAGCAGGTGTTGGATTTTATTTCTCAATAACTAATACAAGAATGAATTCCGTCAAATATGCCACTTTACATATTCTTCTTTGTCGATAGACAATGGAACTATGGAAGCCATTTCGAACCTCTTATGTGAAAAATGATATGGAGAGTCTTTCTATCTTCATTTTGCGAATGTTCAGTTTTTAATATTAGGTTTGGTCTATGATAGGTGATAGATATTCATAAACATTTTTCTTATTTTTTTCTTTTTTGCTCATATAACTATTTTTCGAAAAACATAAATTATTTTAATGGAAATATATAGGCTTTGAATGAGTGAAAATGTTTGACAATGGAGAATATTACTACAAATCACGGAAAAGAAAGTATTGCATGAATAATTGAAGCAATACATAGAAATGTTATAAAAGATGTTCAAAATGGCCTCCATTCTGCTCTGTGCATAAATTTATTCTCCTTCTCTGTGAACCCCTTACTCTGGAAACTGTGGTCATTCATAAATTGTGTGTTCTTGAATTAATTAGTTTAGGCAAAGAAGAAGGAAGAAAGTCTTTAGAAAATGGAGTATTCTCGGGAAGAGCGAGTCGATATGATTCTGACCATTGGAGAAGCTATGGAAAACTGTTTGTTAGCTGAAAGACTCTACGCTACAAAATATCCGAACCGAAGACATCCGTGAAAAGAAACATTCGAAAAATGGCAACGACAATTCCGAGCCACTGGTAGTGTGTCTCATTAAAAACACCATCGACAAAAACCAATTGTTGGAAATGAAGAAAATGAACTCACTGTTCTAGGATCTGTGATAGAACAACGAAGTAAAAGTTGACGCAACATTGAATCAATAACTGTCACAAAGAGATCAGGAACGACTACTAGAATTTTATATGTGGGTGTTAGAAATGGTCGTAGAAAATGAGGATTTCCCCAATACATGGGGAGCTGTTGAAAAATGCGCTACTTAACATGAGACAACGAATGTGGTTTCAACAGGATGGAGCACCTGCGCACTATAACCAACTATTGGCCATCGAGATCGCCAGATTTAACGTCCCTCGACTTCTTCCTGTAGGTACATGTTAAAGAGTTTGTTTATCGTACGCTGCCAACTACACTGGAAGATATGAAAAATAGGATTAAGGAAGCTTTCCAGACAGATACGCCTGAAATGCAAGGAGCAAGGGCATCTTTCGAAAGGAGGATACATTTATGCATAGAGCAAATCCGAGGCCATTTTGAACATCTTTTGTAACATTTCTATTGCTTCAATTATTTATGCAATCTTTTCTTTTCCGCAATTTGTTGTAATATTCTCCATTGTCAAAAATTTTCACTCACTCAAAGCATATTTTTTCCATTAAAATAATCTATTACTCGAGAAATAGTTATATGAGCATATGAGGAAAAGGTAAATAGTTTACAAAGATCGCATCGATCCATGCAGAGATTTTTTGATCATTTTCGACTTATAGACTTGAAACGAAGGAAAACATTTCGAGATGAATATTGAGACACAAAGTATCGGAAAATTCGAGGAATCTCGGAAACCGTTAAAGATAGGTATAGAGAACATGGATATCGTTCGATAGGTAAAAAAAACCGATCATGGCAGAGTATAATATATAGGCTATGCCTTTGGAAAAAATTGAAAAAATGAGGCTTGAAGAAAGGCGGAATCGGAAATTTTGTACTGTGCACCCAAAGTTTCCCAAAGATGGTTACTCAGAAATGGAGAATAACATAATTTTTGCAAAATCACAATAGAAAAGTTACAACGAGAGAAGAAAAAAAATTTTCAAAGAAGTCGTCGAATTTCAAAAAATCTCAAATATTTCGAAAACCATAGAACTTAGGTATAGGGAATATCAAATAATCAAAATATATATGGTGTTCTATTTGAAAAAACATAACTTTGATTTGTTCCTCATAAACGGAACACCCTGTATATACGCAATTATTTTTAAATTGTGACCGTAACAGAAGTTTATCATATAGCGAGAAAAAAATTTCAAAAGCCGTCGTTTTCTTGGCATTATGCTACTTCCAGTGACTCGTGGGCCAGCCTGTATAAGCGATATACTCACTTGCTTCAGAATCGATTTTTAGCAGGTGTTGGATTTTATTTCTCAATAACTAATACAAGAATGAATTCCGTCAAATATGCCACTTTACATGTTCTTCTTTGTCGATAGACAATGGAACAATGGAAGCCATTTTGAACATCTTATGTGAAAATGATATGAAGAGTCTTTCTATCATCATTTTGCGAATGTTTCGCTTTTAATATTAGGTTAGGAGTATGAATTAATGTGATAATAAACTCGAATTTTTTGTCAATTTCACTCAATATTTGTTGGATTGTTACGATGCATAGCTATTAGCCACATGAATGATTTCATCTAATTCTGTTTTTTCTTCTGAGGCAATAATCGGTTCACATTGAAATTGGAGTGAAAATTGGAATATTTTTTGAAATTCGATAAAATTTGCTGAAAATATTTTCGGAACCATTGAAAAAACGTAAAGACAACCTAGGTACCATTCGAAATGTGTCAAATTATAATACCAACTCGTCCCTTTGGATATGGAAAAAACAGTGAAATGAGATTTGAATGAATCCCAACTAAGGAATGCAATCTCGCATCAAAATATCAATCTCGGTATTCTCGAGATTCAGGAATTCTAATCTTGCGAAATCTCGATATTGTGCGAGATCTAGCATTGTAAAGAAATGATCATCGAAAATGTACGAAAATTCCTATCATTTATATTTCTATTGGCTTTAATTGTTCTTCAGGAGCAAAATAGGAGAAATAAAATCTCAAGCTAACTACACTCGGAGGCAAAATTAGCGGAACACTCGAAAATTTAACCAAATTCGAAGTTCGATATTTTTCCTAATTCTCAACCGATTTAGATGATTTGTTCGGCAAGTTATAGATCAACTCTTCTGCTTTGTAGAAATTATAAGAGAAAACAAAAAAAATTTGAAAAAAATTTTATACGGGGGCAAAACTAAAAGTGTTTTTTTTGTCAAAAATTCGTAACACTCTGTGGAATTTCGTGGTCCGAGTTGAAATGTACAATATCATGGTCTGTCAAGACACATCTTCCTACAGTAACGCCCTTCTTGTTTCATGCGTTTATCTCTATTTTTGCAAAATATATTTAATTTCAAGTGGAAAATCACCATTTTGGAGAAATTCCATTGAATCAAGAAATTGTCATTAAAATTCGTCTATCAATTTGGAATTTTCTTATTATCCCTCAGGCGTGTCGAAATTGTCGTTTGCGATTTTTATGTTCGAATTGCATTAGTTGAAGAGCTGACATTGGCTTTGGTGGAAGAGTGGGACAACATACCTCAACAGATGATAGACAACATCATTGGGAGTATGCGAAATCGTATGCGCGCTGTAATAAGAGCTCGGGGGGGTCATACTCGCTACTAAAATCAAATGTTTTTTTTTGTGGGTCATCATGAACGTTTTTATCAACATGTTCATTTCATTTCACGAGTGTATCGCCAGGTTACACACCTGCTCTCAATTTTGGACAGGAATGACAATTATTATTGAGTGTCACAGAAAAAAATTCGAAAATAAATGTGCAAAATCAACGATTTTTCCAGTGTACTTCGAGTTCTCCCGGAGCGTGAAATTGGCCAGTGAATTTCAAAAATTTTCATTTCGTTAGATTTCCGCTTCTCTAATTTTGATTTTATTTTTTGGCTAACCTCCGATGTTATGCACCTACGCAAGATTAAAAATAAATTCTTGAAATTTGTGACTTTTCGCTTCAAATTGGATATCTCTTGTAAAAATAGAGATAAATGCATAAAACAAGAAGGGCGTTACTGAAGGAAGATGTGTCTTGACAGACCATGATATTGTACGTTTCAACTCGGACCACGAAATTCCACAGGGTGTTACGAATTTTTCACAAAAAAAACACTTTTAGTTTTGCCCCCGTATAAAACTTTTTTCAGATTTTTTTTGTTTTCTCTTATAATTTCTACAAAGCAGAAGAGTTGATCTATAACTTGCCGAAAAAATCATCTAAATCGGTTGAGAATTAGGAAAAATATCGGACTTCGAATTTGCTTAAATTTTCGAGTGTTCCGCTAATTTTGCCTCCGAGTGTAGTAATTCATTCAAAAAGTAACATATTATTCTAAAACTTGAAAATAAATCCTGAAAAAGCATAAAGTATCTAGGTTTTCATCTGCCAGCCGACTCCGAATCCTGCATGCCAGATAACCAGCTGAGGAAAACGCCCATTCTGCTCGACACTTGTTGGTACTATAGATAAAAGTCATTGGTGAGCGAACTGTAGATTTTGTCCTTTTGACCCTCCTGACTCGTACAAATTGATTTCTTTCTTCAAAATCATATCAAGTGACGATGACAAAAGTGCCACACGTTTTTGCGAATGCTCTTTCAATGCCATTTCCAATTTCTCAACAAGACTAAGAGAAGCGTTCGCCATTTCAGGCTCTAAATTTTTTTTCACTGCAGCTAACGGAATTGAATCATCATCATCACTTTCATTCATGGCTTCATCTGCAACTGAAGATATAGAGGGTTTGTTTTGTATATTGACTGCATATTGTCTTTTTTGGTACTGGTCTTGTGTAATCTTCCGATTAACTTTATTATTTCTTTTTTGATTGAAGATTTTGGAGGCAGTTTGATTGAAATATACGTCATATTGGACAGAGTCTGTCAGATAATACAATGCTGCAGTGATAAATGTTCCGCGTTCATTAATCCGAGCCCTCATGGACTCAGCAAGTTCTGAGCTACTGGTGTTCCGAGTTCCTCTATCTTTTTCACCATAATTTGCAAATTTCGACAGTTAACAAATCTGAATTTCGACGACATAGTACTTCCACTGCCAGTTTTATAGGCTGAGATAAGAGTTCTAAATCTGATAAAGCACGATATTCTCCGTCTCAGAAACCATGATTAGTATTCGATCCAAGATTGCAATCAATCAAGGCTTTGCTTACACATTGCTTCACCTTATTGAATGTGGAATTCATATCTGCAAGACTAGTCCAGCGTGTTTGGCAGTCCAGCACGAGTTGCAAATTTTTGCTGAATTCGTCCTTCATATATTTCTGAAGAACGTTATATTTCGTTGGTGATTTTTTAAGTTTGACTACTTGTCTTACTTTTTTGATAAGGTGATCAAATTCTGGCACTAAGTTAACTTCATTTACAGTGGGTAATCTGCAGTCGGATACCTCATTATCAATAATGTCATCAAATTCTTCATCGTCAGACTCCTCCACATCTGACTGAGCTACGACTAAGTCTTTTGTACTTTCTTTTTGCGTTTCGGTTCCACGTTTTGATTCGTAAATCACATCTATAACTTCCAATTGAATGCCCTGAGCGTAGCATAGCTGGTGAAGAGGATGCTTGAGTCGATAGAAACCATATTAGGTATGCGTGATCGGGTGCGTTATTCACGTTTTTTAGTGATCCACTCAATGACCTTGACGTTTTACAAGTGTCCCTAAAACTCGTGTTTTTAATCAACCATAATTTTTCAACTGTCTGCGTTTGGGAAAAACCGTTTTAGACATTGAGTAGCTAGGTTAATTATCAAACTTTTCTGTCTCTTGAGAAATTTTGATATGATGAGCGGTTCAATCACAAAAGACAGTCTTTTGATTTCATGTTTTCATTTCTTCAACCACCTATCAAGTCAAAAAATTCACATATTGACCATGTTGGCTTATGATTTGTTTCTGTAGTGTGGCAGACTGTCATTTTATTATCCTTGACAACCTCTTGTTAACGAAATGATGTTTTATAGGTTACTAAATTGGATCAAACAAAAAGGAAATTCAATGTTCAGTAGTACCAAAATCGAAAAATTAAAAAAAAAAGGTTTTTCACAATGACTATTTGAAAATATGAAAACAGGTTGGCCAGTTGGAAACTAAATGAGGAAAAACAAATCACTTCAGAATAACGATTAATTATTTTATACCCAAAATTTCATTCTACTATACTAAATGTTTGAAAATTGAATTGATTCTGATGATGTGTTCTGGTGAAAGCATGTGGATTTTCGAAACTGTACACGTATTCATTGTGAAGGTTAGTGATGCCAGACCTAGTAAAAATGCATTTGACAAAAAATAAAATTTTTCTACTGAAGTAGAGAACCTGAGTTCTCTTCTTTTGGACAAATCGGCAAAAAGTTAGGCGATTCTCAAGATCGTTGGGAAGTAATTCCAGAACTTTCTGAATGTGATAAGGATGAAGTAATAGTTACTTCAAGATATCATGAATCATTGTTTTAGGAACGACCAATTGCAAACACCGCGTGCTCGATTGTAGGTTTTCCTCAACCATGTCCAAAATTTGTTCTTCGCGTTCTACCCTCCTTACTATTCTGTCGTCCTCGATCCAAATTCCTGGGCTTGAAGCAACCATTCTACCGCAGGCGCCTCTCCAGGTTTCCAAACGTTTGGTGGTTCGGCACTATGCGATCTGGAAATCTTTCAGCATATGCTCTCGCGCTTTCACGTCCATTGCCTTGACAAATTCCGTACACCATAACCATATCAACCATTTCAGAATTACTGTACATCTCCATGCCTAATAGTGATAACAAAATTACTAAAATACCTAGTTAAGAACTTAAGGAACACTGTTGTGTCAACAATTGGCTGTCAAGCCTAATAAAATGACTATCTGCCAGACCACAGAAATAAATCCAAAGCCAACATGGTCAAATGTGATATTTTTGACTTGCTAGGTGGTTGAAGAAATAAATTCATGAGATTCAAAATCTGTTTTCTTGTGATTGAACCGTTCATCAAATCAAAATTTCTCAAGAAACAAAAAAGCTTGATAATTAGCCTACCTACTCAATGTCTAAAACAGTTTCGCTCAAACGCAGACAGTTAAAAAATTATGATTGATTAAAAACACATTCGAGTTTTTGGGGACACTTGTAAAACGTCAAGGTCATTGAGTGGATCACTAAAAAACGTGAATAACGCACCCCATTACGCATACCAAATATGGTTTCTATTGTTCGAGTCGTTCTCGAATTATTTGAAAAATAGGAAAAAAAATCTTTGGATTTGGCGACCTCTAGCGGCCAAACGAAGTAACTTTTCATATAGGTAAGTTAGCCTAAATCGACTTATTTCGAGCTGAAAATCTGTAGTATAACGTTGTACACGCAATTCATGGACACCCTGTAGTCTACATATGTAAACTTGAGACAAGAAGAATTATTCAAATATCCGTAGATCAAAGAATAATCATTCCTGACAAGAGCTTGTTCCCAAATCTGCCCGCCATGCACGCAGCCCCCAAAAGCCACAATAGTGCAACTAAGCAGGATGCCGAGAAACGAAGCGGCATACTGCAGTTTCGACCTTATTAGGAGCTCATCAGTGTCGCATATCACTTCTCAGCATCCTAACAAGCTACATCGGGGTACCCTATCGATTCCAGAAAGGACGCATCTCGTACATACGTACGAGAGTCGCCCTCTATGGACCGAGACGGTGAAACCGCTACCTGACTTTAAGAAAGATACGAACAATAACCAACAAATGTGAGAACGTTAAAAATTCCAACACTTGAGAAACATCTTCAACGTTCTCACATCTGTTTGTTTTTGTTTGTATCTTATTCGGAGTCTGGTTCTCCGTTCTGATTCTGGAATCGTTAGGGTACCTCGCTAAAGATTCTATATTATGTGGTTTATGCACGATGTTCCCCCACCACATTTTAGCTTAATGGTTAGAGAACATATAAAGATATGCTGCGTTAGCGAATAATTCATTATTCTAATGAGATAAAAACAATCTTCAAATTTATATTAAAATACAAAGATCTCTTATTTCAATAAGCTAGATCTTGCATAAGAATTAGTGATTATCAATTTAAACAGATAATGTGAATAGTGTCAATGTAGTAAGGTTTGAATAATTAAAATAAATTATAAATTGAATAAACAGAAATATTCTTACTGAAAATATCGTTGGCTCTTTGAGCCGGTTTTTGTCGTTACAGATTAATTTTTTCGAGATCTAAAAAGTGTAGCTTTTTCACGTAAAAAACCCTTAAAAATATCTATGAATTTTATTAGATTGGTAAAACACAAACGCCTTATAAAATATTTTTTTAATAATGTCCCGAATTTCAGAGAATTACATTGAGGGACAAAGATTTTATCGTAAGAAAACCATTTTCTTTCTGAATTTAAAGGGAAATATCTCAGCAGGGATGCACGTTAGGAAAAAATTTCATATAAGTTGTGACATTATTTCGACGAGATCTAGCAAATTCCAAGAGATTGATACCTTATTCTGGGAGACCCTGTATAAACCTATAAACATAGTACATCCACATCATACCTGGGATTTGAAACCAGGTCCTTCGCATGGGAGTCAGTATCTCCTCTACTGACTTAGACTTACCCACGGAGGGAGATAACCTCATATTTGTACTTGGAGAAGGGATGCTGTCAAAGTATCCAAGTGATCCTTGAAGTCAAAGTCCAGTTTAGAGTACCATTCAATGACAACGAATTTCGGATGGAAAATGTCATTTTCTTGACAATGACCAATTAATAGTTTCATAGAATACCTGGTACCCACAGATCTGAAACTTTCACAATAGGATATCGATCAGTGAAAAGCACTGCTCTTTCTAAGCAATCATCCATTCGTTCGAATTATACAATCCGCAGTTTTCATTTTTCCTCGCCCGGCTCCGAGATAGTTTCATAGTTACGGCGTAGAGACAGAAAGGAGCTGCGGGATGTTGAATACATTAACTTTAACCTAAATAAAGTTTAATGATGCCGTAAAATGATATAGCGGAGCACTTGCGAACAAAAACATCAAAACGACGTACGAACTGTATCGGCAACCACAACGAGGACGTACGTCATGGCCACGGTTCATATCTCGACCGAATAACCTGATGCTGGTGTGGCTCATTACTGATTTCGACTCGACCGGTTTGCGAAGAAGCGAAAGTCTCCTCTCAATTAATTATGCTTTTCGTATACTTCACTTAATAAAGAAGATGAATGTGGCGCCAATTGTTATGTCAGCTATGAACTGGTCGCGTAGGGACCAATTTGATTGCGGGCTTCCGACACGTGTAGTTTTTATCATCTTTTATATTAACCTCAAAATCCAAGATAATTGATTTTACGACTACTTGATTTGTGAAAATTTGTTCGTAACAACTACGTGCGAATAAAATCAATAGAACGAATAGTAATTGACCTCGATAATTAATAGTTCTGAGGCAGAATCAGAATGTATTCACGAGGAAGCATACCATACCCATTTTCTTTGAATCAAGACTTGGGGAAAGAAGCTTAGTTGGGCCCAACAGGTTTTCTGGTGTCCTCATGACATGTAGGTACGTAGAATTCGAAACCACGCATGCTGATGTAGTTCTTTAAATCCGTTCTGCTACCCAGGCACATCTACGCCTAGCTAGTATGGTGGTCTAAGGTGGAAGACAGGCAACGAAGCTGACTCTAGATAGGCTCGGAGCACTGATTATGAGAAGAGTGATGGGAGCTCAAAGAAACACCCCTACTGCGGCGTTAGGTGTACTGTTAGGAGTCGAACCACTGCACCTCATAATTATCAGCAGGATAGTTTAGACTGCTTATTGGCTATGGACGGAGGGGGGCGGTTCGCGCTAGTGGCTAGTGCAAGACATACCATGTTTCTTGAAGCTATTCACAGTGACCAGTTCCTCTCGATAATCTCGGATAGAATCATGCCAAGGTAACACTTTGATCATAAGATTGAGGTGAAGATCCCATCCAGACAAAAGCGGAAAAAAAGGAAGGATTCCTTGCCAGGTGGAGGGTATACCGAAATGAGAGAGGTTTCTACCACCCATTAAATAAAAATACAACAGTTTTCCAGTCGGAGATCATGACAATACTTGGCTGTGTTCTAAGGCAGAACTGGGTACAACTACTGAGTATATCATGGTCTGCTCCAACAATCAGGCTACTCTGGGAGCCCTGAACGCACACAGTTTTATTTCTTAGATGATCAGGGGGTTCAGGAACTGAAATAACTGACGGTAAACAACTATACCCGACTCATTTGGGTTTTGAGTCACACCGGAATCACAGGTAATGAGATTGCGCATAGGTTGGCCTGTCTAGGAGATAAGAATAATCTAATAGGACCAAAGGCCGCGGTTAGAATATCAGATAAAGGACAAAATGATTGAATGCTCGAGATTCTTGCTAGTCTAAGTCAACACTGGACACATCTACAAAAACTTGGACAAGGTTGGCACTCAAAGGGTCGAACTTAGGCATTGCTCCTGGCACAGACAGTGATGGGAAATAACAAGTTCATATATCTCCTGTGCAAGATAGGACTGGCGAATAATCCCTACTGCATGTGGTGTGAAATTGGGTTAGAAACACCACATGCACGGCATGAATCTACCCTAGGGCGCAGAAATGCTGAAATTGACTGATATTTCCTAGCTCAATTAGAGCTTCTCTGTAAGGATTGAGCAAAGGATGTAGTTACAGACAGGGCGACATAAAGAATTGTAGACACAGGTGACGATAACCATCACTGACCCCTTGATATTTTCCCTGTTATAAGTTAACTTATAGTATGTTGCTGATTTATTTATTTCTGAAGAAATGAAAAGCTTGGTTCCGGAAAGAAGCTTATAACTTATAATTCAGCCCTCTTGAAGAAGCGAGTTCACACACATATTGAATCATCTTGGCCTGCTTCCAAGAGCTCATAATTAAAAAAAAAGTAGATTTCAATTACAATTTAGGCAGAATGTGGAACAAGTTGATCTAAACGCAAACTTCATTAAGGACCATCAAATATCAACTAGCTAACCCTTCGAGCATTCTGTCCCAATCATTCATGATCCGCTGTATTCGGTTATTCAGTCTGAAAAATATTACTGGGAAATTTTCCTGTGGAAAACTACCATTTGCCGATGGTTTGCTGATTTCAAACGTAGGTGCACCACCGCCAAAGAGAACATCTGGAAGACCAAAGAGGTGATTATTCCTGAAAATATCAAATACATGTCCAAAATTGTTATGGGTGATCGTAAAGTGAAATTGCAGAGTTATCTGATATTCAGAAAGTATCAAAAGACACCCTATTCAACATTTCACACAGCGGAACGGAATGACGAATTTGAGTTTTTAAAGCGCGATCGAAAGGATTTTTTGGGACGATATGTGACCATGGATGAAACATGAATTCACCACTACACACCAGAGAAGAAAATACTATCTGCTGATTGAAGAGCAGAGAGCGAAAGCCGTCCACAGCGTCCAAAAACCCAACAATCGGCTGGCAAGGTTATGGCGTCTGTATTTTGGAATGCACATGGAATATTGTTCATTGTTTATATGGAGAAAGGCCACACTAACAATAGTGACCATTATATAGCTTTAATTGACCTCATATAGCAAATAAAAATTATTGTTTCATCAATATAACGCACCAAGCCACAACTCGGATAAAATCTTGGCAAAATTCAACGCTCTACGCTTAAAATTGTTGCCGCCCCAACATATTCTCTGGTGATCACTGGCACTCTGCTGATTTGAAAGAGATGATCCGGGGAAAGAGATTTGGCTCTGACGAAGGGGCTATTGCCGAAACTAGCCCTTGTTTTGAGGCCACAGATGAATCATTCTAGACATAGAAATGTTAGAAGAGCGATGGAATGGTTGAATCAATCAGAAGGAGATATTATACTGGGTGATTCACCAATTGCGCGGTGCTCTGTAGCTCATACACTCTTGAAGATTTCATTTTTGTTCGAACGGTATTGTCTTTAGAAAGTAAGAATCTACTTCACCAGTTTATTTTGTAGTAATCAGGGTGGCCCAATTTTCTATGAAAAAATCTTGGGTGGTTTTTTCAGATTGGAAGCCGACTTTTTTGTTCAAGATTCAGGAGCGGCCTAAATTCTGCAATAATGTCTTTGAGTAATAAGTTCTTTTGGTGAGTAGTTCGTCACAATATTTTTGTCTCGTAAAATTCATGAATATAGGGTCTCAGATCATTGCATGCTTCTTCGGTCAGAGAGGATGAATAATTTTTTCATTTCGTTGTCTTATTGCCCAAGGATAGCTTTATTGATGAATTGTAATAGATTATCCTCATTTTACACAGGAGTGACTCAAAAAAATTATTGAATATTGTAATTTCAAAAATATCATTTCTTGTTTTTTTCCAATGGAACACCCTGTATTTTAATGTTCATGTCAACGTATAAAATATTGTGTTATATTTTTGCAGAAGTAACCTTCGATCATTTTTGAAGTAATCGATTATTTGTAAAAATTTTTGATGAAAATTCTACAAACCGTATCGTACTCATCAACATGCATCGTTATCCGCACAGAAGTCTTTTTTCTGTAATGATTCAAGTAGTACAAAATGGAACCTAAACAAGATAATTCTTTGAACCATTGATGAGATCAAGATGACTAAAACGCAAATCGAGGTATGTGTTGAAATTTTTTTTATTTGTGCCTTCTGTCAGGTGTCCGGACATATCATATTCTGCATTTTACATGGTGAACTTATCATTGATTCGTTATTAAACATTGTTAAAGTGAGGTTTGAAATCCAATTTTCTCAATTGACTGCCATGAAGTTCTCCAAAGAAGAAATGGTTGATATGATTTTTATTCTGGGAGAGTGTGATAGAAATTCTTTGTTGGTAAGTAGAGTTTATGCACAAAAGTTTCCTGATAAGAGACATCCGGATGCAAGATGCTTTGAAAAACTTCTAATTAGATTTATCGAAACGGGTAATATCGCTCACAAAAATCATGAAAAACCAAAAACTGATACAACTGAAGACAACCAGTTATCAGTTTTGTTGACAGCGACAGAGGACCCATATAAAAGCCAAAGAGAGATTTCTCAGTTAACAGATATAAGTCAAATTTCCGTCCAGACAAAATAGCGGAAAATCCAAATATGTTTACCAGAGTTCTTTTCTCGAACGAGGCAACTTTCCACAAGAATGGGCTTGTTAACAGGCACAACTTTCATTATTACGCCACAGACGCCACATTACTCACATCAGGTTAGGGGGCATTTGAATCATGTATTTCCAAACAAATGGATAGGACGTGGTGGTTCTGTTAGATGGCCAGCTTGGTCTCCTGACCTTACAAGTCTAGATTTTTTCTTGTGGGGTTATATTGAGGGGATCGCTTACCAGATTCCTTTTACAACACAGTTGGATATGAGACAGAGAATAGTCGATGCCTTTCAGTCAGTTAATCCACAAATGTTGTCGAGAGTTCAACGGATTGTGTTGTGTCTACAAAGAAACGGGCAATATTTCGAACACTTATTGAAATAGTTCAACATCTAGTAGATCATCTCACCAAAAACCAATCTATTACGTGTTTCATACACGACTTCCTTAAAATATCTCAATTTCTCTGATCAAATATAATGATATGTACCAATAAACTCTTCTTTCGCAACCTCTAATTTTATTATTTTAGTTTATTTCTTTTATTTCGAAGATAAAGATAAGGTTTCTTCTGCAAAAATATGGCACGATATTTTATGCGTTGACATGAATAATAAAATACAGGATGATATTTTTAAAATTACAATATTCAATAATTTTTTTGAGTCACCCCTGCATAAAATGTGGAAAATCTATTTCAATTCATCAATAGAGCCATCCTTGGGCAAGAAGAAAACGAAAGGAAAAAGTATTCATCCTCTCTGGCCGAAGGAGCATGCGATGATGTGAGAGCCTATTTTCATAATTTTTACGGAAAAAAATAATGTGACGAAACTACTCACCAAAACAACTTATTACTTAAAGACATTAGAACCGAGTTTAGGACGCTCTTGAATCTTCAATAAAAAAGTGTTCTTCTAATCTGAAAAAACCTTCCAAGATTTTATTATAGAAAATTGGGACACCTGTTCACTTCAAAATAAATTGCTGAAGTAGATTTTTACTTTCTTAATACAATACCGTTCTAACAAAAATGATATATTTAAGAGTGTACGAGCTACAGAGCACCGCGCCGCTGCTGAATCACCCAGTATAGATGCATAAATTCGAATTTTAAGGAAAATTGTATTTTTATTGGTTAGTCCTAGGTGTTTTAGAACTCGACATTATGAAAATATTAGCGACTATCTGCTTTTGTAAAAATAACTTCATTTAGTTGAGATTTTTGTTTGATGGCCTTCAAAATATTTTGTTCTTTACTCGGTTTAAAGTCAGCTAATGATTCATTTTTATAATGTTATTGCGTTAAATAAAATGACTACCTATTTAAAACTGCAAACTTCATTTCGTCCGGAAACTATACAATTTTAAACAAAGATCCAACTATTAAATTCAGAAAAATATTAAAATTGCAATAAATGACGCAAAATCTTTAATTAAAGCAATAGATAAATACAAATTAATTTTACCAAACCCTCAACCACCTCAACTGTATTCACTCATTAAATTGCATAAAGTAAATAACCCCGTTAGACCAGTCGTATCTTACATTACAGCCCCAGCCGTGAAATTGTCGCACTACCTTATAGATATCATTAAAAATTAAAAACATGTTGAATTAGAATCATGTTAACCACATAATTAAATCAGAAATATTGAATCTGTTGGACGTTTGCATTGAACAAAATTATTTTTCTTTCAACAACATCAATTACAGTAGTGAAAATGGTTTGATCATGGGAAATCCTTTGAGTCCACTTTTAGCAGAGATTTTTATGAATAATATTGAACAGAAAATTCATACGCATCCACTCATTTCCAAATTTCTTTATTGGTATAGATATGTTGACCACATCTTAGTATGTTTCATTGGAACTACTCGTCGATTAGACTTATTTCTTAATTTCATTAATTCCATCCATTTGAACATTAAATTCACGATAGAAATTGAACAGAACGATTCCATTAATTTTTGGACTTAAAATCACTAAACAAAATAATAATCATGTTTTTCGGTCTTTCGTAAACCAACACATACTGATACAATTATACATAACTACTCATTACATCCAATTCAACACAAAGTTGCAGCTTTAAACAGCATGGTACATCGGTTACTCAATTTACCTTTATCAGTAGAAGATTATAATAAAGAGTTGAACATCATCAAACAGATAGCCATTAATAATTCATATAATCCGGATATGATAGATCTAATCATTCGTAAAAACTGTGTCAGAAAGCAATAAATGAAGTATATCCTATTCATAAAGACTATAAAATATTCAACAGTTTAACATTCTGCGGTTCTGCAAGTACAAATATTAAATCCTTTCTCGTCAAACAAAATCTTAATATAACTTTCAAAACTTCTAATAACTTAGGTAAACATATTAAAAATAATAAATCTCGTGTTGAAAAATCAAGTAAATCAGGAATCTATAAACTCAATTGCGGTTCTTGTGATAAAATTTATATCGGTAGGACCTATAGGAGTTTTGACATAAGAACATCTGAACATAAACGTAGCTTCGATAAAAATAAATCTGATTCAAATTATTCAAACCACCTAATAAAAGAAAACCATTCATTCAATAAAAACTTTGACATATTACATATAAAATCAAAAGTTCAAAATCAGATCTCCTAGAAGCATTAGAAATAAATAGATACAAACATTCGGACAAGCTTTTGAATGAACAGGTAGATGTGAATTATTCACCCTAATTAACTTGTTTAATTAGTTTTATTACCTTTCATACTAACTGTACAATGGCTCGTTGTGGATTTTCCTGTTATTCATCCAACTTGTTCTACGATTTGTTTATAATACCATACTCTTCATTCTGTTTTTCATTCTTGATAAAGCTGCTGTGTCAGCGAAACGTCGTCGAATTTTTTCAAATAAAGTGTAGATTAAAGTTAAACCTTGTGTTTTTTTATCTCATTTATATCATGGATCTACATCAAGTAACGGCCTCCACAATTCAAATAGTGCCTTTGATTCATTAGATGTGGGGATTGTTTTTTCCTATGTTGAGCACACTACACTTCGATTTATTGAATGAGAATAGCCATTATTCATTATACAAGAATGGCTCAGTTGGGTATTTCCGTAAATTTTTGTGTTGTCTGCAAACATATAACCTCCGCATTACTAGAGGCAGACTGAATGTGTATAATATAAATGAATAGGGCCCTAATACATAGCCCTGGGGAACACCGCCATCAACCCATTGAAAAGAAGGGAAAGCGTTTTAAAAAGAAACGCTTCGATCCAAGTCCATATCACTAAAACAAATAAAAAATGAGACACCCTGTACATCAAAAGGAAGCGTGCCGATAAGCGCCATCTTTCCGTCAGCGAACCATCAAACGAACGCCTTCAAGCGTTAAATGAAACTCGCAGAAAGATTCGAAAATTCGAGGTCGGAATCCATTGAATGGGAATTTGTTCATTTCCATCTCTCGGCTTGTTTTTCTCCGGCAGAAAGGAATAAATCAGATTTATCTAGTCGATTCGTTTGCGTAAACAAGTACCTACCTTTCGAAAACGGCCTTGGATTTTATTATTTCGGCCAATTTATATGTAAATACTCCTGGAGTATACGGTCGCTGATAAATATTCAGTTCGTTTAATTGCTGACCCAGCTTTTGTGGAGAGATTTATTGTCGGAATATTAATTTTTTTACACGATGTGTTCGATTATTGTCATTATGGAAGTAGATAAGGAGGTACGCGTTTTCTCATTATTAATATCGAGGGAATATAAGGTTTCTGGAGGATTTAGAATGAAAGCGTTCATTGTTCGCGGAATATTTCGCAACAGTAATTAATATTAATTATTAACAACAAATTAATGAGTTGAGTAATCGTTATTGGTGATAAAAAAGTGTTTCATATATTTGTGAATTTCTTGATTAACAATAAACACGCCAATCTTTCTCGTTTTATAACGCAGATAAATACCAAGAATAAGTAGATGCCATCATAAATATAAAATGTATGGAAATTCCCTCGCAATGCAGTCGTTTCACTGCAAAAAGTGATGAGATGATATATGAAACCAAGACTTGATTTCGAATTGGCTGCACAGATGTCCTCCCACAACAGGAGCTGCTTCGGTGAAGCTGAAATTGCTGATACAATTACCAAACCTTTTCAGTATTTTTATGTAATTGGTTCAACCTAAGTACCTGCAGAGGGTTCCTCAAGTGATACAATTGCATCATACTTGAACACGACAGATGTTCTAGAAAGGCACAATTCACTGGATGCTAGTAAAGAACCTAGTCATGATCAGATTCCAACATTTTTTTTAGGAAAAGCAACACTTTCCAAGAACGTTTCCTTTGTTGCATACGTTCAGCAAATCTCTGAGCCCTGGTGATTTCCTCTCATAAAGAAAATGTAATATTAATCCTATTCTTAAATTAAGCATTAGGATCGCCATATACAGGGTGATTCACCAGTGGCGCAGTGCTCTGTAGCTCGTACACTCGTATTTAATTTTTGTTCGAACGGTATTGTATTTAGAAAGTAAGAATCTACTTCAGCAATTTATTTTGCAATAAACAATTTTTCCGATTGGAAGACCACTTTTTTGTTCAAGATTCAGGAGTGGCCTAAACTCTGCTATAATGTCTTTAAGTAATAAGTTTTTTTGGTGAGAAGTTTCGTCACAATATTTTTTTTCCGTAACAATTAATGAAAATAGACTCTCACATCATCGCATGCTCCTTTGGCCAGAGAGGATGAATACTTTATCCTTTCGTTTTCTAATTGCCCAAGGATAGCTTTATTGATAAATTGAAAAAATTATTGAATATTGTAATTTTAAAAATATCATATTTTGATTTTTCAAATTGAACACCCTGTATTTTATTATTCATGTCAACGTATAAAATATTGTGCTATATTTTTGCAGAAGAAACCTTATCTATATCTTCGATCATTTTCGAAATATTCGATTATTTGTAAAAATTTTGATGAAAATTCTACAAACCGTATCAAACTCATCAACCTGCATCATTATTCTCACAGAAGTTTTTTTTTCTGTAATGATTCAAGTAGTAAAAAATGAAACCAAAAAAAATAATTTTTTCAACGAATGGTAAAATCAAGTTGATTGAAACGTTAATCGGGGTATTTGTTGACATTTTTGTTTATTTGTGCCTTCTGTCAGGTGTCCGGACATATCATATTCTGCATTTTACATGGTGAACTTATCAGGTTTTCGTTATTTAACATTGTTAAAGTGAGGTTTGAACCCAATTTTCTCTATTGACTGCCATGAAGTTCTCCAAAGAAGAAATGGTTGATATGATTTTTATTCTGGGTGAGTGTGATAGAAATTCTTTGTTGGTAAGTAGAGTTTATGCACAAAGTTTTCCTGATAAGAGGCATCCTGATGCAAGATGCTTTGAAAAACTTCTAATTAGATTTATCGAAACAGGTAATATCGTTTACAAAAAACATGAGAAACCAAAATCTGCTACAGCTGAAGTCAACCAGTTATCAGTTTTGTCGACAGTGACAGAGGACCCATATAAAAGCCAAGAAGAGATTTCTCAGTTAACAGATATAAGTCAAACTTCCGTCCAGAGAATCTGTGAATAAATTTCATGCATATCATGTACAGCTGCACCAGGAACTGATCAAGACTATGAAAATTGAATCAATTTTTGCAATAGGGCAAGTGACAGAAAAGCAGATATTCCAAATATGTTTACCAGAGTTCTCTTCTCGGACGAGGCAACTTTCCAGAAGAATGGGCTTGTTAACAGGCACAACTTTCATTATTACGCCACGGAAAATCCTTACCTCATGAGACAAATAGATCAGCAGCATCGTTGGTCCTTGAATGTATGGGCCGCTGTAGTAGATGGATAACTAATTGAACCAATGTTACTTGCCGATGTACCAGAGCATATAAGATAAGATTTATGCTTTCAACAGGATTGAGCACCGGCACATTACTCACATCAGGTTAGGGAGTATTTGAATCAAGTATTTCCAAACGAATGGATAGGATAGGACACACCTCATGAAACAAATAGACCACCAGCATCGTTGGTATTTGAATGTATGGGCCGCTATACTAGGTGGATATATAATTGGGCCGCACTTTTGCGACGGGCACCTCTATAGTGAAATGTATTTAGATTTTGTTGCAAAATCATTTACCAATGTTACTTGCCGATGTACCAGAGCATATAGGTAAGACAAGATTTGTGGTTTCAACAAGATGGAGCACCGGCACATTACTCACATCAGTTTAGGGAGAATTTTAATCATGTATTTTCAAACAAATGGATAGAACGTGGCAGTCCTGTTAGATGGCCAGCTAGGTCTACAGATCTTACAAGTTTATATTTTTTCTTGTGGGGTTATATTGAGGGCATCGTTCACCAGATTCCTTCTACAACATACTTGGATATGAGACAGAGAATAGTCGACGCCTTTCAGTCAGTTAATCCGCAAATGTTATCGAGAGTTCAACGGTCTTTTCTCAGAAGGAATGAGTTGTGTCTACAAAGAAACGGGCAACATTTCGAACACTTACTGAGATAGTTCAAAACCTTGTAGATCATCCCACCAGAAACCAATCTATTACGTATTTCATACACGACTATCTTAAAATATCTCCATTTCTCTGATCAAGTATAATGATATGTACTAATGAACTCTTCTTTCGCAACCTATGATTTATTATTTTAGTCCATTTTTTTTTATTTCGAAAATGGTCGAAGATAAAGATAAAGTTACTTCAGCAAAAAAATGGCACAACATTTTATGCGTTGACATAAACAATAAAATACAGGATGTTCCATTTGAAAATATCAAGATATGATATTTTTAAAATTACAATATTCAATAATTTTTTTGAGTCACTCCTGTAGAAAATGACGATAATCTATTTCAATTCATCAATAGAGCAATAAGATCACGAAAGGAAAAAAGTATTCATCCTCTCTGGCCGAAGGAGCATGCGATGATGTGAGAGCCTATTTTCATGAATTTTTGCGAAAGAAAATATTGTGATGAAACTACTCACCAAAAAAACTTATTACTTGAAGATATCATAGCAGAGTTTAGGACGCTCTTGAATCTTCAACAAAGAAGTGGCCTTCCAATCTGAAAAAAACTCCAAGACTTTTTTATAGAAAATTGGGACACCCTGTTTACTTCAAAATAAATTGCTGAAGTAGATTTTTACTTTCTAAATACAATACCGTTCGAACAAAAATGAAATCTTCAAGAGTGTACGAGTTACAGAATACCGCGCCATTGGTGAATCACCCAGCATAATTACAGACTTGTAAGATCTTGACTGCGTTCCAAAACTATTCGAACTCATTCTGTATGATCAGCTCGAGTTCATGACATAAGATTATACAGAAGAAGAAACTCCACAATTAGGATGAAATCAGAACAGTTAGTTTTCAGTTTAGTTAAATTTTTATTAAATTTTAAGGAATGAAATTTTTACTTTAATCTTAAACGGATGTTTTCTTCATTTTTGTTTCATTCAGAACTTTGTGATAATATAATAGAAAACCAATGATAATGTTTCTAGATTCTATAAATCCATACATGGTGTGCCAGCTCAAACGAGCCACACTGTATACTTTTTATCCCGTAGTGGAAAAATTTGCCGACACACCTCGAATTATTTCGTTTCGGGGACATTGTACAAGTATATTTATGGCTTTAACGGGAAACTCAGAGCTTCTACCCCTCAAAATTGAATGAAACAAAGCAAAATAATTTTGAGGAATACTTTTCACCAAAACTATTTTTTTTCATCTCAAAATCAGAATTATGAAAAAGGGGAAAACAAATCTATTTTTGTTCTGAAGGGAAACCTTCAGAGGGTAGTAACTTTGAGGTTATTGATGAGGAAAGTAGGTTTTGTTGTTTTGTAAGGTCTTTAGAAAGCCCTTTTTACAAACTGCAACATTAACCGTTAACGAACAGGTGGGCACAATATAGACCCAACGTTAATGCTAAATGCCACTGTTGTCATTTTTAGACGTTTGCGCAGCTTAGCTAGTTGTTATGGTAATTTTGGCGAGTGCACATCAGTTTTAATCATCTGGGGTCCAATGAATCCCACCTGACTGTTTACGTAACCTTTTTCCTACACTTTTCTCGATGGCGGGAGTTTGGATCAATGCAAAGACGTTTTTTAGAAATATGGCTTCACGAAAACGGAAAAAATTACATTTGTTACTTCGGAATGAATTGAATGGACAAAAATAATACCAAAAAGGTTTCATTCAGAGCGAAAGCGATTTTGAGACAGACGATATTCATCAGGCTCAAGGGAAAGACTAACTAAATAACGAAGCACTAGTAGGTGAAGAAGTGAGGGTTAACGAAGACGGTAATGCCGAAATAAGTATCCAGGAAGAACAGGATGATATAAGAGGATCTAAAATGAAATAAATTAATCGTAGATTTCCGATATTGAAGGAATCTCGGAACACCTTACATGAATGTTCTCAGCAGACTCGTAATAGAGTTACAGGCTGTTTTCTGAATTTCGTCGAAATTCGATCGGCCATATCTTCGTTATCAATTCATCAAATTCTATGAAACTTAGCAGGTTTCTTATTCTGTCAAGTATCAATCGAAACCACTATCAACTTTCGAAAAAATCCAGGTCCGGACTGTCATGAATTGATACGAGGTGCTTCAGGATATAAAACACCCAGTATGAATCATATTGAATAATTTATTTCATAGTAAAGAACAACAAGAACCGTTGAATCAGAAAAACCAATAAAATAACTTGGCACACTGAAAGCCAACCAGAAATAAAATTGAAACATGAAACCAAACGATAAATAAGAAATGAAACCAAACAATAGACAAGGAGAACGTTCATAATTTGTTCTCGAAATAAGAATCTCCTTCATCAATGCAAGCTCTACACCTCTTGTGAATGTTCGCTGCTGCTTTTGTAATGATGTCAGGAGATTCTCGGAAAAAGTCACAATTGAGTCTTATTCTGTCGATTAACTCATTTCTCGTTCTGATTTCTCCTTGATACACCTTATACTTCAAAAAGCCCCATAGGAAGTAGTCTAGAGGATTAAGATCTGGCGATCTAGCAGGACAGGCGATATGCCCTATTCGACCTATCACGCTGGAAAATCGTTCCTCTTCTTCCATTCATTGCTGGGCCCATCTGTTCGGGCAGATCATTCCTAACGAAGTCCAAATAATTTAAAATTTAAAAACTCTTCAAATATGTGTGCTCCCGTCAATTGTTTATTAAATACCGCACACCATACAATTCAGGTTCCAAACGTTATACTGGCTGAAAATGATAAGGGTGCACGTTTCCTTTCTAAGAACCTTCCATACTTTCTTGTGGGAAATACCAACTCATTCCTCATTCTTCTGGTACTTTTAGAAGGATTTTTTTCTTACTCAACTTACTAAACGTCTGGCTTGAAGTGAACCTGTCTTTTCGGGAACCGAATGCGATAGCGAGAGAATTACATCCACAAGCACCATAAAAAATTATCATGTCTGCATATTTTTAATGGGAGAATAAGGGCATTCTGAATGGAAAAGGTATTTCAAACTCGTGAAAATTGAATTATTGTTGATTGAACATCAATAATATGAAAACCCCCTATTTTATGACAGTAGGTTCACAGTCACCATAGAGCAGTGAATTTTGTCTATGAATTTCACTTTAGAGTACGGATATTTGATAGTACTTATATAAAATGGAAAATCATGATGAGCTTTGTTCATTTGGAAATGTAATCGGGATGAAATGAAGAACGAATAAATTTATAAATCGAACTTTCTGTCAATAGTAAAATACCTGGTAAAGATGTTCGTTGAATGCGAAAATATCTGATTATTATATTCATCTGTTTGACCTAGAAAAATTGTTCTTTTCAGCTGTTGATTTCATTGCAAAAACTTCTTAGATTCTGAAAGATTTGATATGACATTCAATGAAATATCTCATGATCAATGATCAATTTGTAATCTTCTTTCAAGGTATCTGGAGAAAAAATACTCAAATCTTACGATTCCTTGAAAAAGGACATAATTCATTGTAGTCCGACCCTGCACTATGAAAAAAGTCTCATTTTCGTTGCGACAAAACAAAAATACTTCGAATTGATTATTTTGAGAAATTCGATCAGTTTGCTTCCCAATTGCATTGATATCACCTCAATTAGGGATTCAATAATGAATTGACTAGACGAGATTGTCAATTTTTTTCGTGAATAACTTTTTTTCCAGGGTGGCTTTCAGTGTGCCAAGTTATTTTATTGGTTTTTCGGGATCAACAGTTCTTATTGCTTTTTACAATGAGATAAATTCTTCAATATGATTTATACAGGGTGTTTTATATGCTGAAGCACTTCGTATCAATTCTTGACCATCCGGACCAGGATTTTTTCGAAATTTGATCGTGGTTCCGATTGATACTTAGCAGAATAAGAAACCTGCTAAGTTTCATAGAATTTGATAAATTGGTGAGGAAGATAAGGCCAATCGAAATTTCAACGAAATTCAGAAAACAGCCTGTGACTCTATTACGAATCTGCTGAGAACATTCATGTAAGGCGTTCCGAGATTCTCTCTATATCGGCAATCTACCATTGATTTACTTCCAACCTCATCAGGCACACCCTGTATACCTATAAATTGCTCTAATACTAAAATCTGAACAAGGGCTGAAAATATAATAGAGCCTAGAGTCAAAGGAATTGCACGAGATTCAAAAACCTCTTCTGATTTCTGGTCATCGTTTATTGATGATGACATACTCAAATAATTCAAATTAAATATTTTGTCACTCGAAAACGGTTGGTGATACGAAAAAATTACAGGTATCGAAAAAGTTTCTAAATTGAACGAAGATGACGAAAATTGATTGTAAACTGATCAGTGGTGTGCTGTAAAAAGCTCGAAAGGACAAAAGAAGACATGGCCTCGGGAAAGAAAACACCCTGTAAATTTCAGTTAAAATCTAGAATGTGTAATGTGGAGGCTTTAAAATTGCTAGCATTCCAAATTTGGGCTGAATATCTCAAAAACTGCAGGAGTTTTGAAGAAAAAACCAATTATTTCAGGAATATTCAACACCCTGTAGCTCCGTAACGAAGCTTTTGCGTACCCATGTTTATATGAACTTTTTTTCTTAAAATTGCACGTAGATTTACCACCTCAAGTTGTGACATACTATTATGTAACACCCTGTATAAACATACGTGTATATTCAAAACTAGAACTACTAGAAAAATCAATATTATTTTTATAACCAGCACACTTTTTGTTCGTTTTTCCTTTAACCTTTCGGCTAATGACACGCCGGGGAATTCTGTCACCTCACTAACTCGGGAATTTGGCCGAACCCCTCTCGTGTCGAGGAAAGGGATCTTTAATGTCCAACACATCTGTGTTAGACAGGACCAACAGCTTTACATCTCCTCCGAAAGAAGGACACTCAAGCGATTCCCAGAATCCTACAAATCGCACCGACTTTGTGGGGATTGAACCTAGGTAACTCTGCGCAGGAGACGAGCATCATATCCTCTACGCCACCGAGCCGGCCACCAGCACACATCATTTGACCGAAAACAAATAAAAATACTCTGGAATATTGTTCAGTGTGGACTAGTTAGAATCATATTGGTGTCATGTTTTCATTGTATCGCAATGTGGAGGAGTTTGAGCAATCGAACTGCAATAAGATCACTAAATTGCATTCGGAGAATTCGACCGATTGGAAAGGGCACTATTTCTATTATTTTTACTGATCCTAGACTACGTCGTGAACTCTTTTGTAACCAAGTCTTACATGCTTCAATTCGATTGGCTGCGCGGAAGATAACGAATGATAATAGTATAAATTTAAATGTGTCTGTGTGTTCGTAGAATCGCGAGTTCATTCCCATCTTGTGTTCTATTTCTTGGTCAGATTAGTTTAAATTTCATATAATCAACTGAAATATAAGTAAAATTATCGCTGCAGATAAGGCCTTATCGCGAAAAAGTATTTGAATTGATATCGTAAATTGGTTGTTTGCTCAGACAACACGTTATTTGTGAATTGAATTGGCACAAAAGAAATTATTGATTTTTATTTTGACTTTCCACGGGTATCTAATCATCCGAGGAAAGTGACTAATCTTTAAGTGGAACGTTGACCTCAACTACCTCTCTAACACAACACGATTTAATGAATTAGCCATTGATGAAATGATAAAAATCACAATCGTTTTTAATTACGTATACACTGCGTTCCGAAAAAACATTTCATTCCTCTAAGTCTAGTTAGGGTGATATTAGCGAAAAACGCTTAAACAGCACAACTTTCGTAGATGCCTACTCTAAATGATAAAAAGAAACCTCACAGAATCACTTCGTCGTCCATCTGTCGAAAAACTCAGAAACACGAGAAAGTCAGCAGTGAAAGGTTCGACAAAATCAAATATGAGAGTTGCGTTATGCGACATCTTTGGGCAGTTAAGAGAATCAACATATTATGCTTTCAAAGCTGAACTTTTGTCTCGTTCTTCTTATATCAACCACTTACTACTGAAAGCTTCCACCCCAAATTTTGGAATAGGAAAACGGTCATCATATCCTTTTTAATGAGATACCATTCTCTATAGATCACGTAGTAATTTTCGTTTTAAATAGTCCAGGCATTAAAAGAATGAACAGATTTTAATGCAGCTTGGTGCGTTTAATTACTGAGTATCTCTAGAAATTTCGTGAACTAATCTAATTATGAAGAAATACCAAATTGTATTAGGTCCGCATCAAGTTCTCAATCTTTTTTTTGAAAGTGCAACTTCATTGTGAAAAATGATTACAAATTAATCATTCAAAATATTGCCCATCGCTACCTACAACTTTTTCCCATCTTTCTGGCAGAGCTCGAATACCGTGACGGTAGAAGTGTTCGTATTTTGAGGTTATCCACGAATCAGACCATTTTTCGAGCTCTTTATATGAGCAGAACTGCTGATCAGTCAGACCTTATGTCATAGAACAAGTGATAATCGGATGGTGCAACATCTGGGGAATATGGCGGGTGGGGTAGGACTTCCCATTTGAGCATTTCCATGTAGGTTTTAACTGTCATGCTGTAGATTTACTTTTTCGTGACTCTGCTCGTATTGTGGCCGTTTTTCGCACAGTGCATCACTCAATCGCATCACTGGCAATAGCGTTCCCCAGTGATGGTTTCGCTCGGTTTCAACAGCTCATAATCATAATAAATAACACCGACTTGGTTCCACCACATATACAGCAAAACTTTCGCAGCGTGAATATTCGACCGAGGCGATGAAGTAGAAGCATGACCGGGCATTCCCCAAGATTTTTTTTCTTTGGATTGCTGTAATGAATCCATTTGTCATCACCTGTTAGGATGCGATGAAGAAAACCTTTTCTTTTTTCCGCTGGATCAATTGTTCACAAGCGCAAAAACGGCGCTCAACCTCTCTGGGCTTCAAATCATAAGGAACCCAAGTTTCTTGCCTTTGAATCATTCACAACGCATGCAATCGCATGAAAATGGCCTGGCGGGTAACTCCTAATGCTGAAGCAAACTGTTCTTGCGTTTGGCACGGATCCCCATCGAGCTATGCCTCCAATTCAGCGTCTTCGAAGATTTTTGGCCTACCTTCACGGGGACGGTAGTCCACATCGAAATCACCGTTTTTGAAGCGACGGAAGCAATCCCAGCACGTTGTTTCATTCAGAGCAGCATCTCCGTAAACTCTTTGGAGCTCTCTATGAGCTTCAGCCGCCGTTTTCTTCGAATTAAAGAAGGAAATCAACACTTCCCTCAAATAACGCTTAAATGGCACAAAATCAGACATTTTCTCACAACTAAAAGTATATGACGCAAAAACAAAATCACTAATGTGTCGCAGTGGTTTGTTTACCATATGTCTAAGCTTTGTTCAAGACGTTCTTGATATGTACAAATCGACCAGCACTTACTGCTGGATCCATCTATTGACAAACAGCGAGAACTTAGTTGCGCACCTAATATTTGAGCATAAAAAAATGTATTACAGAATTGCATTCTGAAGTAGACAATTATAAAGAATTTGAAAATTGGTACATGAATATACGATCGGACTACCTTGTCCACGAACTGGTGTTTTAACGTCTTCCTCTGAGGTATTACGACAACTTAATGGATCTTGCATCCGCAGGTTTCATTTTAAATTCCTAGTGAAACGACATTTTTTTCAGGAAAAGTGGTGATATTTTCATTCTAATGCGAAGTACAAACTCTGAGGTTGATAGTGAAACACCCTCGGGCCTTTTTACAAATGATCATTCTTTGTAGGTAATTTTTCATTATATTTTAGCATAATTGCGATGGTATTTCGCGTATAACAGCTCAAATATAGTCTTGGAGTGCCTCAATCGTTGCTGAAGCATTGTCGTAGACATTATATTTGACGAAACCCCAAACTAAAGATGCTAACAATTTTAAATCGCATGACCTACGGGGCCTATTCAGGTTTCAATTGCGAGAATTCACACGTTCTGGAAATTGTTGTTGCAATAGAGCCATTGTTCACCAGCTGTGGGGCACATAGCGCCATCCTATTGAAAATAAACTCCCTGCGAGTCGAAAGCATCAATTTCAGGTCAGAAAGAGTCAGTCATCGCTCTGTAACGGTTTCTATTCACTGCAACGATTGCACCAGACTTATTTCCGAAAAAAATGTGTCCCGATGACACCTCTAGACCAAAACCCGCACCAAACAGTCACTCGTTTCAAAAGAAGAGGCTGTTCGAGTATTTCTTTCGGTTTTTTCGAATTCCCAAATACGGCAGTTTTCTTTATTGACATACCCAGAATAATTCGGTTGAAAAAAGCAGGATCTCAACGATGCATTTACAGCACCCAACCAGCAAATATGCGGCGTCGTTCGTGGTCTGTTGGCTTGAATTCTTGTGTTAACTGCACTTCTTTATCAGACTTGGAAATGCAGATCAAGGGAAAAATATAGTGAAAAGTGGTTGGTGAAATGCCCAATTCCTGGGATCGTCTTGAAATTGACAAATTTGGCCAGCTGACCTAGCTGGATGGACACATGTTCAATGCTGAACATCACTATTTTGTCCACAACGTGCAAATTTGTGGATTGAATTCATTACAGATGAGAGAGTAGGTGAGAACTGTGTTCGTTTAATTTTCACCGAAGAAAGAAAGTAAATCTTTCCATGATTGAAATTCTCCTAGTTTTCACTTGTCAAATAACCATGAAATGACAGTTCTATGTTGACAGTTCAGAAATGGCGGCAAATTTAAAATGAAACCCGCCGATTGAAGAACCTTCATCAAAGAATTGGCTTAAACTCATTACTCGGGGGTTTTCGTGGTCACGAATACAAGCCCGCGGGGTATGTGGTACCCGCACCAGGTATTGTAAACGTCTTTCTCCTGAGCATTTTGACAATTCGTCAAAGAATTGTTCGAAACTTGTTACTTGGGGGTTTACTTGTGACGATATTACTATTCAGCGACCTTGAAAACCCCCGAGTAACAATGTTCGGCCAATTATATGACAAATTGTCATAATACTCTAGAGCAGTGGTTCCCAAACTGGGAGGCGTGGAGAAAGTCCAGGGAGGGCGTGACATCCAAATGAAATAAATAAAAAATTCCAGAAGTACAGTTTCTTCATAATTGTTTTTGTGAAGTTGTAAACTTCATCAAAGAAGGCAGCAGATTTTAAAACTACAAAGCACACAAGAGTTCAAGGTTTTCAAAACCGTTCTCCTCAACGGCAACGACCGTGTGTACCGATAACTCCGTTTGGCCTAGGTGTGAGTGCAAGTGTCCCCGCAAATTCATAATTGACCATTTGAAGAACCTCAAGGAGGAGTTTAGCAGGTACTATCCTAACTTGTCTGAGGAATTTTACAAACTATCAACCGACCTACAACATACAGTTGCTGCCAGAAGAGTTGTAAGAGGAGGGAATAGAAATAAAAAATGACTCTGCTGCAAGATACGATTCTGAAAAATTGGACAAGCCCTCATTTTGGTTAAAGTACTTAAAAGTTTACTCCAGTGTTTCAGAGAAAGCTGTTCAGATGTTCTTGCCTTTTTCAACAACATATATCTGCGAAAAAGCGTTTTCAACTCCTTTGGCGATCAAAACCAAGTACCGCAACAAACTTGATGTCCAAAGTGACCTACGCTGTGCTTTGTCTGAAACTCAACCCAGGATCTGTGAACTTATCCAGAACATACAAGCGCACCTATCTCACTAAATTACATCTTATATTCCAATTACATAATTATTATGTAATACATGTTTGTTTTCATTTTCATCATACGTACAAAGGGGGGCGTGGGGGTCTCCAAATCATCAGAGGGGGGCGTGGTACAAAAAAGTTTGGGAACCCCTGCTCTAGAGTATGACGTTTAAAACACCAGGTTCTCCGCAGGCTCTTAACGACCTCGTATTCATGTTCAACGACCTCGAAAACCGCGGAGTAACGAGTTTAGGCCAATTCTATGACAAATTGTCATAATACTCCAAAGGAAAACGTTAAAACGCCCGCTGCGGGCACAATGTACTCTGTAAGCTTTCGCGGTGTTCAGCGACTCCGAAAATCCCCGAGTAACAGATTTGGATTCATTTCACACGATTATTTGCCGATTTCCAAAATTTTTCAATTGTCTATTTCAAAATGCAATTCTGAAATGCATTCTTCTTATGCGCAAATGAAATTTGGGCTTTCTTCATAATTAGGTTAGTTCACAAACTTACTAGAGATTTTCACGAGTGCAACGCATCAAAATCCGAGGCATGTTTTTTGAATAAGTACCGTTTTGAAATAAAAAAGAGGTGCAAAGACATGTCAATAATTTTATTTTTACATGAAAGCCAATACCTTAACCTACTTTTCTACATAATCCTTTAATATTTCTTATGGGGCTATGTGAAGTCTATATTACGTCACCCGACTCATTGGAAGAATTACGAGAAAGAATTGATCAAGCATGTCCGCAAATGAGACCACAAATAGTGCAAGCATTCGATTCTCGATAGTGCCAACGTATGGAGGTTAATTTGGACCTCTTCGAACATTTGCCATACGAAAGTACCACGATTAACAACTGAAAACTCAAGGAAATCATGTGGTTTCCACAGGACGGTGCCTTAAGTCACACTGACTCCGAGCATTGAATTTGGTGCAAACTATATTAAAGACAAAGTCTATATGGACCCCTTCGAATCTATTGCAGCCTTACATCTCATAACTCGTGACACAAACGAAATATTTCCGAAATTTCGCCAAAATGATACAAAATTCGATTAAAATCGATATCTGTAAGCGTGGTCTTGAAGGGCATTTTCAATTGTTTTAAGAAACCCTCTTTCATTTGTTTGGATACATGCCGATAGTTTTATTTTCGTATTTTAATACCGAAGAAATTCGAAAAGTTCCAGGAACTAACGCGACTAATCCAAACTTTTGATCGTCCCCTGTATGAGCACACGCCGCCTCTCTCTCTCTAATCGCGGAACCTCAAAACAACAATAACATAATCTCTTCGCACCATTTGAGAAGGCCATGAACATTATTCAGAACACGTGCAAGAAGTTTTTAGTTAGGTCATCTTCGTGACTAGCTTAAGAACGGAATACTTATACAGCATTTTTTTCACAATACCATTGTCTTAGTTATTACTGCATTACTGAAGTTGAATTCGAAATAGCAAATACGTAAAGAGGAACTAATGAATGTGTTGAAAACGTGTAAAATAAAATAATGCAAGCTATACCAGAGTATTGTTAACTTTTCATTTTGAATTCTTAATGCGCGGTATTGCAAGATGTCTCATACAAGTAGACAGATGTTAGATACGAGGGCTGTTTGACAAGTTAATGAAGATATTTTTCTTAGAAAAAAAAGAACCTGATCTTGTTTCAACTCCGATGCATTTAGTCCACATTTTCTCCAATTTATTATTCCTTTCAAACAATTGATTTTCGACAAAAACCTCTTCCAGGTTTAGTACGAGGGATGTCTTTTATGTTTTGCACACTGAGATGTGGGAGACACAATTAATCAACTGTTACTGCTAAACATGAAGCTCTATGTTGTTTGTATAAATGTTGTTAATATAAATCCAAAATTTCAATTCTATGCGTGCTTTATTTTAGCCACAACAAACTGTCAAGGTTAGTTGGAAAATGGAATTGAAGAGTGAGCAATTTCGCACTATAATTTTTCACATTTTTCAAAGTTCCTTATCTCATCAAGAATGCTTCGGCGAGCTTCTTTCTTTTTCGGCATTGAAGCACAACACCTGTCGACATTTTCTTGTATTGAGGCAGGTGGATGCCAATATAACAGTGACCAGACATATCTCACAACATAGCCATGACACCGAATTACAATCTTTGAACCGCCACATTGTGAATAGAGCATGCAAGAGAAAAGCTGTTGATTTATCCGAAAAGCCAGACAAAGTAATTAGAGTTTACCAAGATGATATGCTTTCTATAATTTATACGAAATACTGAAAAAGTCAAAACGAACAGACCAAACAATGGTGACATTATTAATTATCGTGGGAACTGTATAAGGAGCTCTGGCATGATTAAATCTGTAAGATGAAGGAGAGCTCTGTTTATACTTCTTATTAGTGGAATATGAAAACTGAACTGTTATATTTTTCAAAATTCTATCTCTAATGGTGCAAATTAGGTGTTGAAACAAGTGTATGGAATTTCCCTCAGATTTGAAGCTCAAGACATAAAATGTTGTGATTAAGATCTGGATTACAAAGAAAATAAATGATATTTCAGATTGTTCGATGAAACCATTCCTAAATACGCGAAATACGGTTTGAAGTGATGCTTGGTATTCCTCCAGTTGAACATGAAAAATGAATTTAATATCTTAATTAGGAATTAACAAAATTACTGTTTCAACATTTTTAATAAAATTGCTTGATACTGAAAAACCTTGAAAAATAATGTTTTCCTAAACATACTAAATAAGTTTTATTCTTATATTCTCTAATGATTTGTTGCATCATACACTCCATAAATTTATATCCAAGAAAGTAATATAATTTATTTCGATTCATGAATTCGCAGACATAATACCAAGTAATTTAATTCAAATTTAATTGGTTGTGAAGCAATTATATCAATTGATTATATTGATATTAAATTGAAATTGGAGGTGTTACGAGAAAAATACATAAATATTTTAATTTTTCTTCAAGAAAGTATTTCTATACATCGATGGACCTGTGTGGATGAAAATGTAAGTCGTTTATTCTTACATTGGGGCCCGGTGGATGCCAATATAACAGTGACCAGACATATCTCAGAACATTGCCATGACTCAAAATTACAATCTTTGAATTGCCACATTGTGAATTGAGCACGCAAGACGAAAGCTGTTGATGATTTATCCGAAAAGCCAGACAAATTAATTCGAGTTTACCAACATGATATGCTTTCTATAATTTATACGACAGCCTGAAAAAGTCAAAACGAACAGACAAAGTTGACATTTTTAATTATCTTGGGAAGAGTATAAAGAGCCTTGGCATGATTAAAAATAAAGATGGGAATATGTAGGAAATCTCTGTTTATACTTCTTATTGGTGGAATATGAAAACTGACCTGCCAAAGAAGTTCGGGAATACTTTTGATTCCATAAGCCAATCAAACGTAACATCAGCCGGACATTCTGCGAATTAACCAATAATGTATCGTTGATTTTTGACGAATTGTGGTTACTGAAGAGTTTACATGCTCGATCTCCAGTTCTTAATAGGTCCTCAAGAAAATTTATACTACATCAACTAGCTGGATCTAATTGGGGCGCCAAAGTCTCAACTTTGCGAACTACTGCTTCAGCTTTAGTATATTCAGCAGCAGAATATTGCAGTCAGGTGTGGTTGAATAGTGTTCATGTCAATAAGATTAATTCTCAGTTGAACTGTTCTATGAGAGTTAGAAGTGGATGTATCAGTTCAACTGCTACCCCATGGCTTCCGGTTATTTGTAATAAATTTCCTTCCCATATTCGCAGGAAATTAGCTCTTAAATCATCTTGGAATAAGTATCACTCATTTCTAGAAGTTTTTCCGATAATACACGATCTTCAAAATCCACCTAACCTGAGATTGAAATCTAGGAAACCTATTTGGTCGATTGACTTTTTGCGTACACGGGTGAAGGCTGTTGATCTCTGGAAAACTGAATGGCAGGAAGTTGATGTTTTCAATAAAATTCTCATAGAGGATCCTTCCAAAAGGCTTGCAGGTTTCGATATAAGTAGGAAAAATTGGTGTACATCAAATCTTCTCAGGACAGGACATGGTCGTAGTAATAGTATGTTGTTCAAATGGAATACTGTAGAAAGTCCGGCATGTGAATGTGGCGCAGCTGAAGAAACAATAAGACATTTAGTCCTCGATTGTCCTATTTACCATTTTACGGTTGGTTTTCCAGAAATTCATTCCGTTTCAGATAATTTCATTAACTGGGTAGAGCACTTCAATTCTATTTAGGAGATTAGTTTTGAATCTTGAGGTTATTATGGGCTACACCCCGAATGGTGTGGGTTATTCCCACACACATTTTCAGATAAGGCTAGGACTGCACCCCCGTAGGGCTTTTTTTCCCAAAAGGTGTATGAGACAAGAAGAATTATTCGAAAATCCGTAGATCAATGAATAATTCTTCCTGACAAGAGCTAGTTCCCAAATCTGCCCGCCATCCACGCAGTCCCCAAGAACCACAATAGTGCAACTGAGCAGGATGCCGAGGAACGAAGCGGCAGACTGCAGTTTCGTCAGAGCAATATTTCAGCGGGATTATTTCGCTCGT
This sequence comes from Cryptolaemus montrouzieri, assembly GCA_013387265.2. Classification (NCBI taxonomy): domain Eukaryota; kingdom Metazoa; phylum Arthropoda; class Insecta; order Coleoptera; family Coccinellidae; genus Cryptolaemus; species Cryptolaemus montrouzieri. The sequence goes on from JABFTP020000165.1 coordinate 12,260,442, forward strand.
TTTGTACCGTTGATGTGATTCACGGACCAGCGAAATATGTTTCCCAAGTGTTGAAAATTTTAACGTTCTCACATCTGTTTGTTATTGTTCGTATCTTTCTCGAAGACCGGTAGCGGGTTCACCGTCTCGGTCCATAGAAGGCGAGTATCGTACGTATGGACGAGATGCGTCCTCTTTCTGGAATCGATAGGGTACCCCGATGTTGCATGATAGGATGCTGAGAAGCGATATGCGACACTGATAAGCTCCTAATAAGGGCGAAACTGCAGTCTGCCACTTCGTTTCTCGGCATCTTGCTTAATGGAATTATTGTGGCTCTTGGGGGCTGCGTGCATGGCAGGCAGATTTGGGAACTAGCTCTTGTCAGGATTATTATTCATTGATCTACGGATTTTGAATAATTTTCTTGTCTCAAGTTGTATATATATATATATATATATATATATATATATATATATATATATATATATATATATATATATATATATATATATATATATATATATATATATATATATATATATATATATATATATGGATATATATATATATATGGAAAATATCTACATATGTAAACTTGAGATAAGACGAATTATTCAAAATCCGTAAATCAATGAATAATCCCTCCTGACGAGAGCTAGTTCCCAAATCTGCCTGCCGACGCAGCCCCTAAGCGCCACAATACTCTATTGCAGTTTCGCCTTATTAGGAGCTCATCAGTGTCGCATATCGCTTCAGCATCCTATCAAGCTACATCGACCCTATCAATTCCAGAAAGGACGCACCTCGTACATACAATGAGATAATATGGACCGATATATATATATATATATATATATATATATATATATATATATATATATATATATATATATATATATATATATATATATATATATATGCAATCTGGAAGATTGTATCATATACCTACCCTCCTCTCAGAGGGTTTATCCCAAAGAAGGCAAACGGAATTGTATTTGAGCCCACCCCTGAAAGAACGTATGAATTTACATTTTATGCTATTTAAATTGAACTTATTCGATCTGCACCAACACCACAGTGTAATCTGAAAACCTTAAAAGACGCGAAATCGTCGATGTTATCAGCATACAACAGGAATTTGTAGAACTTAAAATATGACGGAATATAGTCGACAAAACAAAGTGTTCAAAATGGGTTCCCTGAGGGACACCAAAATTTATTGTGATTACCCGAGAGATACTGACAACCTGAGAGTTATCAAACAGTTTTAAAACTAACCACCTCAACAATGGGCCACAAAAACACTATGATTGCAATTTAAACTTCAATAATGAAGGTGTGACAGAGTCAAACGCCTGTGGGAAATCCATATATGATATAAACCTTTCAATTTCGTTTGACTACTTTCAATTAAACTCGTTCTTATCTTCCAATGTTTGATTCTTGCCTACCCCAAAATATATCATTGTCAAACATAGACAAACAATTAAGTACAATTATTACTTTTAGGTTAGGCTAAGATCGACCTGTTGGTGGTCTAACGAAGCTTAAAGCTTAAGACATTTTTCGGAAGATGGTCAAATGATTAAATACAATTTTGAATAGTTAATTGATTCTGCCATTACAACGTGATAGTTAATCAAGATGATAATAAGAAATTACACTATGTATTTACACAAGAGATTTATTGAAAATCAGGATGGCTTTTTCGTTCTCTCGACTATATTCAGCTAACAACAAGTACTGGAATGAAGTTGAAAATATATAAATACATAAGCAGGTAGATACAATATTAAGAAGGGCACAACCAAGAAGTAATAAACGAATTATGATAAATGCTCAATGATTCATGGAACTTTCTGTCTTCCATAATCGAAGAAAATTTGTGCCGGGAAGTGTCAACTATTTGTCTCATATATTGAAGAAATAGCTTAGAACAATGGTTACCCTAAAATATAAAAAACGGAATGATCAGAAAGAAACAAACACGAATAACAGATCATAATATTTACCCACGTAGAATCAATTTCATTAAAATATTTTGTCTCTATCAGCGGAAAGATTGCAAATTCCATTTCAAAACAGCATGAAAAATAAGGTTTCAAAACCCACATGTGACTCTCCCAAGAATTTTTCAATAGTAAAGATAAAACTGATAGATTCGACAATAGTGGAGTTTATAGGTTGTGAAGGCGTCTACATAGGTCAGACTAGTCGTTCATTCAAAATTAGTTATAAAGAGCAACCGATGAATCTACTTTTTCCACCCATAGATAAACTTCAAATGATTCACAGAATACCTAAAGGACGAAAGTTGGATTTCTTAGAATCCGAAACTCTCCATAGAGAAAATATGGTATACTTAACGACCAGTATGACCCATTGTATTCGCCTTTATTTAATATCTTTGAATAATACCTGCTTTTGTCATAATTCGTTTATTACTTCTTGTTTGCACCCTTATTAATTTTTAATTATCTACCTGTTTATGTATTTATGTATTTTATACATTACTGTAGTACTTGTTGACAGCAATACACCTCTTGTAGTATAATATACAGTTCAATTTCTTATTATCAAATGCAATTATCTTTCCTGGTTATGAAAAAAAATCCACTTTTGAAATATAAGAATGAATTTTTTTCATGGAAGGTAAAACGAAACTAAAAAGTGAAAATATTTTTCGAGATATGACGAAACATATTCAAACGATCAACTAGAAGCATTCCGTCCCTTCCACCTTTAAAATAAAATTTATTTACTTATGGGGTTATGTTCTGAAATGGACAAACATAGTGTAATGATCAAATACAAATATTTACTTTGGATTAGCAAAAGTCGACCTTTCAAAAAAAAATATTTCTTTTCATTTGCGGGTGGTCAAACGAAACTATGATGGTCAATCTAGTATCAGGTGTTGAACGCGTCGTTCAATTTGATCAATTTTCTCGAATATTGCGGTGTTTAAATCCTTTTTTCGTTAAGGGGTGGTTGAAAGAAACTGAACTACTGAAAATATTCATCTACAAATGCACTAACGATGAAGTAAAAGTATATACACTCTCTTTATGACCAAAGAAGAACGAATTACATGAAAAACATAATTGAATAAGATCAAAATCGATGTGAATTGTTAAAATTCATAAAAAATATTGCCTGACATTGTACGTAATTCACTGTAAATGATTTTAAATATTCAATTTGTCGCCCGGTATCTCAAAAACGTTTTAAAAAATATGACCAGAAAGTTTCTTCACTAATCGTTCCTTCAATAGGACGTCTGTTAGGTCAGATGACCTTGAAGAAATTTATGTCCACTCAAAATAATACAGAAAAATGTTTGTCATAACTTCCGGAATACACTTCATTATTTCAGAAAATGAATGCAATAAACAACGAAAATATTTCAAGAATTCCAAACTAGACGTTATCAACGCCCATAACTATTAAACTCGAAAACAATAGGCAATATTTCAAATTTTATTAATTATGCGTTTCAATCCACTTTTCCAATAAGGTAAACGTTTTCCACCAGAGAAAATGTGAAAGTGTTCTCGAACGATCTTCCAAAATAGGATATGTAACTTTCATGGTACTCACAATATCTTGCGGGATTTGGCCCATCGTCGTGCCCTCATGGGCTGGTCCCAGATTTCCCCGTGCCACCGGAATTTTGACGGTTTTTTCGCACTACAATTTCCGAAACGAGCCACCGGCTTTTTCACTCGACACCAAGTTACGAACGATACTAAGAAAGTACACACACACAGAGTTCATTGACACACATCGACGAGAAATAGAAACTTCAACAGGTTGTCGGTACACAAAAATATACGGCAAACTCTGCAAAAAATCGATACGTCTTCAAGTTGCAGTCTCTTTCTATAAAATTTCAATTCCGGGGATCTTGCAGTTAAATACGAGCCACTCGTTTTATCTGACGAAACCCAGAGTGTGTGTACCCGTTGAGCGTAGTGCGATATTTGATTATTTCATATCATACTCTGATCCGATGCGAGGGACCAAGCCGGCTAAACGAGTCGGCACGGCACTGCCGGCCGGGAGTTGGGGGGGCGAACCAGCTGATTGGCGTTGCTCCGTTGTTTATCAGCTGATAGAACGCTGCCTAGCAACAGGCTTTAGGGCAGATAGCGTGCTAATGGAACGGAGAAATCAGCTGGTAGAATAAAAGACCGTTTTATTACAGCTGTTTACTAATAAAACCATTTTTTCATCGAGAAAGCTTCCATTGTTTCGAAAAAATCACAGTATATCAGAGAAGCTCACGCATTTAGAAACTACACCGAAATTATTGCCAAACTTATCAGGACTTGAAAGTAGGATATATTTAAGATTAAATCTCTTCATGTATCGTCTAGTTAATCGGTAATCTTGGAATGAACACTGAGCCATCATAAATAAAACAATGCACAGAGGCTTGTAACGTACATATTAATTTTGCCAATCAACGAATAATAATACAACGTTGAATTAAGATTATAATTTATGGAAACGGATTTTGGTAGTTCGGACTTTTCGATTGGAAATATTTTCCTCTGTAAGAATCTTATTGTTTTAATTTTTAAGTAATGATAGTTTCTGAAATATCGGCAAAAACCAAATACCTTTCTCTCATATTTAAATTTTTATAAATCTATTTATTAGAGGTGTCCCAGAATGAGGTATCAATATCTCGGAATTTGGTAGATCTGGTGAAAATAATGCCACAACTTTATGTAAAATGATAAAAAGAATTGATTGTTTTCTGTGTCTTTCAACGGAACTTTCTGAAATTCAAGAATTTGTTCAGAAAAAATAAGAATTCTATAAGATCTTGTTTTCGGTTTTTTAATTTCGCTCCATATGCGCTTCCACATTCTAAGTGTAAAATGATTTACTGTCTGCCAAAGAAAACACTCTGATCCCGTATCGTTCAGGCTTATTTGGTATATAATAATAATAATAATAATAATAATACAAAACTGCGACCAACAATAACAAAGAATTACCTGACGCAAAGTGATTGACCGACTATTGGTCATCAATATGGTCGTACCCCAAAGAACACAATAGAGATGCGGAATGGAGCACGAATGAAAAAGAACGCCTCGATATCAGACATATGGACTTCGATGGAATAACGGAGGAAGAAATCACAACAGTAGTTCGAGCGACCAACAATTGGAAGGCCACAGGTATAGATAATATCCACAACTACTGGTACAAGAAGTTTGACAAGCTCCATGGAGCCCTAGCGAAACAGCTCACATATGTTCTTCAACATCCCAAGAAAACACCCACTTTCCTAACGCAAGGCTTAACATATATACTACCTAAGAGCGATAGAACACAGGATCCGTCTCAATATAGGCCAATCACTTGCCTGCCAACACTCTACAAAATACTCACCTCATGCATATCCAATCGAATATACCAACACCTTGACGACAACAATATATTAGCAGAGGAGCAGAAAGGATGCAGAAAGAAACACCACGGGTGCAAGGAACAACTCATCATCGATTCTGTGATAATGAAACAGGCACACGTAGGGCATCGCAATGTTCATTCAGCTTTTCTAGATTATCTGAAGGCATTCGATAGTACCGCCCATTCTTGGCTTGTTGAAGTATTGCAGATATATAAAATTCACCCATCCCTGGTAGAGTTCTTGAAGACAACAATGACACACTGGCGCACGTCTCTGCAGGTCAACATGAACAATAAATCAATTAAAACCGACGAGATACCCATACGTCGTGGAATTTTTCAAGGAGACTCTTTGAGTCCACTATGGTTCTGTTTGGCAATGAACCCATTGTCCTCAATGCTCAATAGAACAGAATACGGATTTAGGATAAAAGCAGAAAGGAATTATCATACAATCTCCCACCTGCTGTATATGGATGACATCAAATTATATGCTTCGAACAAGAAGCAATTGGATGATTTGCTGAAAACTGTCAGTGAGTTCTCGACAGATGTTCATATGAAATTCGGGATTGAAAAATGTAAGACCCTGAACATTCAAAGAGGGAAAGTCATAGATGGTGAAACACAACTTCCGAACGGTGATATTATACAGTGCATGAGAGATGGCGAAACATACAAATATCTGGGATACCAACAAGCCAGATTGCTAGACCAAAAACAATCAAAGGAGAAGATTCGTTCAGAATACAGTCAGCGTCTGAAGTCTGTGCTGAAATCGATGTTGAACTCGGGGAATTTAGTCAAGGCAATTAGCACCTACGCCATTCCAGTGTTACTTTACTCATTTGGAATAATCAGATGGACTAAGACAGAACTGGATGATATTCAAAGGCAGACCCGAACGATGCTAACAAAGTACAACAACCATCATCCAAAATGGTCTGTGATACGAACAACTTTGAAGCGGAAAAAGGAGGACGCGGATTGATAGATGTAGTCAATTTACACACCGAACAGATAAAAAATCTCAGAGAATTCTTCTCAGAAAAAGCTCTCACTTCTGACCTACATAGAGCGGTATCGTTGGCTGATAAGGGATATACACCTCTAAATCTTGCTACCAGAGATGACCTGCTGAATCTACCATTCCTATCAGATACTGAAAAACAAGAGCAATGGTCAAGAAAGGAATTGCATGGACGACATCACCATGAGATTAATCAACCACACATCGACAAAGAAGCCTCCAACAAATGGTTGATGAAAGGAGAACTATTCGCGGAAACAGAGGATTCCTTATGGCCATCCAAGACCAAGTGATCGCTACAAACAACTACAAAAAATTTATTATGAAGGACGGAACATTACAAACAGATAGGCGCAGAAAATGCCATATAAGATCGGAGACTATACAGCATATTACGTCCGGATGTGAACAACTGGCCAATACAGACTATCTTCACAGGCATAATCAAGTGTGCAACATTATCCATCAGAAACTTGCACAAAGTACGGACTTCTGAATACATTCCAGCCATATTACAAGGATCAACCGGCGCCCGTATTGGAAAATGACTCTATCAGATTATACTACGATAGGCCTATTATCACTGACAGAATGGTGACGAATAATAGGCCGGACATAGTGGTGTATGATAAGAGAGCCAAAACAGCAATGCTGGTGGATGTCGCCATACCGAATAATAACAACGTGCTGAATAAGTTCCAGGAGAAAAGTCCAAATACACAGACCTTGCTATTGAGATCAAGCAGATGTGGCACCTCGAGAAAATAGATATTGTTCCTGTCATCGTATCCTCCACTGGGTTAATACCCAAAACTTTGCATGATAGCCTTAAGAAATTAGAATTGCATAAGAATACCTATATAGAAATGCAAAAAGCTGTAATTCTTAATACATGTAGGATAGTTAGGAAATTTGTCAAGTATATTGTAATCGAGCCGATTCCCTTTGATTGCTGAATCTGGGAAAGGTAAATTATATCCAGCTAACAGCTGAGATAGTGCATAATAATAGATATATTTGTGTTACTCGAATACATCGAAGGATTTACAAATATATCAAATACTCCAAAGAAACATTTCGGTTTGTACATGGGAAATAAAAATTTTAAGACAATAATAAATATAGAAATCTCCAAAAATGGTAAGTATATACACATTAAAAACAATTTGATCAAAAACGAGTAAATAGACAAATAGACGATTAAAGTAACTAGACAAAATTACAATTTGGTAAAAACAATATTTATAATAATATAATGAAAACGTTGAGTACCTTGAACTACGTAGATTAATTTTTTTCAGGATTTATTTATTCAACTCTTTCAGAGTACAATAGGCATCAGCTCCAAAGTGTATTCTTTATTTTCATATGACATTTGTCATATTTTTAAAACGTCTGTCAAAATTTTTTCGCAAATTTTTCTTTAAATTAAACAAAAACCACGAAGAAATAACATATGGGAGATGTCAACCCAAATTATTAGGTTCATAATGATTCTAGAACATCTATAGATCATAATCGGCATCACTTAGAAGACCGAACCTAGCCATCGGGGCTCTCTCGGTCAAACAGAGAGGGAATTGTTTTGTTGAGTTTGAATATTGAAGGGATTTTGCGAGATTAAACTTCAAAATTGGCAAGAAAAAACAAGGAAGTGATTATGTTTCAGGAGACTCACACTGCGATGGAAGAACATCTCCGCGAAAGAGGAAATATCGCAGGTTATGTACTTTTTGATTATCTCCATAGTCCTTTTTGTGGCCTTGCTTGCTATGTAAAATCTGTTCTTGAATTCAAGTGTATTTAGACATATAGGAGTCAGTATGATTGTTGAAATATTTTTCTGTTCGTTTTCTTTTTCCATTGTTACAGATTCCTGTCCCAAACCCCCTTCCATAAACCCTTGTCTTCTGGAAATCATGGAGTGCAAGATGAGAATTGAAGCTGCTAAGCAGAAAAATCTTTGGTACTCTTTATGTACACACGACCCTAAAACAACATGAACAGACAAGCTATTACTAGTACAATAGCTACAGGAAACGAGTTCTTTCTTCACGTTTTTCACTAGTTTTTCACTACTTTATTGAATATATATATATATATATATATATATATATATATATATATATATATATATATATATATATATATATATATATATATATATGGATTTTCAATCTTTTCAAATCATCTGAATTGAATACCTTAGATGTATTCCCATACCATTTATCGAGGGAATACCACCTTGTATTCCCTCGATTTATCTTTCTTAAGCGTCCTTGATATCCATGTTCTATCTACCAGGTTCAAATAATACATCTGTATGATGTCAAGTATCCTCACTTCCTCATACAGCAAATCCGTAGAATACCGCCTATTTCTGTTCAGCAATACTTTCAAAAAATTCTCTGGATTACCTTAAGCGGATTCAAGTATGAGTTCGCAGCAGTACCCCAACAGAGCAGACCATAGCGTAGATCACACTGTGCCAGAGAAGAACAGAACGCTCTGGCAAGTCTCTCATCTATTACGTTCTTCACTAAACGAAACTTGTACAGGACAGATCTGAGTTTATTCAGTAGAATCATTATGTGTTGATATCCCAAGGTAAGTCGTATTATATTCTCTTTGAATAACTAGTCTTCCTTCTTCACTATCATTTTCAACCTCCAGTGTTTCGTATTCAGGCTAAGGAGAGCTCTGAAGACTAAAAGGTAGAGAAAGTTTTTTGTCGATGTTAACGGTTAGCTTTTTTAAAAGCGAACCAATCCCGTAACGTACCCAGTTTATGTTGTATCTGAATTTTCAGCGTCTCCTACGAAACGTTCTCAAAGACCACCGAAGCTATTGGCAGGCCATTCAAGTTCAACCAATATGTCATTCATATATACCAAAAAAAGTAGGGGGCTCAGTACCGAGCCCTGTGGAACTCCGCAAACAATAGGTAAGAAACCACTATCCCCGTCTCTGATATGAGCGCACTGTTTTCGGTCCTGCAGATAAGAACTGAGCAGACACAAGAAACTACCTCGAAAACCTATATCTCGCAATTTCATAATTAATTTTTGATGATCAACTGTGTCAAAAGCTTTTTTGAGGTCCATGAACAAAGCTATGCATTTTCTTTCCTTATCTAAGTTCTCGTAAATATCCTCCACCAGAATAGAAACAGCAACTTCAGTCCGTCTACCTTTTCTGAAACCGAACTGGTTGTTCGCTAGTTTCCCCATTTTTTCCAAGAAGTTTACCATCCTAACGTAGAGAATCTTCTCGAGAACCTTGGCAAAATTGCTAATAAGAGATATTGGCCTATAATTGTAGACGAAAGAAAAGCCTGGTCCTCTAAGCATTGGGGTTTGGTCGTAGGGTAAGCACCCCTGCACCTCCAAAAAAATCCAAAACCGCTAAAAAACCTAGCAAAAGGGAGAAACTATATGGAATTATTGGAAAACGACATGACAAACGAAAAAGGTATATGAGTATTGGTACATGGAACATACAGGGCCTAAACACAAAAAAAGATGAAATTTTCTCAGACAGACTGAATGTCGATATTTCTGTGCTGTATGAAACTAGAAAGAAAGGAAGGGAATCGAGGAAGTTGAAATTATATTCATATATACAGTGGAGTAAATAAGGAAGTAAGAGCTAGAAAAGGAGTGTCTCTAGTAATCAGATAGAAATTCAAACGCTGTATAAAGAAATGGAAATATATCAATATGTCACTAATGCAGGTAGAACTTAAAATGGAGGGGAAAGGATATAGTAATGATAGGAGTCCACTCCCCGAAAGACAGTTGCTCAGATGAGGAGAAAACTAACTTTCATGACAACCTAACTCTACTCTGCTCGATAAAGTAGGGAATAGGAAGGAATTATTTCTAATGGGCGATTTTAATGGAAGAACAGGAAGGCTAACTAGTGGTGAAGTTGTCGGAAGGCATGGAGAGGAAGAAGTTAACGACAATGGAAGAAGACTGGTAGAAACATGTGAGCTATATAATCTGAAAATATGGAATGGCGTTTTTGATCATAAGAACCTCCATAAATATACATGGACACAGACAATAAGGAACCTCAAATCTATTATCGATTGCATTGTAGAAAGAAGAAGATCACTACTTAGAGTCGATGATGTAAGAGTACATAGAGGTGCTGAATGCTGTTCAGACCACCACTTCATCAAAGCTAAGATATATTTTGCCCAATATACACATATGATGCCACCGACTCAGGAAATCACTGATGAAGAACGCCAAAGCAAGTCTAAAAGATACAAATTGGACCTTCTGCAAGATCCTTCAGTGGCTTTTCTATATAAACTAATATTAAGCCAGAAGCTCACCCAAATAGACGATTCCACACCAACGAAATTGTATGATGTCTAGTTAAATCAATCCACCAAGCAGCTGAAGAGAGTCTTGTTGAACTGGATAATGGAAGAAACAAGAAAAGTCTATACTAGAGGAACGATTCGATCAAGGAACGTATAGAGAAGAAAAAAAGATCATACAACAAGTGGTTAACTACAAAAGATTCAGAAGACAGAAAAATACTAAACGCGAGATAGTAGGGGAGTGAAAAAAGAAATAATAAAGAGAAAGAACGAATTTTGAGATGCGAAATGTGAAGAAGTCGATCAATACTTGGGAAGAAGCAGATCAAGGGAATCTTGGAGACTCTTGAAGAACTTGAGAACCAACGAGAATCGCAGAACGAGTTTACAACCAATAAGTATGAGTGAATGGGAACTTTACTACAAGCAACATATGAAGAAGGACAGAGTGCAATTTGACACGACTGAGTTGAAACTGAACGAACAAAATACTGAAATAACAAAAATTACTCCACAAGAAGTCAAGACCCACATCTGCTTGCAAAAAAACGGCCGATCGCCAGGACCGGGGCATGTAAACGCAGAACTTCTGAAGAGCGGACCGGATATCCTGTTTGAATTGTTAACTCATTTATTCAATAGCTGTTTATCAGGAGAACAACTCCCGGAAGATTTTAGGAAGGGGTACATAATTAATATTTACAAGAAAGAAGATACAAGAGATTGTTCGAACTATCGAGGAATAAAGGTGTTGAGCAGCATAGGGAGAATATAATGAAAACTACTTAAAATCAGAATAGAAGGAAGTTTCGAGGAAGTGGAGGACCAGAGCGGCTTCAGAGCAAGGAGATCCTGCGTCGACAACATATTAGTATAAGAACAATCACCGATAAACGCTTGGCCCACACGGTTATGTTAACTCTGCGAGGCAATGAAAGCACAAAACATAAATCACTGCTACATTAGAGCAGTCAAAAACCTATAGGTGAAGAATGGATCGTTGCTTTCTCGGGGAGTCGAGGTTTCCAAGGTCTAAGGCAGGGATGTTGTATCGCTCCGACTCTGTTCAAACTATACCTGAATGAAGTTCTGAAGAAGTGGAATAGAAAAGTGGAAATATGGGGATAGAGGTAGATGATGATATGCTTTGCAGACGACCAGGTCATATTTGCAGGGGATGAAGATGATGTCCATTATATGTTGCGGAAGCTCAACAAAGAATACAGAATTAGACAACTACCCAGCGTTATTTGGAACCGGAATATCAATAAACCTGTCAAAAGAAGGATATATAAAACTATTGTAGAATCAGTGGCTACATATGGATCAGAGGTGTGGGAGATGATAAAGAAAAATGAAAAAAACTACAAACAATGGGGATGGACTATTGGCGCAGTAGCTGCGGCCTCAAAAGACTTGATCGTGTAAGAAATACAGAAATTAGGGAGAGAGCAGAAGTGGACTTAGGCATTATAGATACAATAGAGGCAAAACTACTTAAGTGGTATGGACACCTGAGACTCATGACACAAGAAAGATGGCCTCTTAGAATATGGAAATGGCAGCCAGCACAGAGAAGAAGAAGAGGAAGACCAAGAATAAGTTGAAACGAAGCCGTCAATAAAGCCATGACAGGAAGAAAACTACAAGAAAATGACTGGCAAGATAGAAAAATATGGAAGCTAGGTTGCGAGAAACGCCGTATGGTGTAATCCCGCTCGCAAAAAAAAATTGTTGACGTCTTTTGTTTCGCCCTTTTTGTGGATTGGTACTACCACATATTGCTTGAAGTATGAAGGGCATACTGCAGTTTGAAAAATTATATTTATTACTTGAGCTAGTGGCGAGCATAATTCATCTACACTTTTTTTTTCAGTATAACTGTTGTGATTCCATCAACGCCGGACGATTTTTTTGTTTTCAGGCTTTTGATAATCTTTATCACTTCCCTGGGTGTGGTAGGTTTGAGAACGAACGACTTCAGAGATCTTTCACTTTGCTGGTCATGCACTCTAAGTCGTTGTTTAATTTTTGTGCTAATTTTTTCCCAACGCTAGTGAAAAACTCATTAAATTGACTTGCTATCTTCCCCTCATCAGTAATCTCCATTCCATGCACCACTATCCTTTCTATGCCATTTCTCGAACCACTGAATTCATTCACATTTTCCACATTTCCTTAGGGTTATTCATATTTTGAGTGATCTTATTTCGGAAGTATTCTTGTTTTCTCATTTTAACATCTGACTTTATTTAGTTTTGAATATTCATTGTATCTATTAACTAACTCTGTGTCTTGACTTTCCTTCACTCTCTTGAACATTTTATCCCTTTCATGGATTCGATTGACCAAACTTTGTGTTATCCAGCTCTGTTTTTTAGGAATTTGCATAGTTCTCGTACATACTGCGATATGGTCCAGTAGTGGGTTGATAAATTCCTCACTGATTTCCTCAGCCTTTTCCATGTACTCTAGAATTCCAACTCTCCAAACTGAGGTTTTTCTTCATATCTTTAAAATTAATATTTTTTTGTCCAACCATTTCGTGCTGATGATACACGTTTTCTCAATCCAAAGACTGTTGTATCCCGACTTCATAGTGATCCGTTATCTTCGCTCGGTATATAAAAGGAATAGTACTTTCCTCAAGTGGGTCATCAGACCTTATGACAGACACGTGGCAGTTGAGGCAGTCACCTTGGTTGAGTCGTTTATAAGAGATATGTCTCCAAATAGTGTCATGAGGCTGAGATATTCCTGTTTCTGTGCGTCTTCAGATGAAATATCTATATTAACGACACCTATCAAGAAATTGCATTTGGTTCATTTTTCGTTAAACAAGAAATCTTTTAGTGCATTTATGAAAATCCTTACATTTATTTCATGGCTTCGATGAACTACAATCATCTTCATCGTCCCTTCTGCTGTTCTAAATGTTACTTCAACTACTTTCTGGCCCTCAATATCAACAACCTCATGGCAACAATCAATGGTTTCCTTAATGTAAACCAAAACTCCATCGGCCTGGCTCAGATTGCCGCCACTAGAAAATGTTCTGTAACCTAATAACGTAAATTGGCCAACATTGTCTATTCTCCAGCACTCTGGTAACGTGCTAAAATCACGTCACAACAATTTGAATCAAAACACCTAATTCCAGTCAACCCTCTTCATGTGTCACGCCACTGGTGAACAATCTAATGCGCATAAGTACATGTGCAGACCTTCAAGCGAATTTGTTGAACCTGATAATCCAAGAAAAGTTATTGTGAAAAAGCTGGTACTAGTTGTCGCAGGTAGGCCAGAAATTTCTCTTGACCTTACTGGAGATCTTTCCAAGTATAGAGTTCGTTGAAATCATCGTAAATAGCAGTTAATTAAATTATATTAAAATTCATATCTTATATCTAATATACTGTGTAGTAACCTATATCAAAATATAGGTCCTAGGTGAGGAGCCCTAGACAGACATTCCTAGGTGGAGACCAGTATCTATAAAGTCCTAGGTGGAGACCCATAAATAGAAAGTCCTAGGTGAGGAGTCCTAGACTGAAATTCCTAGGTAAAGACTTGTACGTGGAGTTCAACACCTGAAATAGAGGTTTTCCCCAAAGGCAGCAGTAAGACCAAGAACCACCAAGATAAGTCCTATTGCGTGTATTAACATATAAAGTAGTATTTGTGACTTCTTCTTCTCGACGTGCCATCTCCATCAATGAAGGTTTGATATCACAACGGCAAATCTCTCTCTGTCTTCAGCGGTTCTGATGAGCTCTTCGAAGTTCATGCCAGTCCACTGACGTATGTTCCTCAACCATGACAGTTTTTTCCGTCCTAGACCCCGTTTGCCCTCGATCTTTCCCTTGATGATGAGCTGTGCGTAACGGTATTTGTCGTTTCTCAGGATGTGACCTAGGTATGCAGTTTTACGGACTTTTACAAGTTTGAATAGTTCTCGTTCTGTTCCAATCCTGCGCAAGACTTCTTCGTTCGTGGTATGCGATGTGTCCACATCTCGAAAGCTTCTAGTTTGTTGATTGTTTGTATTTTTAGGGTCCATGTTTCGACTCCGTACAAGAGAGTAGACCATACATAACATTTTGAGAGTCTTAAACGCAGGTCGAGACTGATTCGTGAGTCGCAGAGGAGCTTTCTGAGTCGTACAAAACAGTTTCTGGCTTGTTCTATCCTCGATCTTATTTCTGTGTCTGGATCTAGTTTGTTGTCTATCCAGCATCCCAGGAATTGAAACCTATCCACTTCATTACCTTGGTTTTCTTCACGTTTATTTTCATACCGAACTCATTGCAGGTATTGCTAACGCTGTTGAGGAGTCGCTGTAGACCCTCATCCGAGTCAGCGATCAAGACAGTATCGTCAGCGTATCTGATGCTGTTTATGTTTACGCCGTTAATTTTGACTCCCTCTGAGATATCTGCTAAAGATCTGTCAAATATTAGCTCTGAATACAGATTGGACAGCAAAGGGGACAAGACGCAGCCCTGCCTGACTCCCTTGCCGATTCCGATTTGCTCGGATATGGATCCCTCTATTCTGATTCTCGCTCTCTGGTTCCAATATAGGTTCTGTATCAGAGTAATGTCCTTCCCGTCTAGGCCCACGCCGCGAAGCGACTCCATCAGCAGATCGTGTCTCACTCTATCAAATGCTTTCTCGAAGTCTATAAAGCAGATGAAGATGTCTTGTTGTTGATCATAGCAATTTTGCGCTAGTACCAGTAAGCTGAACAAAGCCTCTCTCGTGCCCATTCCGCTCCTGAAGCCAAACTGGTCATCTCCAATGTTCAGTATTTGTGACACTATGTATCATTGTCATAATTAATGTAATTGATTAAATATCTAAGCAAAACTTCCTTGACGTTTCATTCAAGATTTCAGTGACGAATATGAACAATGAACTCTATACGAATTTTGTACGAAACTCCTTCTTTAATTGAAAATGTTTCCTTCTTCAGCTTGAAAAGATCTCCATTAAGGTCAAGAGAAATTTCTGGCCTATCTGCGACAACTAGTACCAGCTTTTCCACAATAACTTTTCTTGGATTATAAGGTTCAACCAATTCTGGCCTGCAAAGAAAGGAACACCTAAACTGAAGAATGCTCGTAGCACATGTATTTATCATATGCGGATTATGCGCATCAGATTGTTAACCAGTTTAGAAACTCTGTTTCTAAAGCATGCAAAATAACCCGTAACTCAACAAAATTTTTGTTAGCACTTCTTATATTCAGACCTTCCTTGAATTTAGAAATTTTGATTCACTCCATTTATACTGATAAGTTCATTTAGCTCACTAACTCTCTCTACATCATAGTCCAAATAAAATTATCCATCCCAACTGATATTTGAATTTGGGAGGCTTTTACTTGGTAAAATTCCATTATCAATAATAAAAAACAGGTACTGTGTTTTAAGGAACTTTACTCAATAATTGCGATTCGTAACGCGTTTTACTACACCGTAGCTTCTTCAGACGAATGAATATACAGAAAAAATATAAATGAGAATATAACTATAAATGTTCTTGAGTAATTAATAATAATAATTAATATTGAAGACGGCTTGATTATGGGCAATCCGTTAAGTCCTTTGTTAGCAGAAATATTCATGA
Organism: Cryptolaemus montrouzieri; assembly: GCA_013387265.2. Taxonomy (NCBI): domain Eukaryota; kingdom Metazoa; phylum Arthropoda; class Insecta; order Coleoptera; family Coccinellidae; genus Cryptolaemus; species Cryptolaemus montrouzieri. Next base: position 12,276,852 of record JABFTP020000165.1, read on the forward strand.
ATAACTCAGAGAAATTAATTCACAATCATCCACCCAGTAAATATTGTTTATACTGGTATCGCTATGTAGACGATAGCATTATTTGCTTCACAGGAACAGATAGACAGTTGAAAATTTTCGAAAATCATATAAATTCATTACATCCAAAAATTGCATTCACAACCGAAATAGAAAGCAATAATTCGATAAATTTCTTAGACGTAACAATTTCGAATGAAAATGGAAAACATGTTTTCGCAATTTACCATAAGCCGTCACATACAGATATTATAATACATAACTCGTCGTGTCATCCATATCAACATAAAATGCCAGCATTCAATAGTTTTATTCATAGATTGATTAACATCCCGTTATCACCAGAAAATTTCAACAAAGAACTAAATTTGATTAAACAAATAGCCAACAATAATGGTTACAATCCCAAACTAATAAATAATATTTTAAATGAAAAACAAAGTCGAATCGCATTGAATGAAGTTTACTCTGTCGATAAATTGAAACAAAAATTCAACACCTTAACCTACGTTAGCATTACAAGTGAGAAACTGAAATCATTCTTAAGTAGCAATAATTTCAACATAGCTTTCTAAACTAATAATAATTTAGGCAAATATATAAAGAATAATAAAACCAAACCAGGTAAAAACAATAAATCAGCTGTTTATATATTGAATTGCAATGACTGTGATAATTTCTACATTGGTAGAACACGTAGAAATTTTAATATTAGAATATCGCAACATAAACGCAGTTTTTCAAATAAAAATCAGATTCAAATTACGCGAATCATCTCTTAGAAAATTGTCCAATCATTCTTCAACTCGAACAAGTCCACAGAATTTGAATCTATTGGATCCTGTCATAAATAACAGAATTCGAAGCAATCCACTTGATATAATTAAAAGAAGGTCAGTATTGGAAGGTAGATCTTTGGGAAACTCTAGAAATCAATAAATACAAACACAGAGGTAGACTCATCAATGAACAAGTCGATTTAAGCCCTTCACCTCTATTGAATCTCCTCGTACAAGAATGATCTCTGACCGACAGTTTTATCGCATTCTGGGCAGATGATAATTACTCATGGCATGTCTTGGGAGCTATCTATTCCTTAATTTTATTGGATATACCTGTCATAAATAACCACTTTACTGGTGAATGAAGAAGCAACCCAATTAGCTTCTAATTACTCAGGAACATTTATAGTTATATTCTCATTTATCCCGACCCATCATTGGACCAAAATTCACAAACTGAGGTTCTGCCAGCATGATATAAACCCGCGATGTAGAGTAACCCGAAAAGTGCTTTCAATTCAGATATATTTGTGGGTCTTGTATCAGATTCGTGTGAATAGCGGCTAGATATACTCTCGATATAGATATTTGTATTGCGCATAAATTTTTCATGACAGAATCTCCAAAAGAAAGTTACCAATCTTCTTTTGGAGATGAATCATTTCTAGCAACATCGATTACTCCAGGAAGTTTCACAATTAGATCGGTGCTTCTTGTTCTTACATTTTTGGTGAAACATTGTTTTTTCCATCTCATTAAATCTTTTGATGTGAAGAACGAATGACCATGTTCTCCAACTTTTAGTGGGAAGATTCTTGCACAGATATTTCGTCACCTGATATATCTTCTCCGCCCTCAAAATGATGGTCACTGAATTCTCCGATTTCAGCGATCGATATACGAGGTTTCATTCGAAACAGAATTCATTTCTGCGTCAGCCTGTGCAAGTTTCGTGTTGATCGGTTGTAAACTTCGTGTTTTACTGTCCTTTGAACATCGACCTGTTTTGACCCAATGTCGTGAAGATCAGTGATAAAATAACTGAGCAAAGAATAGTGATTAAATTTTTGGTGAAATGCGGCAAAACTTCCGTGGATATTATAAAACAGTTAACTGACGTCTATAAGGAAGATTGTCTTGAAAAATCAGCTGTCTACTATTGGGTAAAGTGGCTCAGAAGCGTCATAGAGCCAGCGGAGGATGATCTGCGCGAGAGAGCTCCCTCCACCTCTCGAAACGCACAAAACCTCGCACGCCCAAGAATTTTGGGAGAAGAGTTGGGCTTCAACAAGGACACCATCCGGCAGATGCTACACGAAGATTTAAGGATGCGTAAGCTGTGTGCGAAAATGGTTCTCAAAGTGCTCACAGTTGAGCAGAAAAAGCTCCGATTGTCCATCTGTCAAGACATGATTTCTCGAATTGACGAATGTTATCACTGGTGACGAGTCGTGGGTGTTCGAATACGATCCTGGGACCAACAGTGGGTTCAACGGTTTATTTATGTACTTTCCAGACCATCCGGGCACTTTTCCGTGAACTTGATGGACATAGCTCGTAGAGTTACAATCAGAATCTAATGTAATTTCGCCATCAATAGGGATTTCTTCGTATAATTTCCTCAGTCTCTCTGATTCCTTTTCATAAGAATCGTTCAAATTTAGCATTTTGTTGAGCGACCTATTTGAAATATCCATGAAGAAAACTTCTGTAAAGGGACGCTTTGGGTCTGGGAGACCAAATCAGGCTATAAAATCGTTACTCTTCACTTAACTGTCGTGAGTCGATGACTTCTTAATTCGAAGGTACTGAGAAGGGCAGCTTCGTACTTTACTCCGTTCAGAGCCAATCGCACGAATGAGCACCGGCTGGGTCTGTGAGACCGAACGCGTCCACTGCAGGTTTAATAACCACAAGAACCACATATGGGCGGAAGAAAATATTCATGCTTTCGTTGAAGATCATTACCAGGAACAATTTCTTTCGAAGGTGTGGATTGGAATGATTGGAGATCAGCCTAATGGTCCTTCCGCCTAGATTGAATAGGGATTCATATAGGTCAGTTTCTAACCGAAGAGCTGCCGGATCTACTTGATTCTAGTCCTTTAGGTGACAGTGCGGGAATGTGGTACATGCACGATGGCTCTCCTGCTTAATTTAGTATAAGGGCACTTCAAAATTTGAAGAAAAACATATCCAGATCGCTGGATAAGCCGAGGTAGACTCCAATTTTGGCCAGCTCATTCAGCTATGCTGAATCCAATAGATTTTTCTAGTTGGGTAAATTCGAAAACGTAGGTTTACAGAACTACTGTACAAGACGTAGAAGACTTAATAAACCGCATTATCATTTCTTGTAGTCATTCACGATATTTCTGGGATCTTCAATCGGGTACGAAGATCAATGTGTCGATGTATAGTCTTATGTGCAATGGCTGAAGGAGGCCATTTCCAGCACTTGCTATGATAGTTTCCTTCACATTATATTTTCATCAAACACCTAAAATATATAAATTTTTCACACAAAAACTGTTGCAGACACGGAAAAAATGATTAGATCGATTGGGAATTTATAAGTATTATTTTTACATTGCCTGGGGTGCACTGGAACAAGGTTGAAGGGGTAGAAAAGAGACATGGCCTCTGAAAAAGTACCAACCTGTAAATTTTCATAATAGTTTCTGAAATCTGATTATATAGATTTTGAAAAGACGCCTATGTGCCGAATTCGACTTGAGTATGTGAAAAATTGTAATAACCATAAAAAGAAAACTGAAAAAACCTGAAGATTTCAATACTCTGTATTTTGTTACCGAAGCGTTTGCGGACATATCTTCATGGGAACTTTTCGTTATACAATTGTTTGTGGAATCACCTCGCGACATCTTTCGCACTCATTCCAGTACAACCAGTAGATAGATACTCACCCAATTCCGATTTAGCAATTCACATGGTCAACTTACCTGAAAGAAAGAATAGAATTTAATTACTATTTGTATCATATGAAAATTAGGATATGTGAGAAAAGTAACTTTCTTCTGATATGTAGATCTCGAGTAGAAAAATATTTTTAATACGTAGGTAACTAAACTACAAAAATTTATTACGTAATAAAATAACACTCTGCTAGCGGCAAAAGACGGCTTTATCAAAGGAAAGCGCGGTACTTGTCAAAGAAAATCCGCGGTTTCTATTCTTGTCGCTCTTCTAGAAATGTCAGGCGACGCGTTTGACGGGAACATTCGAGACTTTCTTTCACGCCGATATAAATGTTGCGCCAGCAGGAATTGGAGTCATGCTCAATTGTAACTTGAAAGCAATACTACGTCGATACAAAGTTTATTCTTAATTAGTACAAAATGAGTGCAGCGAAGAAATCTAAAACGTATCATTTTAATAAAGATTTGAAGGAGAATTTTTCTTTTGTATGGTGAAGGATAAGTGCATTTGTCCAATTTGTCGTGCGTCAGTTGCAATACCTAAGCGTGGTAACTTAAAGAGGAATTATAAAACGGTTCATAAAAACTATGAAAAGGATTTTCTGGTACAGAATGAATTGAGAAAACGAAAAGTACGTGATTTGATATCTTGTTCGAAAAAAGAACAAACAACGTTTGGCCAGGCAAACAATCAAAAGCTGCTACGATCGCGTCATTTAAAATATCTCATATATTGGCGAAACATAACAAACCATTCAACGATGGATTGGTTGTAAAGGAAGCATTTATTGAAGCGGGTGACACATTATATGGAGATTTTGAAAATAAAACAGTAATCATGTCTGCTATTAGAGAACTTCAGTTATCTCGTTAGACTGACACAAGGCGTATTGAAGTCATGAGTCAGGACATGGCAGATAAAGTAAAATATGATATCATGAAATGTACATACTTTTCTTTACAGTTCGACGAATCCACCGATATGACAGATACTGCCCAGCTGTGTATTTTTATTCGGATGGTATTCAATGACATGTTGGCTACGGAAGAGTTCTTGACAATCATTCCTCCGAAGGGGAAGACCCGTGGCGAAGATATATATGACGTTTTCTTCAATTTTGTAAAAAAAACTATAAGCTACCAATATATAAATTAGTGTGCATTAAAACCAATGGAGCACCAGCAATGACTGGAAACAAAAACGGTTTTGTGGCATTGTGTCGAGCTAATGAAAATTTCCCTTCATTTTTTCATTCCATTGTATTACACAGCAACAAGTTTTGTGTTCGAAAGTTCTAAACACGGAGGAAATTATGGGAATTGCAACAAAAAGTATGAATTCCATCCGTGCACGTAGCTTGCAACGGCGGCTCTTCAAGTTGCAGTTGGAAGATTGGGAGTCTGCTGAACACACTGATTTAGTTCTTCACACGGACACGGTCAGGTGGTTGAGTCACGGAAGATAGTAATAGTAGCCAAATATGCGCGAACAGATCAACATAGTAAATGTCATTCGAATCATCAGCGAAAACACGCTAATCTTCCAAATTTGTATATTTCAATATGGTGTGTATCAAAGGTGGGGGGAAAAATAATTCAAAACTGGATTTTTCTTCTAAGGTAATCCTTGAGCAAGAGTATCGTGTCAAACCTGGTATCAAGTTCATTGTTTTCTCTGGAAGCTCTGCCATAAGACTTTGTGACGAAGTTTCTGACGTCATTGTTGGCACAAGCACTAATTCACTGTCACTATCCGTGCTATCAGATGGTTCAGCTTTTTCGATATAATCTTCTGCTTTAGAACAAGATTCATTACTATCCGACATTTCATCTAATAACGCCGCTTCATTTTGACTTGTGTGGGTAGAACAAAAGAATGTCTCATTCAAAAAGTTATACAATACATGAACAATTGGGGACGATAACAGATGCGCTGTGCGTTTGTTATTAGTTGCGGTCAAATCTGACCCGAAGACCGTTAAAGTGAAAAAATCATATGTGGAATATTTTAATCATTTTTGAAAAATTTATTCCAGTAATAAGTGAATTGAAACTTCTTGAACGCTTATTTTCTGAGGAAATTACATTTTTATCTCAATCTCTCTCAACGAAACCTTACGAAGGTTAACAGGTTTTTGGGGATTTTTTCCAAACGTTTCACATTATTCATTATTTTTTCAATTTCCTTAATTTTCCTCAAATATTCTTTAGTGCTGGTGGATTACTCGGAAAATAGTTCTTCAACATAACTGAACATCTGATTGAATTTTAATTTTCGATTTTGGGCGTTAGTTTCTTGGCGCAAAGTACACACACACCACAAAAATTGTCGCATCACCTGGTATTCTGAATTCCACAATCGATTAAGCAGCTCGATTGCAGTTTTTTTGTCAACATATGTTTTTGGACATATGAGGGAAAAAAATTTTATCTATGTAGTAACATTTGTTTCCATGTGATCTCAAACATGTCTGAAACAAGAATGAGTTTATTTGACTAACAGTATTCATTCAATTTCTCTTTCGTTTTCACACTAAATTAATGCAAGTTTTCTGTGCTCCTTGTTGATTTTCGAATCTTTGAATTTATTGTAATGGCTGCTGGACGTCCTGGACGTTATTTGAGTGATCATGAAGTGGTAAGAATTGTAACACTTCTAGAGGAGGGGCGAAGCCAACGTTACGTAGCTAACTTGTTGAATGTTAACCAAAGCACTGTTTCAAGAGCAATCAATCGGTACCACGAAACAGGGGAATATGGAAGAAGGGCCGGACAGGGAAGAAATCGGATAACAACACCAGTTGATGATCGTTGGCTTCGTTTAACTGCACTAAGAGTTCGGCACTGTACGGCTAGAATGCTACAAAATGAACTTGCACTTTCCAGAAATGTGAATATTTCATTGCAAACAGTTAGGAACAGGCTCAGAGAAGACGATATCAGACCAACGGTGGCTCTACAGGATCGCGTCTCACCAGAGAGCATCGAATTGCAAGACTTCAGTTTGCGAAGGAACATTGCAAATTGGGGTATTCCAGAATGGTCGAATGTTCTCTTTTCCAACGAGTCCCGGTTCTGTCTAGTGTCAAATGATAGACGCATGCCTATATGCAGACGACCTGGAGAACGGTATCAGCAATGCAATATCCGGCAAACCGAAAACTTCGGAGGGGGCTCAGTAATGGTGTTGGGAGGCATTTCTTTCCATGGTCGAACTGAGTTAGTCCTAGTGAATAATGGAAGAATGACAGCGGCCAGATACATCGCAGATATCCTTGAAACCCATGTTGTACCCTTTGGCTCATTGATTGGCGAAAAATTCATTTATATGCATGATAATGCCTCATGAAGCTAGAGTAGTTACCGATTTTCTGCCAAAATGTCAAAATTGATATTTTAAGATGGCCAGTCAGAAATCCCGACTTGAATCCCATAGAGTATGTTTGGGACAATATGTGGTGTCAAATTCAGCAACTTATGACGCCTTGTAGAACACTCAAGAGTACATCCAAATTTTGTTTGAGGGACTTCCGAGTCATATACTGTCAGTAATTAGGGCCCGGGGAGGAAACACTCAATTTTGAAAATGATTAGTAACCATTCAATGCTAGTTGATTGGTCTCTTCGCGAATAGTTCAAGATGGTAGAAATTTTGTAAATTTTTCATTAACTCGAATTGTTGATATTTTCCATCTTAAACTCATCTCTTTTCAATGATATCTTCTTATTCTACAGTTCTGAAAGTTACAAAGCGACTCTTGAATGACCAACCTGAAAGTTTATATAGTATTGTCGTAAAAGTAGGGTGATGCGACAATTTTTGTGTGGAGTGTATTCTGTATCCTGGGAAAGCATCATTTAGAATAGTCGATTGCAATAGTGTGGCATATTAAATCTCACATTTTGGATAAATGATGACCGAGAAATCGCAAAATCTGAATAGTTTTTCTCATCTTTAAGTGCTTATAATTTTTGTAGTTTTTTCTGTTCCAATATACGCTTCCGGCATATTTTTCTATGCTTCTTTTGAATACAATGAGCTATCACATATATTTTCAATAGCTGTATCGCTACCTTTCACCATTTTCAACATATCGACAAGACTAGTATTATAGTTCCAAAACTAGTTTCATTGTTTGTCGCCTGACTCATACACTCGTATTATTTTGATTTTGCTTGGTAAACTTCGTTAATGACCATATTGAAATCCATCCTTTCAGGAATTTTATCTACAGTCCTTGGAAACCCATTAAATTACGATACTTTCTTAATAATATCATCAAGTAGGCACTCGTTTCAGTAAACAAAAGAATGAGTCAATACTGTCAATACATGGAGATACAAAGATACGGTGATTCTTCAATTTGATAGATGTTGATGGATTTACGATGGATGTTTGTTTTCAGATATACATAGGATGGACCATCAAAAGCTTTTAACCAAGGTTGAATGTACAAAGAGTCCCATTTTCGTGTTTCAGTAGGACAGTTACGTGAAATAGTTCAAATAGAGAATCATCTCCGTTTTCAATATTCCAGAAAAATTCATTGGTGAAAGCAGATCGCGGCTATCTTGTCGTTTTCCGGTTATTTCGGATTTTTTAAATTATTTTGACATTCTGAGAGCACTTCTTTAAGTAGAATTCAGGGAAGGTTCCAAATGTTTTTTGTTGAATGGTTTTCGAATTATACTGTCAACTAGTTCTTTTTGGAAGTAAACCAGGTGAATTTGAATCAAATAAGAAGAGCAATTTTTTTCTATTTCCAAATACAGTACAACTTCACAAGTCCGGGCAGATATCGTTCCGGCGCATGTCCGGACTACCAAAATGCCCGAATTTCTGAAGTGACTCGAATTTGTTTCATTTTCAAAATAGAGATAACCCAAAATCTGTTAAAGTCGAGTTTATTATAAAAATATCGAAAGTTTAAATAAAAAATAGTTTCTATTATAAAACAGAATCAAATAATAGAATTTCTATTCATAATAATCTTTTCTCATAGAAAATATTGAATTTAAATATAAGCTAGTGTACATAAAGAATATGCTATTCCTTATGACGTTTAAAATATCCATGGATTCTACTCTGAATCTTTCTCGATACTGCCTTTTGAACTGATTTTGTCTTGAGCCTTTTCAGGAGCTTCTATAGGAAGATTCTTCTGTTGGGCCCAACTGATAATCAGGAAGATCGCATTGACACTATCTGCATGTTTCACTTTCACTATACTTATTTAAACCATCTTCTGAGTCGGAAAATTCCTGTACGTTTTCAATATTCCTTCCTAAAGCTTTCTGTATAAGCTCTTCTTCAGTGAAATCGATAACAAACTCTGTCTCCCACGACCCGTTGGTAATTTTCTCAATGTTTAAGTCATTTTCTGGATCGATGACCCTTAATGATTCGGCAATATTTTTCAAATCATTTTCATTCATTGGACGAAGTTTCCACTAAAAGGTCAGAGAGTGGAATCATCTCTAGTGTCATGCCACAATGCTGTCCAACTTTTTCTAATATTTTTTGAAGTAATGGCTTTCCAAGATTGGGCAAGGTTGTTCACGGCATCTTTCAAAATATACTGCTCCAAAATGGATGTTATCTCTTCACCTTCATGCGAAATGATATGATTAAGAAGGAATTTTCTATACGACACTTCAATGTTTTGAATTAAATTCTTATCCATAGGTTGGAGAACGGCAGTACAGTTCGGTGGCAGAAACATAACTGACATATCAAGACCATCAATCCTCTTCCGAATACCTGACAAGTCTATACGCTGTACCGAAATTGACGAGAAGGAATCGAATCTCCTGCCATAAACAACAGGTTTATCAGGATCCTCAAACACACTCGCGAAGTACTATCCGAAGGCATTGGACGTCAAAAATCCCCCTCAAACTCATCACCACCATGCCTCATGACAGAAGGTATATTCTCATTTTTTTTCTTTTCAGAAACAAAAGACCAAAATGTTTTTGGATTTCTTCATAATATTAGTTTTTACAGAAGAAATATGGGCTTTGTAGTCCCTCTGAATCGCAACTTTACTCTGCTTTCGCAGTGAAAAAACATTTCATGATTAAATTTGTTTTTGAATTTTTTATATCTTTTGCGAAATCGAGTTTTTTCTTCAATTAACTTAATAGTAGTTTTAGTGAACCATGTAGTAGGGTAATCATTACGTTTATTGAACCTCTGAGGCTTATGCTTACTAATAGTATAATTCAATACTTCATAGAAATTTTCTACACAGACATTGACATCATGACTGCATAATATAGTACTCCAATCAATACTAAGCAACTCATTGTTTATAACTGAATAATCAGCACTGAAAAATTTATACTTTGAGCGTGACTCATTACATACTTCCTTGGTCAACTCTGTCTGAACATAGACCTCTAATGCAGGGTGATATGAGTCCTCCTTTACAAAGGGTAATGCACATTAGGAAATATCAATATCATAAATATTGGATAATACTGAATCAAGATTTCTGTCATTGCGATTTCTAATACCATTAAATTGTTCAAATTTAATGTTAATAATTAAAATGTTGGAGAGTTATATACAGAATGCTGCGGAAGAATCTGATTTTAACAGATTCCCTGAAAGGAGACAGCCGCATAAGTCTATTTTCAAAAGACGGAAGGACAATTTAATCGATGGAGGTTCTTTCTATGCACAATGGAGCAAAACATATGATATTGAAGATACTAAAATGCTATCCTCTACGCGTTAAGAGCAGTTGCAATCCAACCTGAAATTGCAGGTCGTCAAATGGTAAATGAAACATGCATTTCGTAGTCAAGTCTCACAAAATTCTCAAGGAGAATTAATACAGACCCCAAGGATGAAAACATCGCAATTCCTTCAGCCTGGTGATAACTAACGACGACTTAATTTCACTCACTGGTACCTTCATAAAACAGAACACCCAGAATTGTATCAATGCGTTATATAGACCGATGAAGTTCGCATTACAAGTGATGGAATTTTCAATAGGTACAATGAATACTATTGGTCAGACAGTTGAATATCCACGGGCGATACGGTTTCAATGTGTGGTGCGCTTTGTTAGTTAATCGTGTATTGCCCTACACTACTTTAGACCTCAACCTCAATGGCAAAATTTACATTAATGAGAGTCTACCGTATTATAATCCGAAAACTATTCAACAAAAAACAATTTTTGATACGTCCGTACATTCGACTCAAAAGAAGGCCTGCAAAATATCATTTGTACTCACCAAACTTTGGTAGCAACCGAGATATTAGAATATGCCGAAGTAAATCAATCAATTGGAGATTATTCAAAATCTTAGACATCAAGATTGATATTATGCTTTTTTAAATTTCAACATATGTAATGTAATGCCATTATATGCTTTCCTCGAAATGTTATTGTTGACTTGGTAAAGCCGTAGAGTAATAAATCTTTAGGTGACAAGATGGTCATAGGCGTGCCGTTAATTATTTTCTTCTTACATATTATAATCCGGAGTACTTGGGTATAATATTGGCAAAAACTCATAAGAACTTAGTTGAATACCCATTAACTGATATGGAAACCGGTTTCATCTTGCACAATGATCTGTATATGGGATCATTATAGATGTAAATTTGATGAGTAATTCCTAGTATGAATGATTTAAAATGAACAAAACAGTTTTCGCAACTCAATGGTACACTGGCACCATCGCCCGTCTAGTAAACACCTCAAAAAAGTCTAGGGAACACTTCTGAATATCGATATATCGTATCCAGAACGATCAACATGGATGATTTTTTCTTGGAAATAAACACCTGCATCAATTTCTCACCAAACTATGTAAAGTGCCGCAACAGATTTCAGTTTTTTTTTATGAAAAACTAAAAATGCAGCAGATGCGACGCTGCTTTATAATGATTTCATGTATTCAGTGTTTGAAATCGGTAAGCACAAATAAAAGATTCAAGTTTTGTGATTCGACTATGGAAAGACGACATTTGACTAGTGAAGAGATGTTACGAGCCGTTGGCATGCTCCAAGCTGAGAACTCACAATGGGAAGTATCCAGGTTTCTGGGAAGTAGCCCAAGTGTCATAAACCGTTTATGGTCGCGTTTCAATGAAACAGGTAGCGTAGAAGTACGCCATACAGGTCGTTTCAGGATTACTACGATTTTTGATTTTACAAGCCATAAGAGATCGTACTACCACAGCATCTCAATTAGCTCAAGAGCTATCACGAGTTCATAATCTACAAATTTCCGACCAAACTGTGAGAAATCGACTGCACGAAGGTCAACTGCACTCCAGATGTCCTTTAAGAGTTCCACAACTGACCTATGGAAATCCGCTGCTCGTTTAGCTTGGTGCCAAGAACACGTAAACTGGGATCAAGAGAGGTGGGCCACAGTTCTCTTCAGTGATGAATCTAGATTTAGTTATTATCCCGATTCGGGAAGAGTTCGAATAAGGAGGGAATCTTTAAAGCAAAACCGTATCCAGCATGCTCGAGAAGTTGTTAGACAGGGAGGCGGATCAGTGATGTTTTGGGGAGGTATACGCCTTGGTGGAAGAACTGACCTCGTTTTCATACAGAACAACTTCACGGGAAATTCTTAAGCAAATGAGATAGTTTCACCTGTAGTGGTACCGTATCTCCAAACAATGGGTCAAAATCCACTCTTCCAACAAGATAATGCCCCTCGTCATCGTGCAAGAGAATGATATCGATCTTCTACCGTGGTCATCCTGCTCCCCAGATCTGAATCCCATCGAGCATGTGTGGGACACCCTAAAAAGAAATCTCCTGCGTCAAAACGTCTTCCATCATGAACAGGAGCTTCGATTAACAGTTCAGGGGGCTTGGAATGACTTAGGCCAAAATGTAATAGACAATTTAATATTGAGCATGCCGCGACGATGCCAAAGTGTCATTAATAACAGAGGTGGACCTTCTGGGTATTGAAAAATATAAGTGCTTCCATATCGTTTCGAAAATATTAGTTCAGGATTTTTTTTGTGTTTTACCAAATTTCGTCATTTTCAAATTACAAATTTTTTTTATAATAGGTGCTTTGGAGAAGTCAAATATTATTTTGTTTTCTTGAGAAGACATTAAATACAATAGATCCTAACAAAACCGAAAGATTTCTATAAATTCGAATCATCAAATTCATATGTTAAAGATATTGGTAAGTGTTCCTAAACTTTTTCGAGATGTTTATGTTAAAATAAATGTCAACTCGGATAAGGGTTGAAGCGTATTATTGAGCATATTTTCCGAATATAACCACAAGAAAAGTAATTATTACATAGTTATATTTTAAGAAGAGTTTTTGAATTCGTTTTATCATTTGTATGCATCAGTTAAGTTAGAGATACTGTTTTGTTCGTTTTACAAATATAGATAAGTGTTATAATTTTACCCTGTTAAGCGTGCTAAAAATATACCACTTTCCCAAAGTGAAAAATTAATTATATTGAACGTACACGATGATTTAAGGCATCAAGGCCATTTACCTTCAATCGAAGAAAATGTTAAAATGTTTTCTGAGTTGAGGGAAATTAGACAATATCTAGCTTCTCAAGAAAAGGAAATTTGAAAATGGATTTATAGTGCAACCTTCAAAAACTTCTCCAGGAAGACCCCGAATGGTTATTGATGAAGACTTTGGGAAAACTATTCGAAAAACTGTGCATTCGTTTTTTTCGGAAAGAAATTCCCACTGGGGAAAATCAACACTCTGTGCTCGTAGAAGATCAGGCCTTTAATACCGAGCAACAAATTGTGGCAAGTTTTCGATGAATCGAATTTTTAAGGGAAAAGCACAACAGGAAGTTAGTTCTTATAGATTAAGAAGAAATTGTTTGCTGGAGAAGAAATTATTTAAGAGACATTAAAAACTATCGTGCTCAAAGTAAGAATGAAACTTGGCTTAATCAAGGGAACACGGTTCAGAAAATTTTGAATAATGAAAACATGAAAGATTGTGGACTAGCCTTCCTCCAAGAATTGTCCACAGGATTTCAGGCTTCATCAGGAAAAGGACGACGTATATTAATAACGCATATAGGTAGTGTTAACGAGTTGTGGATTGTGGGTTATTATCATTTCAAACCAAAATTACTGAAGACTAGCATGATGCCATTAATGCGGATGTTTTCGAAGAATATTTTGAACAGTTGTTGAATTTGATTTCACTAGGATCTGTTATAGTAATGGATAGGGCAAGCTACCATTCGCGACAGATTGAATTAACGCCAATATCTTCATGGCGTATAGCAGACATCATCAGATGGCTCACGGATCAAAATAATTCTTCCAAAGAAAATATGGAAACAAAAGAATAATGATCAATTGTAAATTCACATGAAGAATCATACATAAAGAATAAGATTGACGAAATGGCAAAAAGCTGGGAAGTTAATATACTCCGCCTTCCACCTTACCACTGCGAATTGAATCAGTTTGAACTAATATGGGCACAGGTAAATGGTGAAAAGGCTAGAAAGAACACAAGTTTCAAGATAAAAGACGTACAGAATCATTTTAAAGGTGCAATAAAAAGTGTTACATCCGAAAACTGGAATATATACCACGTCATCAAATAAGGAAATAAAATATGGGAACTGGATCATATCGTGGATGCCATAATAGATCCTGTTATAGTTATTATGTTTCTCACCAAAAGTGGCACATCCTCGAGCAATAAAGGTAACTCCTCCTCAAAAAATTGCTGATAAGCGGGACCGTTCAGTATGTTAGGCGAAAATAATGGTCCAATCAAATAATTTACAATCATTCCGAACCAGACATTTAGTGAGAATTATTCTTGATGATGAGATTCTTCAATCAAATGGGGGTTTTCCTCAGCCCAATAATGATTATTGTGAAAATTTGTGATAGCAGTTCTCGAAAAGTTATCTTCGTCTGTGAACATTATTTCAGTATCAAAATGAGTATTTTCTCTAATTTTATCTAAGAAGCATCTGCAGAAATTCAGTCTTGAAAGAAAATCTCGAGGAAGTAGAGTTGGGCGTTGAGTACAGTAAAAAGTCGTGGAGAATCCTCCAAACTAGAACATGTGAAATATTCAACTAATTTCCAATTTTTCTTGTACTCACATGAGGATTCAAATCAACACAATTCAAAACTGCTGCCTCAATATCTGGAGTCCTCATAGTTTGGGTTGCACCTTTTAAATGATTATTTGCAGTAAAAGTACCAGTTTCCCCTCAACCTTCTGTGGATATTTGAAAATGTTCGCCTATCTGGTATTAGTCGATATGGAAAGCGCACCTCATATAATCGCCTAAGTTCTGTTGTTTCCGTCAGCCAGATAATGAATATCAGCAAATTCGGCGTTAGTAAAACTAGCCAATTTTTTGTTACAGCAATAACTTCAAAAGTCTTAAAACTAATCGTTAATTTAATGAACAATTCGAGTAGACACTGGTACAACTTTAGCAACTGTCAAAATGAATGAATGGATGAAAAAAATCAAAGCCTACTAGTCATTTTTTCATTAGAAGTGCTTTCAATGTAGCGAATGCATTCAATCGTTTAATAATTTTTTGCTCGAGAACGGTTGGAGATACGAAAAAATTACAAGTGTCAACAAATTTTCTAAATTGAACGAAGATGACGAAAATTGATTGTACGCTGATCAGTGGCGTACTGCAGAAAAGTTTAAAAGGACAAAAAAAGCCATGGCTCCGGAAAAGAAAACACCTTGTAGATTTTAGTTAAAATTTCGGACGTGTAATGATGGTGGCTGTAAAAAATAGCTCGCATTCCAAATTTGGGCTGAATATTATTATGTAACACCCTGTATAGAATAGAACCAAGTAGTTATTTTAGTTACTATCTATAGAACATAATTATTTCTCAACTTTGTCATGAATCGTTATCTAATTAGATACCTTCAACGTTCATAGTGACCGTATGTATTCAAATTGGGCATCTTCATTTGTATACTGTTGTATAATGATTAGTCAGTCGCCCTATAGCATCATATACTATTAAAAATAAGTTATCCATAAATGCACTATTTAGTCTTACTTAGCACTAGAATTAAGGTTAGGTTAGATTCACCATCAGAAGATGAACTGTAAACATTTTATGAAAATATTGCAGCTTGAAATAATAAAATGCATTATTTTGAACTTTATAATACTGAAGTGTAGAAAGAAATTGGAGTCATGAAGTCATGAAATTATTTATGAACATTGTTTCAAATGTTGTTAGGTAATGTTAAGACTCATGTCAAACATTAAGATTAAGTCTACTAAAATAGAAAATAAATGTTCATTTCCATAGTTCACTAAAATTATTGAGTTATCTAAAATATCATAAACATTATTATTTAAATATAGGGTGAGCCAGAGAAAACCGGACAAATTTTTTTCCGTTATAACTTTCGCAAGTTAAGAGCTAAATCATTCGTTCTTGCTTCATTGGAAAGTCAAAGGACTAGGATTTTCAGAAATTGTATCGAAATTTTACTTCCGGTGAAATCCAATATGGCTGACTCATTCGAAAATGAGCAGTTTGTCAAGATCGCTGGAACGTTTTTTTTTCCACTAAAAAATTCGAATGAGGCATTCAGTCGATGATTCAGTCTTTTCTGCAAACTTTGACATATTGATCTTAAGAATATTCCGCGAATTATTAGAAGAGTAGCGTGAAGAATTTTTTTCATTTTGATTTTGAGCTGAAACCGAAATATTTTTTTCACCTTATGGCGTTGGCACTCCTGAAGATGTTGTTTTTCATGGATGTTCTAAGAAGACGAAGAACCATATTTTACTAATACTAAACTAAAATTTGATTTCCGATCATATCTAAAATGGCCGACTTAGTCAAATATTAACAATATTCCCCGCGCATTAAAAAATTTTTTGCGGTCGTCATCAATCAAGTGCGAATTCAATCACTAGATTGAACCTTTCCCATCATTTTAAGGGGTTGAACTCGAATATTGATTCAGAATTGTGTCAATTGTCGTCAATAATATTTCTCTTTTCCACCTTCATATGCATCTTCCGTTGTGAAACCTCTGACCATAGACTGCATGCATAAACTCTATGATAAACAAAAAATAATGAAATTTCATCGAGTTTTAGACAAATCTGGTTTGAACCCGAATTTTATCTTGGTTTTGATTGTTTTTGACGTTTCAAATTGTTAACAATGGTTTTAACAAATGAGGATAAGCGTTTCATTGAATGTTTATTTGTACGTGGCTATACTGCTAGGCAAATATTACGCCAAATTCCAGCCCCTAATTACAAAAGAAGTACAATCTCTGATCTTGAAGAAAAATTTCAGACAACAAGGTCATCAGGAAAAATATCAGGATGACTTTTTTTTCCAAATATCTCAGAGTTCAAACCAGATGTCGTCTAAAACTCGATGACATTTCATCATTTTTTGTTTATCATAGAGTTAATGCATGCAGTCTATGTTCAGAGGTTTCACAAGGTGAATATGATGGTGGAAAAAAGAAACATTATTGACGACAACTGACAAAATTCTGAAGCAATATTCGAGTTTGACCCTTCAACATGATGGGAAAGATTCAATCTAGTGATTCATAACGAACGCGAAAATTGTTTTAATGCACGGAGAAAATTGTGAATATTTGAGGAAGTCGGCCATTTTAAATTCGAACGGAAATCAAATTTTAGGTTGGTTTTAGTTAATAATGGTTCTTTGTCTTCCTAGAACATCCAATAACTTCAGGAGTGCCAACGCCATGAGGTGAAAAAAATATTTCGGTTTCAGCTCAAAATCAGAATGAAAAAAAATCTTCACGCTACTTTTTCAACAATTCTTGGAATATTTGTAAGATCAATATGTCAAATTTTGCAGAAAAGACTGAATCATCGACTGAATGCCTCATTCGAATTTTTTAGTGAAAAAAAAACGTTCCAGCGAGCTTCAAATATTGCTCACTTTCGAATGAGTCAGTCATATTGGATTTCACCGGCAGTGAAATTTCCATGCAATTTCTGGCAATTTCTTGGCTTCCAAATGAAGCAAGAACGAATGATCTAGCTCTAAAATTGCGAAAGTTATAACGGAAAAAAAATTGTCCGGTTTTCCCTGGCGCATCCAATATATTTTAACGTATAGATTTCACACTGAATTATTATCGGTTTAAAATGAATTAGTTTTCAAATGATTCAATCTATTTTTCGAAGACAACCCTAGAAAACATTCGTCTACGTTAGTGACAACAAATTCTAGACGTCTAAAGTAAAAATTTTATTTAAAACGAAAACAGCAATATTCGCAAGCAACAAAGAAGAAAGAGAAGATCGTAGTCAGGTATTTGGGATCTTCTTTTAGATTTAATACGAGGGATTCAATCAAAGATCCGGCAATACATTGGTGCCTGCTTCAAGACAAAATAATAGTCTCTACAGTCGTTTTTGAATTTACCCACGTAATACATTTCTAAGGGATTTATATACTTGATGAGTTTTTCTACATTATGTCTTTACCAATTAGAAAGAGTTAAATATTCAGTAGTTTGAAGCAATATATCTCACAAATAATGAAAGAGATAAAAAATTTTCAAGCCTTTTTTTATTTATAATTATTTTTAGAATGTGGTATAATGATTTTATGATATCCGTTTTCATATTTATTTATAATTAATTATAAGAATGTGATATTTTCTTTTCGTCACAAATTGCTCCTCTTCTTTTAGAATTAATTATTATTCATTTTCATTCGAAATAACCTCTTCGATTTGAACTCAATTTCCCTTGCCGAAATACCGAAAGATAATACGCTCTTCAAAATACTTCAATTTTACAATTTCCGACCTGAATATGCGTCAAATTTGTTTTCCTTTAATTTTCCTTGAATGTGTCTTTCTTTTATCTGTAACTCAGTAATTTATTTACGGGATCTACGTTGATTTCTCGTTGAAGATAAATAAAAGTTCTAATTGATTTTCTTCGTTTGTATACGGTATTTCGTGTTTCCGTAAACAACATTTTCCGTTTGCATGAATCTATTGATGACTTTGTCGAAAGATTTGGCAGCACGAATACGTTGCTGTACTTTCCTACCAATTGAAAGAAAATTAAAATTCAGATCAGTAAGAACAAAAACTATGTTAATTATGTCGATATTCGATTCTGTTGAGGAAGCATTCTAAAGAAATTGAGGAAAGTTCTCATCGATATTATGCGTGAAAAATAATTTATTCAAGACCCACGCTGTCAAAAATAGAAGTTCTCGAATTTTTCAGCAAATCAGCTAGTTTTATAATAAGATAACGCATTTGAGTGGTACAGTGCATTGAACATCGCCCAAGATGAGGTCGAAGATTTGTCTCACTCTGGTCGGCCATCCACATCTGCAACTGAAGATAAAATCGATAAAATGAAGGAAATAGTAATCAAAATTAGGTATTTAAGTCCGAGACAGATGATCAATGAACTTTTTTGTCTGCAGAATCAATTCGTACCGTTTTGAATGACTGTTTGGGCTCGAAATGCGTTGCCACTCGTCTAGTTCCAAAACACCTAAAATTGCTTCGAAATTGAAAAGCGTAAATGTTGGTGAAGACATGTCAGAACTACCCTTAATATAGTTTATAACAACCACTGTATTCACCTGATACGGTTCCGGTCGGCGTTTTCTTTTTACAAAACTCAAATAACCACTTCGAGGTTCCCGTTTTCAATCGATAAAAGATGTAAAAGAGAATTCGAGGCGAGAACTCAGGACGATTACGGAAAATGCGTTCGAGATCAAATGAAGGTGACTTTGGTCGATATTCCTTATACCTAAGTTCAAAAGTTTTCGGAATATTTGAGATTTTTGGAAATTTGATGACTTTTTTGAATTTTTTTTTCTCCTCTCGTTGTGACTTTCCGATTGTGAGTTTGCAAAAATTATGTTACTAATACTCCATTTCTGAGTAACCATCGTTGCGAAACTCTGAAAATGATACAGGATGCAAATTAAAAAAATTTCCGATTCCGCCTTTCTTCAAGCGTCATTTTTTCAATTTTTTCAAATGACACACCCTGTATCTTATACTCTGTAATGATTTATTATTTTTATACCTATCGAACGATACCCATGTTCTCTTTACCTATCTTCAACGGTTTCCGATACTTTGTGTCCCAATATTCATCTCGAAATGGTTTCCTTCGTTTCTGAAGAGGAGAGCATGTCACTTGAGTCAAACAAAACAGGAGTTGGTACTATGTTCTACTCAAAACACCAGTTTGAAGTCAATAAGTCGAAAATGATCGGTCCCCATGGACCGATGTGAAGGCGATGAAAATGAATATTTTATGGAATTCAGTTTTGAAAAATGCAGTGTTCAGACGTTACGACCGTAACAATAAGGCCTGAGCGCTGTGACGCATCATGATGTCACACATCTCTAGTAGTCATAACAAGCATATGAAACGGAAGCACAGTGTAATCGAAAACCCAGTGTTTTCTGTATTTCATCTGTGTTTCTAGTGCTTAATTTAAGTAGTAATGCATTTATATGACATCAGCATACAGTAAGGTGCTATGTGTTTACCGAAAAATTCGCGACAATTATAAATTTGAACGAATTTCAGTGATTCTGAGCAGTATAAACTAAAGAAAACCTATGACTCTACCTCATTATTTTTCGGAAAGAAACCTACGAAAAATATTACAAGATTTGATGACTGTTATCTTTTGTAACTGTTCAAACAAATTTTTCTTCAGACCCAAAATCTCAATACTTTTGTGAAGATTTCTAGAATAACACCTGTTGTGGAAATAATAATCAGGTAGAATAAATATTTTCTTCATTTTCCACATTTTTAATCTCGTCGCCAAGCATCATATATTTAGAATTTTTTTCATTGTATTTATTTTGTATATTATGTGTGTCGGGTATAGCAATATCAATTATATATGTTATTTGATTCTGTTTATCTTTAAGAATGATATCTGGTCTATTGTGTTTTACAGCTTTGTTGCAAAAGAATTGTTTTACCAAAATAAAGTTTATATTTGTCATTTTCTAAAATAATCTCAGGTTCATATATGTGAAAGTTTTTCTTTTGGGAATAAGTTCATGTTTAATTCCTAGATTAAAATGAATAATATTAGCGACGGCATTATGTCTTTCTAAATAATCTGTTGAAGCAAGGACTGAGCAAGATGATAATATATGAAAATTGTTTCTGAAGAACAGAAACATCTACGGCAAGAATCATCTATATTTTGTTTGATGATGTGTTTTCTATAATTCCTCGTGAAACAACCTGATCCTGGATCGCAATTGCCAAGCCTTCTGTTTCAGCAAACAATTTTCCAGATACTAACCATTTATTCGATGCGATTTCATCAATATAATCATTTTTCAATTCTTTAGGGTGCTTTTCCATGTAGTTCCTTCTGCATCCAACTTTCTCTTTTAGAATTATCATCAAATATATCAAAATCTACCTTTTGCATTGTCAAGTTCAGAGGTGTAAGATTATAATCTGAAGCAACAACAATATCATGTAATTTAGACGTTCTCTGTTTATCATGAAAATGGGAACGTAGATGAAAAATCTGTTTACTATGAAGATTATTCAAATCAGTTAATCCACGACCTCCAAGATGTCTAGGTAGTGTAACTCTCTGAACAGCTGACTTTGGGTGGTGCTTATGATATTTACAGAGCATTTTCTCGTTTGACATTGTAATTCATTTAGATCAGTTTTAGACCATTTAATAATTCCGAAAGAAGATGTAAGAATAGGAACTGCATAGGGTTGATAGCTCTGAAAAGGTTTTACTAGTTAAATGACTCTTGATGATAATTCTAAGTCTTTTGTAATATGAACTTCTAATATTTTCTTTAGTGCTGCTATAGGTTAATTGTCTTCTCTTGACAAAATCCAATATATTTATATATCTCCTTGATGCATTGGCTCGATTTCGATATTGGAAATCTTTATATAATCAGAGGTGATCTTTCCTTTTCAATAGAAAGATTTTTACATTTTGGAAGCCCAAATTTCATATGAATATCATTGGAATAGTTGAAAGTAATCTCAAGTAGACATTTTAAATGTGATCTGGTTCCGGCATATAATTTGATATCATCTAAATAAATTAATATATATATATATATATATATATATATATATATATATATATATATATATATATATATACCTATATATGAGTGAAGAGAGGATTTAAAAAATTCGAATAATTGTATTTACAATAAATGCTTATATTTTTTTTGATGGAAACCTGAATGGACAGATGTACCTCAATTTTCTGGTCAACGATTCACCAGAACTGTTGGAAAATGTGCCACTTGACATGAGACAACGAATGTGGTTCCAACAGGATGAAGCCCCTGCGTACTACAGCCAACAAGTGAGAGATCATTTGAAAGAGAATTTTCCAGAAAAATGGATCCGAAGAGGAGGACACTGGAATTGGCCAGCGAGATCGCCAGATTTAACGTCTCTCGACTTCTTCCTGTGGGGATGTTTTAAAGAGTTTGTTCATCGTACCCCGCCAATTACACTGAGAGATATGAAAAATAGGATTAAGGAAGCTTTCCAGACGGTTACGCCTGAAACGCTGTTAGGAGCAAGGCCATCTTTCGAAAGGAGAATACATTTACGCATAGAGCAAAACGGTGGCCTTTCTGAACATCTTTTGTAACATTTCTATTGCTTCTATTATTCATGCAATCTTTTCTTTTCCGTGATTTGTAATAATATTCTCCATTGTCAAACATTTCCACTCATTCAAAGCATATTTATTTCCATTAAAATAATCTATGTTTTTCGAATTATAGTTATACGAGCAAAAAAGAAAAATATTTAAAAAAATATGTTATGAATACCTATCACCGAAAAAGGTAAATAGTTTACAAGGAGGAAAATTAGAAGTAGGCTCGAATTGAACAATTTTCAACTGCTACGGACACTGCTTTTCAAAACTGAATTCCATAAAATATTCATTTTCAACGCCTTCATCGGTCCACGTCGACCGATCATTTTCGACTTATTGACTCGAAACTGGTGTTCTGAGTAGAACATCGTACCAACTCCTGTTTCGTTTTCTCTTAAAAAGCGATGGGGAACATTTCGAGATGAATATTGAGACACAAAGTAACGGAAGACAAAGAGTCTGTCTTTCATTAACAGCTTTGAGCAGGTGCTGATTTTCTATTTCAATAAGTTTCTCTTCCCCCCCTGTTCGATTTTGATGTGGTTTTGATAAATATGTGAGGAATTCGGAAAAATAGCTGGTACTGCCCCTTCTTTCAAGTAAAGACGTTTTACTGGCACAGTAGAGTACTTACCAGTTTCTTTATAAAATTTTGTAGTATCCTTGATTAAGTTATCTGTTTGAAAATGTAATTCACATACTTTACTATACTTCGACGGTTCAAAATGAGCTCGGGGAATAGATTTCAACCATTTACCTTTCAAACTGATATCTTCCGGAAAGGAAAATACCGCCACTTTCGGTGCATCCGCATAACCGTAGTTTCCTGAACAACCAGTAACACAACACCTGAACGGCATAATATCTCAAAAACACTAACACTCTCACAATAAAAATATAAAAAAAATTTAGGTTTATAAACGAAAAGTTTAACTGTACACTGATATCTAACCTCACTGAAATATGTTCAAATTTATAATTGACGCGAATTATTCGCTAAACACACAGCACTATACTGTATCCTGATGTCTTATAAATGCATTACTACATAAATTAAGAACTAGAAACACTTATTTTCGGATGAAATACAGAAAACAAAGGGACATGCACCGGCTTTTCGATTACACTGTGTTTTCGTTTCGCATGCTTGTTATGACTACTAGAGATGTATCACATCATGATACGTCACAGCGCTCAGGCTTTATTGTTACGGTGGTAACGTCCGAACACTGCATTTTTTAAAACTGAATTCCATAAAATATTCATTTTCATCGCCTTCACATCGGCCATGCAGACCGATCATTTTCGACTTATTGACTTGAAACTGGTGTTTTGAGTAGAACATAGTACCAACTCCTGTATTGTTTGACTCAGGTGACATGCTCCCTCTTCAGAAACGAAGGAAACCATTTCGAGATAAATATTGAGACACAAAGTATCGGAAACCGTTAAAGATAGGTATAGAGAACATGGGTATCGTTCGATAGGTATAAAAATAACCGATCATTACAGAGTATAAGATACAGGATGTGTCATTTGAAAAAATCGAACAAATGAGGCTTGAAGAAAGGCAGAATCGGAAATTTTGTACTGTGTACCCTGTACGAATTAGAGTTTCCCAACGATGGTTACTCAGAAATGGAGTATTAGTAACATAATAACACAACGAGAGAAAAAAAAATTTTCAAAAAATTCAACAAATTTACAAATTTCGAAAAACTATTGAACGAAGTCACCTTCATTCGATCTCACAGCTAAATCATCACTATATATATATATATATATATATATATATATATATATATATATATATATAAAGACGTTCCATTAAAAAACATTACTTTGATTCGTTTCTTAGAAACGGAACACCTATATATACGAAATTATTTTAACTTAACTATGACCGTAACACAAATTCATCATATTGCGAAAAAAAAATTCAAAATCCGTCGTTTTCTTGGCATTATGCTACTTCCAGTAGTGACTCGTGGAGCAGCCTGTATACACGAAATCATTTTCCATGAAATAAACTTATTTTAAATTAGAAAATGGAACAAAAGGTATATATATTATAGGTTTCATAAATATAGAACTTCAATTTAAATCGTTGATGTCTATATTACCATATATGCTTTTTGAAATGGCACTATCCATGTAATAGCTTTTTAACTGTCTAGACTCTGAAAATATAACATACATATTTTAAAGGAGTTCTTTCTCAGAGGGTGTGTTCCAGATAGAATGAAAACAATCTCACTGAAGGATTTCCTTCTGAAAAATAATGCACTTGGGGTGATTACTATTTTACCACTTTCAAACTAAACTTGGCTGTCAAGATGACATGAGAGGTCGATAGGAGACTGATGGAAGATAGTAAACAGGATGTGCCACAGCTACGTGAAATACTGAAAGTAGGGAAAAATTGGTGAAAACATATTACAAGTCGACAGGAATATCTGTTACGAGTTTCTCGTAAGATGCGCGAAGAACAAAAGAGATAGCAAGCGGAGGAAGAAAGAAGAATAATATGTTCTGAAATGAAATGTCAAATAGCTATCAGGGTCGGCGTTAGGGCTTTTTGAGAAAATTTTCCGCAGGCATATGGCATTTCAAGGTACTCGATCATTTTAATTTCTATTACAAAGAAGTGAGTCACAGACCATCACCAGTTAGACTACAGCAAATTTTCGAGGCAGGGGTTTTTCTAACTGAACCTTCATAATATGTACAACTGTTTTCTCCTTATATTAGGTGCAAAACTGAGTTCTCACAGTTTGTCAATAGATGGCTCCAGAGTAAGTGCTGGTCGATTTTCACAAATCAAGAACGTCTTGTACAAAGCTTAGACATATGATAAACAAACCACTGTGACACATTATTGATTGTTTTTTTTGCGTCATATACTTTTAGTAGTGAGAAAATGTCTGATTTTGTGCCAAATAATCGTAATTTGCAAGAAGTGTTGATTTTCTTCTTTCATTCGAAGAAAACGGCGGCTGAAGCTCATAGAGATCTCCAAAAGTTTACGGAGACGCTGATCTAAGTGAAACAACGTACCGGGATTAGTTCCGTCGCTTCAAAATAGGTGATTTCGATGTGGACGACCGTCCCCGTGAAAGAAGGCCAAAAATCTTAGAAGACGCTGAATTGGAGGATTTCTCGATGAGGATCCGTGCCAAACACAAGAGGAGTTTGCTTCAGCCTTAGGAGTTACCCGCCAGGCCATTTCCAAGCGATTGAATTCATTGGGAAACATTCAAGAACAAGGAACTTCAGTTCCTTATGATTTGAAGCCAAGAGACGTTGAGCGTCGTTCTCTCGCATGCGAACAACTGCTCCAGCGTCAAAAAAGAAAAGTTTTCTCATCGCATCGTAACGGGTGATGAAAATGGATTCATTAAAGCAATCCAAAAAAAAAGCTACGGGATTGCCCGGTCATGCTTCTACGTCATTGCCTCGGCCGAATATTCACGCTGCGAAAGTTATGCTGTGTATTTGGTGGGACCAAGTCGGTGTTAATGATATTACAAAGAAGTGAGTCACAGACCATCACCAGTTAGACTACAGCAGATTTTCGAGGAAGGGGTTTTTCTAACTGAACCTTCATAATATGTACAACTGTTTTCTCCTTATATTAGGTGCAAAACTGAGTTCTCACAGTTTGTCAATAGATGGCTCCAGAGTAAGTGCTGGTCGATTTTCACAAATCAAGAACGTCTTGTACAAAGCTTAGACATATGGTAAACAAACCACTGTGACACATTAGTGATTTTGTTTTTGCGTCATATACTTTTAGTAGTGGGAAAATGTCTGATTTTGTGCCAAATAATCGTAATTTGCAAGAAATGCTGATTTTCTTCTTTCATTCGAAGAAAACGGCGGCTGAAGCTCATAGAGATCTCCAAAAAGTTTACGGAGACGCTGATCTAAGTGAAACAACGTACCGGGATTAGTTCCGTCGCTTCAAAAACGGTGATTTCGATGTGGACGACCGTCCCCGTGAAAGAAGGCCAAAAATCTTAGAAGACGCTGAATTGGAGGCATTGCTCGATGAGGATACGTGCCAAACGCAAGAAGAGTTTGCTTCAGCCTTAGGAGTTACCCGCCAGGCCATTTCCAACCGATTGAATTCATTGGGAAACATTCAAGAACAAGGAACTTCGGTTCCTTATGATTTGAAGCGTTGAGCGTCGTTCTTCGCATGCGAATAACTGCTCCAGCGTCAAAAAGAAAAGGTTTTCCTCATCGCATCGTAACGGGTGATCAAAATGGATTCATTAAACCAATCCAAAGAAAAAAAGCTACGGGATTGCCCGGTCATGCTTCTACGTCATCGCCTCGGCCGAATATTCACGCTGCGAAAGTTATGCTGTGTATTTGTGGGACCAAGTCGGAGTAATGATATTACAAAGAAGTGAGTCACAGACCATCACCAGTTAGACTACAGCAAATTTTCGAGGCAGGGTTTTTCTAACTGAACCTTCATAATATGTACAACTGTTTTCTCCTTATATTAGGTGCAAAACTGAGTTCTCACAGTTTGTCAATAGATGGCTCCAGAGTAAGTGCTGGTCGATTTTCACAAATTAAGAACGCCTTGAACAAAGCTTCGACATATGGTAAACAAACCATTGTGACACATTAGTGATTTTGTTTTTTTCATATACTTTTAGTAGTGAGAAAATGTCTGATTTTGTGCCAAATAATCGTAATTTGCAAGAAGTGTTGATTTTCTTCTTTCATTCGAAGAAAACGGCGGCTGAAGCTCATATAGAGCTCCAAAAAGTTTACGGAGACGCTGATCTAAGTGAAACAACGTGCCGGAATTAGTTCCGTCGCTTCAACAAACGGTGATTTCGATGTGGACGACCGTCCCCGTGAAAGAAGGCCAAAAATCTTAGAAGACGCTGAATTGGAGGCATTTCTCGATGAGGATACGTGCCAAACGCAAGAAGAGTTTGCTTCAGCCTTAGGAGTTACCCGCCAGGCCATTTCCAAGCGATTGAATTCATTGGGAAACATTCAAGAACAAGGAACTTCGGTTCCTTATGATTTGAAGCCAAGAGACGTTGAGCGTCGTTCTCTCGCATGCGAACAACTGCTCCAGCGTCAAAAAAGAAAAGGTTTTTCTCATCGCATCGCAACGGGTGATCAAAAATGGATTCATTAAACCAATCCAAAGAAAAAAAGCTACAGGATTGCCCGGTCATGCTTCTACGTCATCGCCTCGGCCGAATATTCACGCTGCGAAAGTTATGCTGTGTATTTGGTGGGACCAAGTCGGTGTTATTTATTATGAGCTGTTGGAACCGAGCGAAACCATCATTGGGGAACGGTATCGAACTCAATTGATGCTATTGATTAAAGCACTGCGCGAAAAACGGCCACAATACGAGCAGAGATACGAAAAAGTAATTCTACAGCATGACAACGCTTGGTCTCACGTTGCCAAATCCGTTGTAACCTACTTGGAAACACTCAAATGGAAAGTCCTAGCCCATCCGCTATATTCCTAAGATATTGCACCATCCGATTATTACTTGTTCCGTTCGATGGAACATGGTCTGGCTGATCAGCAGTTCCGCTCATATGAAGAGCTCGAAAAATGGCTTGATTCGTAGATAGCCTCAGAAGACGAACACTTCTACCGTCACGGTATTCCAGCGATGGGCAATATTTTTAATGATTCATTTGTAATCATTTTTCACAATGAAGTTGTATTTTCATTGAAAAAAACAGCGAAAACTTTGTTGCGGACATAATAATTCAAATTTTCAAGACTGCCTCGACTCTGTATAATAGGATGAAATATAGTAATTGATGGTTGATATTCAATAGAAATTAGAGGCAACGGATCAGGTTAGGTAACTACGTTTTCCCAGAGTACCTAGTATCTTCAAGATAGCTCGATGGGTTTTCATAGGATTAACGAAATAACAAAGAAAATGGAAATTTTAAGAGTTAGAATCGTATTACGCTATCGTGAGGAAAATGATTCGGATTTACCTGGTTGTCAGTTAAATAATACAAATTCTTAAAAAATGGTAAATATATATATTCATTTGTAATAAAAAACAAGTACTGTGTTTTAAGTAATTTTACTTAATAATTGCGATTCGTAACGCGTTTCACTACACCGTAGCTTCTTCACACGAATGAATGTACAGGTTAGGTTAGGTTAGAAGTACAGGTTATTTATGACAGGTATATCAATAAAATTAGAGAATAGATTGCTCCCCGAAGAGATTCAATAGAGGTGAAGGGCTTAAATCGACTTGTTCATTGATGAGTCTACCTGAGTGTTTGTATTTGTTGATTTCTAAGGTTTCCCAAAGATCTATCTTCCAATATTTATTATCTGTATGCAAAATTTCAAACTATGGGTCGAAAGAGTGATTATTTTCTAAGAGATGATTCGAGTAATTTGAATCTGTTTTTATTTGAAAAACTGCGTTTATGTTCCGATATTCTAATATTATTAATTATTAGAATTATTATTATTATTAAATAATCATTATAAATATTAAAATTTCTATGAGTTCTACCAATGTAGAAATTATCACAGTCATTGCAATTCAATCTATAAACACCTGATTTATTGTTTTTACCTGGTTTGGTTTTATTATTTTTATATATTTGCCTTAATTATTATCAGTTTGGAAAACTATGTTGAAATTATTTCTACTCAAGAATGATTTCAGTTTCTCACTTGTAATGCCAACGTAGGTTAAGGTGTTGAATTTTTGTTTCAATTTATCGACAGGGTAAACTTCATTCAATGCGATTCTACTTTGTTTTTTATTTAAAATATTATTTATTAGTTTGGGATTGTAACCATTATTTTGGCTATTTGTTTAATCAAATTTAATTCCTTGTTGAAATTTTCTGGTGATAACGGGATGTTAATCAATCTATGAATAAAACTATTGAATGCTGACATTTTATGTTGATATGGATGACTCGACGAGTTATGTATTATAATATCTGTATGTGACGGCTTATGGTAAATTGCGGAAAACATGTTTTCCATTTTCATTCGAAATTATTACGTCTAAAAAGTTATCGAATTATTGCTTTCTTTTCGGTTGTGAATCAATTCTTGGATGTAATGAATTTATATGATTGTCGAAAATTTTCAACTGTCTATCTGTTTCTGTGAAGCAAATAATGATATCGTCTACATAACGATACCAGTATAAACAATATTTACTGAGTGGATGATTAAACACAGTACTTGTTTTTTATTATTGATAATGGAATTTTACCAAGTAAAGCCTCCCAAATTCAAATATATTCATTTGGATAATTTTGCAAACAGTTCACATGAAACACAACATGAGTTAAATAACGAAAAATTAAAAATTTTCTGTCAGATAGGTCATCTGATCTAGAACACTATCTGTTGCTGCCATTATCGTCTGCTCCATCAAAGATTGTTCAATTTTCTGCGTATTGTCGCATGATGAATCCCACTGATCTGGAGAAAATGAAGAAAAGAACTCACCACACAGTATGCAGTATATTCATCACCTTGTACATTATTACTCAGACAACAATTGTGATCGAGATCATAACACCAATTGAACAACCCTAAATTAAAATCACCCAACAAAATGAAAGTATCATCAGGGTGATCCACAATCTACGATGTTACATGGTCCAAATAATATACAGGGTGCTTCAACGAAAACTAAACAGAGGCTATATCTACCAAGATATTCATTTCTGATCAAAACGCAAAAACAGATCAATTTTTGTTTCAAGGGGGACATCTTTTCGGGTACAAAACTTGCCTGAAATATCAACCCCCGCTTAGGGGGTTGCAATCCTTGAACATTTTGAAAAGGGAAGATGGGTCGAGTGATGACTCAAAAGAAAGTTGGTATCTTTACCTACATCGCCTTGAACGAATTTCCATTTTTGATTGAAAACTGTAAAAGATACAGGGTGAGCAGCTGAAAGATAGGGACAACTATTTCCTTCAGTCTATTCAAGTTTCAGTGAATTGAAATGGAACAGATCTATGCTGATCAATGGCAGTCATCATCAAGTACCATCCTCATCTCGAATTTCAACCCCTGGAGCAAGGGTGACAACCCTTGAAAATTTGGAAGAGGGTAGATGGGTCGAGTGATAACTCGAAAGAAAGGTATTATGTTTGTCTGCATTCCCGTGAAAGAATTTTCATTTTTGATTGAAAACTGTAAAATATACAGAGTGAGCCACTGAAAACTAGATAAGACTATCACCCCATGACTATTGGAGTATTAGTGCGAAAAACTGTAATAGATTCATTTTAGATCAAAAGCTGTCATCTTCCGAAATCACCCTCATCTCGAGTTTCAACCCCTAGAGCAGGGGTAATATTTCGATCCAGTGATACCTTTCAAGTAAAGGATTTCGATTGCCTTCATGACTGCTCGCAATAATTCTATTCTCATAGAGTTCCATAGGGGTTACAGTAGTTCACTTTGTATCTTCTACAGTTTTCAATCAAAAATGAAAATTCGTTCACGGGGATGCAGACAAAGATAGTACCTTTCTTTCGAGGTATCACTCGACCCATCTATCCTCTTCCAAATTTCCAAGGAAGGTCTAGGGATTGAAATTCGAGATGAAGATGGTACTTGATGATGACTGCCATTGATCAGCATGGATCTGTTCCATTTTACTTCACTGAAACTTGAATAATCTCAGGGAAATAGTCTATCCTATCTTTCAGTTGCTCACCCTGTATCTTTGGAGTTTTCAATTAAAAATGGAAATTCGTTCAAGGCGATGTAGAAAAAGATACCACCTTCTTTTGAGTCATCACTCGACTCATCTGTCCTATTCAAAATGTTCAAGGATTGCAACCCTCGCTTAGGGGGTTGATATTTCAGGCAAGATGTCCCCCTTGAAACAAAAATTGACCTGTTTTTGCGTTTTGATCAGAAATGAATATCTTCGTAGATATAGCCTCTGTTTAGTTTTCGTTGAAGCACCCTGTATAAAGTTATCACTATTAATTTAAGGTGGAAAGTAACAATTACCTAAAAACAAATATCTACCATACAGAGTTAGGCGAGTAAAGAAATATATCATTAATGATATGAAAAACAAAACCTATGACATTATAGTTTTCTCAAACGAAAATCAAAAACACAAACAAAAGTTCTAACTATAAAATGGGAAACTACTTTATCGCAAATGTTCAAAAGTGTTGCCATTGTTTCCAAAGCATAAATTACATTGCCGAGAAACACTACGTCAGGCATTGTAAATATGAATATTGCTAACAGCAATTCTGTTTTAACTCTTCTAAATTGTTTCTGTTCCTCTTGAAGACCGAATCCTCAACATGAATCCAAAGAAAAAAATCTAGTGGCGTAAAGTCAGGGAAACGAGGCGGCCATCTCCTTTAGTCCCTATCCAATTGTGTCCAAAATTCAAATTTAACAGATCAATACTGGCCGTTGTTTGGCGGAAGGGGACACCATCGTGTTGAAAGAAAATTCGATTTTTGTGCTAACGGAAGTTGATCGAGAAGTCCTTCAATGATATTATTGTTGATGATTTCTTCATAACGTGCTTCACTTAAATTTTCATCAAAAATTTCAAACGACAAAACGCGACTATCTTTCAGTGCACTCTACACCTTGAAACCATATCTTCCTTGATGCTGCACATCAATATGGTGTTGGGGATTTACACACGAATGTCCATTAAAGCGATTAAATATCCCATCGCTAATGATGCGGACTTCATCTGTCCATATGACTTCTGTGAAAAGTCTGGTCGTTCTTGTATATTTTCTAGATACTAATTGCAGAAATTTAGTCGGCGAGGGGGATCCCCTAGATGCAAAAAATGGGAGACTCGCATTTTGTATGGTTCAAATTGGTTCTCCTTTTGAATGCCGAGCGCCCGACGTCTCGAAGGTTCTGTTTATGCTTCTATTTGCCTACTCGAAATTGAAGGTTTTTCCGTTACAGCACCTATCACTTCGATCGTTGCTTCCTCTCTATCACTTACATGATATTTTTCATTTCTTGATTTTCTGAATGAGCCACTATTAATGATTCTCTTTCATTCTTCGAAAAATACATTTATTTGGCTGGTGCCCTTCAGGATACCGATTGAAATAATTTGCATAGTTATGATTTCTATTCTGCATCTTGAAACAACCAAAGTCTCAGGTGAACAAATTCTTGAAAGTAATAGTTGTAACATACAACTAACAAGCAGCGATTTCCATATATAATAAACATTAATACCTATACTGAAACTGGAAACGTAAGTGTCAAACTCTAAGACCAAAGTTAATTACTATGGTCTAAGTCGAATCAAATCATAGAAATACCCATGATCTTAGATGATTCTTTAGAATCTGTGGTTTTCAGTCCTAACACAATATGAATCGTTGATAAGTATGCACCTTATGAATAGAATTGTGGAAATTTCAGGTTTTTTTCTGAAGGAAGATATTGAATGCAATAACTGAATACAAGTATTATATATTTTGAAGAGGAAAAATATTAGTGTATTCAATAGGGGTAAAATCTCCTTTGGTTCGTATTAAAAAACAGCATGTTTGCATTATAACTCGAAAACCGCTGAGCTTGTAGAAAATTTTTTACACAATACTGTGTTCTACTTGAAAAAGTGCCTGTAGAATGTCAAACTTATTTTTATGTAACTTTGTTGATGATCGAGATATCCGCGAAGGACGATTTTCCCAAAATTCGAGAAATTTTGAAAACGGAAAGAGATATCAGCAACTAGTCCTTGAAAATAAAATCGAGAGAAAGGGGTTAATTTTTCTCTAAATGCAATTTTCCACATAGCTGCCGTACAAAAACATCGAAATTTGCCCACCCTGTACAAATTTTCGGATCAATAAAATCAAAAGTTTTCCCAGAAAAAATTCTGGAAAATTCGCTTGTTTTCGGCCTTCTTATTGTACATAAACCCTCAAATCACAGCTGCATCGTAACTTTATAGGTTAGATATTGTTTGAGGTCACGTTGTATGCATT